>CM055362.1:1169063-1218781 GCA_029228515.1 Populus alba x Populus x berolinensis | reverse complement strand
CCTCCTTAACTAAAGCATGTTTATATTTAATAACAAGTTTGTATTATAAGATACCTTAATTTTGGTAAATGCTCCATTTTAAATGCAGGACTATCACATAAATAAAAGGATTGATTGATGAGTTTAAGTATTGAAAGTTAAAGGACAAAGAGATGGCCAAACTTAGAAAAGAGATGTCGGTGCAGTCCAACCGGAACATTGCTCGGTAATTTGGATCATATCTGGAGCTCTAGGATCTCGGATTTAGGTCCATTTTATATGGATGGAAAGGTTAAGACAAAGGCCTACAACTTTCATGAGGAGCCCAAGATTTAAGAAGGCGTTTTGAAGTCCAAATATGAAGGAACAAACGAAGAAGTCCGAAGCTGTCTGCAGCCAAGACACTATTTAGTGTTCAGCCCATATCTTGAGTTCTAGAAGTCCAAATGACCTCATCTTTTTTTGTTGGAAGCTGAGACAATTTCCTAGAACATTCCTGAGGATTCTGGGCAAATTATGATGTTAGCAATGACGTCTTGTTCAGACAAGAAGATAAGGATTGTTATCAAGTCAAGATGTGGCCACCACTCATCAATTAGTCAACAAATCAATAGTTCCAAATTTTGGCCTATAAAAGGAGGCACTTACCATGTATTGAGGCATCTTGGTTTCCAGATCAAGATCATGCTCTGCTTTCTTCTTTGTATTGCTTATGTTTTTATTTCATTAATATCAAGTTTATGCACTTCATTTCCTTTCTTTTACTTAGTTAACTTCTTTCTCATTTATGTTCTTATCTTTTTATTTATGTTTCTTTCTTTCATTATGTTTAGCTAAGTTAATTATGTCAAGGTGAAAAGGGCACACTAATGGTGTAAGAATAAGTATAATATAAACTTAACATGGACCTTAACGATGGGATACTAACATGTTTTATATTTGTTATCTTGTTCACTTTTTAATACTTTGCTTGTTAAATGGTTAATCTAGATTTATGTTGTATAACACTTGGTACAACAAATACTTGGCACTTTCATAGCCCATACTGTATGGTATAACCGACACCTGAGCTATGAAAGGGACTTGATTTGTTGTTAACATAAGTTATAATCATGAATGCCTGCCAACATTTACAAGTATTAGCTTTATTCGAATAAGATAACTAATGTAATCATGTTAACAATTTATAATCTGATTGGAACCTCCTTTATGTGTGGTTTCCAATTGAGTAATAAGAGTTTATATTATACTTGTTTGAAGTACCATTAGTGGATCCTCTAACCTTGACATTTTTTTTATCATTGTTTAATCCTTACATTAATCTTCAACTCAAAGTTCTCATTATTTCTTCATCTCTTCTATTATACTAATACTACTATATTATTTTTATTATTCTTGTTGTTGTTGTTATTTACATTCTGTAATATATCCCTTTGATCTTTTCATAAACTCAGTATATAGGCTGGAAACCTGTGACCCGATCTTTTAGATCATTCTAAGGTGTAACAACGCCACGTACTGAGTATTTTAATTATTATTATTTTATTGTTATTGTTGTTGTTGTTGTCTTGTTATTTATAATTTATACAATTAACCTCTCTGTGGTTCGACCCCGGTCTTGCCGGGTTATTTATTACTTCGACACTCCTGCACTTGGGAGAAAGACATCAAGCTTTTGGTCGTGTCAAGTTTTTGGCGCCGTTGCGGGGAGGTAAATTCTTGTATAAAAATTATAATATTTATTTATTTTCTCTTTTCACTTTTCATTTTATTATTTTGTTTCTTTTGTTTTCTTTTGTTTCTTTTTCTTCTCTTTCCTTTCTTCCTTTTATTCTCTTCTTACACGTGCATGAGAGTTTGGTCACGTACATTAAGTGGTCGACTTTGTAGGTATCTTCATCATTTCAGAAAAATATGGCCGAAGAAGATAATCAATCGCTTCATAATGAGAATAATGAGAATAATGAGAATAACCGTATGAGAACACTTAGAGACCACATGAATCCACAAGAACAAGTGCACCCTCATGCATAGTTTTCCCTCCTGATGCATCTCATTTTAATTTTAAGCCAGGCATTATTCAACTTTTACCATCTTTTCATGGCTTAGACTTAGAAAATCCATACTTGCATTTAAGGGAATTTGAGGAGGTCTGTAATACCTATAATGACTCAAATTGTAGCATGAACACCATTCGATTAAAGCTTTTTCCTTTTTCATTAAAAGATAAAGCTAAAACATGGCTACAAAATTTGAGACCAGGATCCATTCGTGCTTGGATGAATATGCAACAACAAATTTTTAAAGAAGTTTTTTCCATCTCACAGAAACAAACTCTTTCAAAAGACAAATCATCACTTTCACTCAAAAACCAGGAGAAACATTTTACCAATGTTGGGATAGGTATCGAGATTTGCTTAATACTTGCCCACATCATGGTTTTGAAACATGGAGATTGGTTTCACATTTTTATGAAGGTTTAACACCTAGAGATAGGCAAATGGTTGAATTGATGTGCAATGGAACTTTCGAAGATAAAGACCCTAATGAAGCAATGGAGTACCTAGACTTGCTAGCTGAAAATGCTCAAAATTGGGACACCACAGGTACTTATGAGGCACCAAGTAAAACTCAACCTCATACATCTAGTGGAGGTATGCACAACCTTAGGGAAGATCATGACCTCCAAGCCAAGTTTGCATCTTTAGCTAGAAAAGTCGAAGCACTTGAATTGAAAAAAAAATGGTGCAATTTAATCCTGTTCAAGACATTATGTGTTCAGATGTGTGAAAGAACCAATGAATCCATTCAACAAATGATTGTCCAACTTTGCCTTCGATTAAGGACTGAACCTTCCATGAACGCAAGCCCATACACTTTTGAACATTATTTTCAAAGACCCAACCATAACCCATACTCCCATACGATATAACCCCGGTTGGAGACACAATATCACCCAAATTTGCAGTTGGAAGAGTGATGAGCAACAATGCTACAATGCTTCACAGCCACCGTTTCTAGCACACCATAAATTTTCAAGAATTCTCATGGATATGCACCTCCGTATGCTCCACCCTCTAGAAGAAATTTTGAGGAAAACATTGCATTGCATTCTTTGAAAAGCAGGAGACAATCAACTCGTAAAACAACTTGCTTTAAGCATGACCAATTACAAAAGATGCTACTGCAAAATTAACATCACTGCTCTCATTTCCCAAGAGAAAGGTAAGTTTCCTTCTCAACACAAAACAAAATCCAAAGGGGCAAGACAATGCAACATGCAAGTATTTCTGGAAGGGCAACACATGAGTCAAGTCAATATCAGTCATCACTCAAGTTCGTATCGGTAAGGTTATTGAAAGAACTCATTCTTGATACCTTGTTGAGAAAGATGAAGATGTCTATCTCTGAGGGTAAGGAAGGAAGGGGTTGAACCTGAACATTGCAAAGAAAAGGCTGATTCCCCGCCAAGCTAACTTCCATTTCAGCTCATGCCATGACCAAACAATAGGGAAAGTCAATCACAACTCTGAAATCTTTGAAACTTTATGAAACAGGTAAGGAATCTAGATACCTTTGTTGGATGCCATTAAACAAGTTCCTTCATATGCTAAAATTTTCAGATAAGATTTGTGCACTGTGAAGAGAACGAACTGAATGTGAAAAAGAAAGCCTTTTTAGCCGAACAAGTAAGTGCCATTCTTCAAATACAATAATGCTTTGAAAGTATAAAGACCCTGGTTGTCCTACAATTTCTTGCTTTATTGGAGAACATAAAATTGAAAGAGCCTTACTTGATCTTGGAGCTAGTGTGAATTTACTTCCATATTCAGTTTTTCAAAGTCTCAATCTAGGTGAGTTAAAACCAACTTCTGTAACTCTTTTACTCGCCGATAGATCTGTAAAAGTGCCTAGAGGAATAATTGAAGATGTGTTAGTACAAGTCGATAAATTCATTTATCCTGTGGATTTTATTGTCTTGGACACGCAACCTGTTGAAGCATGTAATTCATTTCCTATTATTTTAGGACGTCCGTTTCTTGCAACTTCTAATGCATTGATTAATTGTAGGAATGGACTCATGAAGTTATCTTTTGGAAACATGACATTGGAGATGAATATTTTCAAATTTGCAAGCAACCTGGAGATGATAATGATTTACAAGAAGTAGATCATATTGAAGAATTAGTTCATGATCAACTTGAATCTACTTTGAGTAAAATTGAGTTGGATGAATCTGAAGATTTGCAAATGATTTATTCTCAGGAAGAAATCACGGATGAAAAAGGCACCAAAATATTGATGCCGATCTTTTGTCAAGAGTGACAACAGATTTGACATTGACATCACACCAATCGATGATTACTTTCCTGAAGAATCCTTACTTTCTCTCAGTTCAATGCCTTGGTTTGCTAAAAATATCAATTTTCTTGCAACAGGAGATTTGCCAGCTCACTGGAGTACCGAAGACAAAGGAAAGTTTTTGAACGAAGTGAAGAACTTTTACTTAGATGACCCTTACTTATTCAAAAATTGTCCTGATCAAATATTTCAAAAATGCATTCCGACAATGAGGTAAGTAATGTCATTAAACTTTGTCATTCTGAAGCATGTGGGAGTCAATTCTCATCAAGAAAGACGACTGCAAAAATCTTACAAAATGGATTTTATTGGCCCACCATGTTCAAGGACACACATGCATTCTGCAAAACTTGTGAAAATTGTCAAAAAGTTGATACTGGTCAAAAAGTTTTGCTTTATAATTCTCAACTCCATTTATTTCCTGAAAAACTAAGATCAAGATGGAGCGGTCCATTTATTTTGAAACATGTGTATCCTTATGGGGCCCTTGATATTGAGAATCCAAAGAATGACAATGTTTTGAAGGTAAATGAACATCGTTTAAAAGCTTACTTTGATGAGTTTCCTAGTGAAAATGAATCCATTGGTTTGAATAATCTTATTGATAAAGGTTGATTATTTTGTTTTTCTCACATTTTTTTTGTTGCTTTTTAGTGTGACTTTTGTTTTGCTAGTCTCTCACCCCGGTCAAATGGCGGATAACGGTACTCCGTGACTTAAGTCGGTTCTTTCAGTTTCCCAAATAACTGATATCTGTATATATTTGTACAATTCTTTGCTCTTTCTCCCTTCTTTGAATATTTTCCCAATTCTAATTTTAAAATGGACACCACTCTTGAAAAGTTGAAAAGGTATTTTCCCGCTCTGCCTCAAAATGCGATTACAAAAATTTACCGTGCTAGGTGTGCAAGATTGAGGTTGTTAATGAATCATGGAATTCCTGAAGATATTCGCTGGCTAATTGAAGCAAAGGTCCGATTATCAGGTGAGTCCTCCAATTCTTTCATTTCACACATGCCTGGAACAGGTAAAAGCACTTTTGCAAAGAAACGTCGTGCAAAACGACTGAAAGTCTGTCACAGATGTGCCAGATGGACTTAATGCGACATGTCGTTCTTTAGGAATGGTATCTGTAAACCGTGAAGATAAAATACAATTCATTAAGGATGGCCTGAGTAAGGGGTCTTTAGATAATCTTTTATTGACCCTTGAGACGCATCCTAGTGGAGATGTGCATCGTGTAATTCATGATTTATGGCCACAATTCCATAAAGAACATGATCGACTTAGTCTTGGGAATCTGACTAAAAAAGACCCTGTTTGCCAGTTTTTAAGAAAACTGGATGGGAAGCCTATCCCCGACCCATAGAGGGCGTTTAAGCCGTTCTTGGACGTAAAACCAAGGGAAGATGTGAGCCACAATCACAACTACCTGTACACACATGCTTTTTCAAAATAAATAATTAATAAAGAGAGAGAGAGAGAGAGTTTGTGAGACTACAGCTGGCCTACATATAGGTGGTATGATTGCATTTTCAATTTTCATCTATAAATTCTTCTCTTCCTTCCCTTCATTTCTACTCATCCCATACATTCATCAAATATAGAAGTGTGTAGAAATGGCAGGTTCCTCAAGTCATCACATAAAAAATATTTGTGTTTTCGGTGGATCCAGTCCTGGGAAAGAAAAAGAGTTTTTAGAATCAGCAAATCATCTTGGTCGGGTACTAGCTGAGAGAAAGATTCATTTAGTGTATGGGGGAGGCAGCCTTGGGTTAATGGGAGGTGTGTCAATGGCTGCATTTTTAGGAGGCAGTCAAGTTTTGGGGTTGTCCCCAAAGCTTTAGCAAATGGGGACATCATTGGAAAAACAATTGGAGAAGAACTACAGGTCCCAACAATGTCTGACCGACTGAATACCATGTTTAACCATGCTGATGCCTTCATTGCCTTACCAGGTGGTCTGGGCACATTGGAAGAGATCTTTCATATTTCATCTTGGGCCCAACTGCACATTCACCATAAACCTATAGGTTTGTTAAATGTTAATGGTTTTTATGATAAGTTGCTGTCTTTCCTTGATCAAGCTGTGGAACAGGAATTTCTAACATCTTCGGCACGACGAATCATAATCTCTGCTGCTACTGCTGAACAATTGATTGACCAACTACAATCTTTCATCCCTGTCATTGATCCCTGCATGAGTCGTCTAGATTGGTCAACTAAGGAAAGCCGTAAAAAGCTTAGATTAGATTTGAGCCTTCATCTGTGAAACCTTGTGTCTTTTGGTTTTATTAATAGCATATTATTTTGTTTTGTTACTTCTTATGTTTGTTTAAGTGTGTTTCAGGTTTGTCATTGTTCGCTGTTTCAGGTGATGTCTTCTATACTCTATCTTTCTACCTTCGAACATTGAGGACAATGTCTCGTTTTGGTTGGGGGGAGAGGTAGTAGTTAAAAAAAAAAAAAAAAAAAAACTAACTTGCTAACTGTTTTTGCTATTATTAAAACCATTTGACAAAATTGTTATTAGGATGGCAGAGTATGGAATCAATTTTATTGACTCTAGAGACGCATCTTAGTAAGTTTCATTACCAAGGTCTATCATAATACTTCTTGAAATATTCAGGTTTACAAACTCTCACATTGTTATCACTTGATTCTGCTCATATACTCATTTAACAAGTATTATTAAACCTTCATTTTCACACACACACTTTAACATATGATTGTGGGTTGCACATTGGATTATTACATTAATTATGTTCTTTTGTTGAAGGTAACAACTAAGGGAAAAGGATAGTATATAATTTGCAAAAAAAAAAAAAAAAAGAAAAAAAAAAAAAAGAAAAAGAAAAAAAAAAGATAGTATTGATGATAATAAAACGTGGATAAGTTTGGTTTCGTAGCCTCCTAACCTAAGCAATTAAGCCCGAAGGGGTGTTTTAACACCTAATACCCTAAAGTCAACTGACTTGGGAGCTATTGGCCCAAAGCTTGTTACATGGGTTAAGGAGAAAAGCTTAAGGGAATCAAACATTGCACTATCTACGTATCAGTATCTGCAACCCGAGTTGTTAAGCTCGTAGGGGTGTCTCAACACCTAATGCCCTAAGACCAACTGGTCTGGGAGTCATTAGCCTAAAACTCGTTACATGGGTTAAAGATACATTGTGTTTTAAGTTGTATGTGTATATAAATAAAAAGAAAAAAAAAAATAATCCCAACCCAAGGAAGTTCACCTTAAACATTTGAACATAATATTGTTTTCTTCCAACAAAAGCCCCATCATCTATGTTTTCATTGAGCACACAAAAAGAAGGTTTATTAATATCTTGTTTAAGAAGTATGAAGCAGGAATATAAATTTAATGAGAGTTTGTTTATCTGGATAGATTAATGGAAGTTGAATGATGAATGCCTTGCTTTGTGGAACTTGCAAATTGTTTCTCTATTTTAACGCTTTAGATTACTAGGGACTAGTAATAAGCTGGTTGGGGGTGTGATTAGTACTTAAAAGTGCATGTTTATCAAGGTTTTATATCATCATTTTGCACTTGAAGTATCAATAACTCCTTAACTAAAGCATGTTTTATAATAACAAGTTTGATATTATAAGATACCTTAATTTATGGTAAATGCTCATTTTAAATGCAGGACTATCACATAAATAAAAGGATTGATTGATGAGTTTAAGCATTGAAAGTTAAAGGACAAAGAGATGGCCAAACTTAGAAAAGAGATGTCGGTGCAGTCCAAACCGGAACATTGCTCGGTAATTGGATCATATCTGGAGCTCTAGATTCGGATTTAGGTCCATTTTATATGGATGGAAAGGTAAAACAAAGGCCTACAACTTTCATGAGGACCCAAGATTTAAAAGGCCGTTTTGAAGTCCAAATTGAAGGAACAACGAAGAAGTCCGAAGCTGTCCTGCAGCCCAGACACTATTTAGTGTTCAGCCCATATCTTGAGTTCTAGAAGTCCAAATGACCTCATCTTTTTTTTGTTGGAAAGCTGAGACAATTTCCTAGAACATTCCTGAGGATTCTGGGCAAATTATGATGTTAGCAATGACGTCTTGTTCAGACAAGAAGATAAGGATTGTTATCAAGTCAAGATGTGGCCACCCACTCATCAATTAGTCAACAAATCAATAGTTCCAAATTTTGGCCTATAAAAGGAGGCACTTACCATGTATTGAGGCATCTTGGTTTCCAGATCAAGATCATGCTCTTGCTTTCTCTCTTTGTATTGCTTATGTTTTTCTTTCATTAATATCAAGTTTATGCACTTCATTTCCTTTCTTTTACTTAGTTAACTTCTTTCTCATTTATGTTCTTATCTTGTTTATTTATGTTTCTTTCTTTCATTATGTTTAGCTAAGTTAATTATGTCAAGGTGAAAAGGGCACACTAATGGTGTAAGAATAAGTATAATATAAACTTAACATGGACCTTAACGTTGGATACTAACATGTTTTATATTTGTTATCTTGTTCACTTTTAATACTTTGCTTGTTAAATGGTTAATCTAGATTTATGTTGTATAACACTTGGTACAACAAATACTTGGTACTTTCATAGCCCATACTGTATGGTATAACCAACACCTGAGCTATGAAAGGGACTTGATTTGTTGTTAACATAAGTTATAATCATGAATGCCTGCCAACATTTACAAGTATTAGCTTTATTCGAATAAGATAACTAATGTAATCATGTTAACAATTTATAATCTGATTGGAACCTCCTTTATGTGTGGTTTCCAATTGAGTAATAAGAGTTTATATTATACTTGTTTGAAGTACCATTAGTGGATCCTCTAACCTTGACATTCGTTTTTATCATTGTTTAATCCTTACATTAATCTTCTAACTCAAAGTTCTCATTAATTTCTTCATCTACTTCTATTACTACTACTACTACTACTATTATTTTATTATTATTGTTGTTGTTGTTATTTACATTCTGTAATATATCCCTTTGATCTTTTCATAAACTCAGTATATAGCTGGAAACCTGTGACCCGATCTTTTGGATCATTCTCAGGTGTAACAACGCCACGTACTGAGTATTATAATTATTATTATTATTGTTATTGTTATTGTTGTTGTTGTTGTATTGTTATTTATAATTTATACAATTAACCTCTCTGTGGTTCCACCCCGGTCTTGCCGGTTATTATATCCTTCGACACTCCTGCACTTGGGAAAAGCAATCAAGCTTTTGTCGTGTCACGCTTTGACTCGGTGAGTTTCGCGACATTCTGACTTCGATGCCCCGGTTTGCCGAAATTCAGTTGCCTTTGAATTTCGGGTGATCCCTCTTGAGCATGTATGTTCTGCTACTTGTTCTACATCATACTTTCTTCCGCAAACGGGGAAACGCTTTGACTCGGTGAGTTTCGCGGCATTCCGACTTCGATGCCCGGTTGCCGAAATTCAGTTGCCTTTGAATTTCGGGTGATCCCTCTTGAGCATGTATGCTTCTGCTACTTGTTCTACATCATACTTTCTTCCGCAAACGGCGAAACGCTTTGACTCGGTGAGTTTCGCGGCATTCCGACTTCGATGCCCCGGTTGCCGAAATTCAGTTGCCTTTGAATTTCGGGTGATCCCTCTTGAGCATGTATGCTTCTGCTACTTGTTCTACATCATACTTTCTTCCGCAAACGGGGAAACGCTTTGACTCGGTGAGTTTCGCGGCATTCCGACTTCGATGCCCCGGTTGCCGAAATTCAGTTGCCTTTGAATTTCGGGTGATCCCTCTTGAGCATGCATGCTTCTGCTACTTGTTCTACATCATACTTTCTTCCACAAATGGCAAAACGCTTTGACTCGGTGAGTTTCGCGGCATTCCGACTTCGATGCCCCGGTTGCCGAAATTCAGTTGCCTTTGAATTTCGGGTGATCCCTCTTGAGCATGTATGCTTCTGCTACTTGTTCTACATCATACTTTCTTCCGCAAACGGCGAAACGCTTTGACTCGGTGAGTTTCGCGGCATTCCGACTTCGATGCCCCGGTTGCCGAAATTCAGTTGCCTTTGAATTTCGGGTGATCCCTCTTGAGCATGTATGCTTCTGCTACTTGTTCTACATCACACTTTCTTCCGCAAATGGCGAAACGCTTTGAATCGGTGAGTTTCGAGGCATTCCGACTTCGATGCCCCGGTTGCCGAAATTCAGTTGCCTTTGAATTTCGGGTGATCCCTCTTGAGCATGTATGCTTCTGCTACTTGTTCTACATCATACTTTCTTCCGCAAACGGCGAAACGCTTTGACTCGGTGAGTTGCACGGCATTCCGACTTCGATGCCCCGGTTGCCGAAATTCAGTTGCCTTTGAATTTCGGGTGATCCCTCCTGAGCATGTATTCTTCTGCTACTTGTTCTACATCATACTTTCTTCCGCAAACGGCGAAACGCTTTGAATCGGTGTGTTTCGCGGAATTCCGACTTCGATGCCCCGGTTGCCGAAATTCAGTTGCCTTTGAATTTCGGGTGATCCCTCTTGAGCATGTATTCTTCTGCTACTTGTTCTACATCATACTTTCTTCCGCAAACGGCGAAACGCTTTGAATCGGTGTGTTTCGCGGAATTCCGACTTCGATCCCCCTGTTGCCGAAATTCAGTTGCCTTTGAATTTCGGGTGATCCCTCTTGAGCATGTATGCTTCTGCTACTTGTACTACATCAGACTTTCTTCCGCAAATGGCGAAACGCTTTGACTCGGTGAGTTTCGCGGCATTCCGACTTCGATGCCCCGGTTGCCGAAATTCAGTTGCCTTTGAATTTCGGGAGATCCCTCTTGAGCATGTATGCTTCTGCTACTTGTACTACATCATACTTTCTTCCGCAAATGGCGAAACGCTTTGACTCGGTGAGTTTCGCGGCATTCCGACTTCGATGCCCCGGTTGCCGAAATTCAGTTGCCTTTGAATTTCGGGTGATCCCTCTTGAGCATGTATGCTTCTGCTACTTGTTCTACATCATACTTTCTTCCGCAAACGGCGAAACGCTTTGACTCGGTGAGTTTCGCGGCATTCCGACTTCGATGCCCCGGTTGCCGAAATTCAGTTGCCTTTGAATTTCGGGTGATCCCTCTTGAGCATGTATGCTTCTGCTACTTGTTCTACATCATACTTCTTCCGCAAACGGCGAAACGCTTTGACTCGGTGAGTTTCGCGGCATTCCGACTTCGATGCCCGGTTGCCGAAATTCAGTTGCCTTTGAATTTCGGGTGATCCCTCTTGAGCATGTATGCTTCTGCTACTTGTTCTACATCAGACTTTCTTCCGCAAACGGCGAAACGCTTTGACTCGGTGAGTTTCGCGGCATTCCGACTTCGATGCCCGGTTGCCGAAATTCAGTTGCCTTTGAATTTCGGGTGATCCCTCTTGAGCATGTATGCTTCTGCTACTTGTTCTACATCAGACTTTCTTCCGCAAACGGCGAAACGCTTTGACTCGGTGAGTTTCGCGGCATTCCGACTTCGATGCCCCGGTTGCCGAAATTCAGTTGCCTTTGAATTTCGGGTGATCCCTCTTGAGCATGTATGCTTCTGCTACTTGTTCTACATCAGACTTTCTTCCGCAAACGGCGAAACGCTTTGACTCGGTGAGTTTCGCGGCATTCCGACTTCGATGCCCCGGTTGCCGAAATTCAGTTGCCTTTGAATTTCGGGTGATCCCTCTTGAGCATGTATGCTTCTGCTACTTGTTCTACATCAGACTTTCTTCCGCAAACGGCGAAACGCTTTGACTCGGTGAGTTTCGCGGCATTCCGACTTCGATGCCCCGGTTGCCGAAATTCAGTTGCCTTTGAATTTCGGGTGATCCCTCTTGAGCATGTATGCTTCTGCTACTTGTTCTACATCAGACTTTCTTCCGCAAACGGCGAAACGCTTTGACTCGGTGAGTTTCGCGGCATTCCGACTTCGATGCCCCGGTTGCCGAAATTCAGTTGCCTTTGAATTTCGGGTGATCCCTCTTGAGCATGTATGCTTCTGCTACTTGTTCTACATCAGACTTTCTTCCGCAAACGGCGAAACGCTTTGACTCGGTGAGTTTCGCGGCATTCCGACTTCGATGCCCCGGTTGCCGAAATTCAGTTGCCTTTGAATTTCGGGTGATCCCTCTTGAGCATGTATGCTTCTGCTACTTGTTCTACATCAGACTTTCTTCCGCAAACGGCGAAACGCTTTGACTCGGTGAGTTTCGCGGCATTCCGACTTCGATGCCCCGGTTGCCGAAATTCAGTTGCCTTTGAATTTCGGGTGATCCCTCTTGAGCATGTATGCTTCTGCTACTTGTTCTACATCAGACTTTCTTCCGCAAACGGCGAAACGCTTTGACTCGGTGAGTTTCGCGGCATTCCGACTTCGATGCCCCGGTTGCCGAAATTCAGTTGCCTTTGAATTTCGGGTGATCCCTCTTGAGCATGTATGCTTCTGCTACTTGTTCTACATCAGACTTTCTTCCGCAAACGGCGAAACGCTTTGACTCGGTGAGTTTCGCGGCATTCCGACTTCGATGCCCCGGTTGCCGAAATTCAGTTGCCTTTGAATTTCGGGTGATCCCTCTTGAGCATGTATGCTTCTGCTACTTGTTCTACATCAGACTTTCTTCCGCAAACGGCGAAACGCTTTGACTCGGTGAGTTTCGCGGCATTCCGACTTCGATGCCCCGGTTGCCGAAATTCAGTTGCCTTTGAATTTCGGGTGATCCCTCTTGAGCATGTATGCTTCTGCTACTTGTTCTACATCAGACTTTCTTCCGCAAACGGCGAAACGCTTTGACTCGGTGAGTTTCGCGGCATTCCGACTTCGATGCCCCGGTTGCCGAAATTCAGTTGCCTTTGAATTTCGGGTGATCCCTCTTGAGCATGTATGCTTCTGCTACTTGTTCTACATCAGACTTTCTTCCGCAAACGGCGAAACGCTTTGACTCGGTGAGTTTCGCGGCATTCCGACTTCGATGCCCCGGTTGCCGAAATTCAGTTGCCTTTGAATTTCGGGTGATCCCTCTTGAGCATGTATGCTTCTGCTACTTGTTCTACATCAGACTTTCTTCCGCAAACGGCGAAACGCTTTGACTCGGTGAGTTTCGCGGCATTCCGACTTCGATGCCCCGGTTGCCGAAATTCAGTTGCCTTTGAATTTCGGGTGATCCCTCTTGAGCATGTATGCTTCTGCTACTTGTTCTACATCAGACTTTCTTCCGCAAACGGCGAAACGCTTTGACTCGGTGAGTTTCGCGGCATTCCGACTTCGATGCCCCGGTTGCCGAAATTCAGTTGCCTTTGAATTTCGGGTGATCCCTCTTGAGCATGTATGCTTCTGCTACTTGTTCTACATCAGACTTTCTTCCGCAAACGGCGAAACGCTTTGACTCGGTGAGTTTCGCGGCATTCCGACTTCGATGCCCCGGTTGCCGAAATTCAGTTGCCTTTGAATTTCGGGTGATCCCTCTTGAGCATGTATGCTTCTGCTACTTGTTCTACATCAGACTTTCTTCCGCAAACGGCGAAACGCTTTGACTCGGTGAGTTTCGCGGCATTCCGACTTCGATGCCCCGGTTGCCGAAATTCAGTTGCCTTTGAATTTCGGGTGATCCCTCTTGAGCATGTATGCTTCTGCTACTTGTTCTACATCAGACTTTCTTCCGCAAACGGCGAAACGCTTTGACTCGGTGAGTTTCGCGGCATTCCGACTTCGATGCCCCGGTTGCCGAAATTCAGTTGCCTTTGAATTTCGGGTGATCCCTCTTGAGCATGTATGCTTCTGCTACTTGTTCTACATCAGACTTCTTCCGCAAACGGCGAAACGCTTTGACTCGGTGAGTTTCGCGGCATTCCGACTTCGATGCCCCGGTTGCCGAAATTCAGTTGCCTTTGAATTTCGGGTGATCCCTCTTGAGCATGTATGCTTCTGCTACTTGTTCTACATCAGACTTTCTTCCGCAAACGGCGAAACGCTTTGACTCGGTGAGTTTCGCGGCATTCCGACTTCGATGCCCGGTTGCCGAAATTCAGTTGCCTTTGAATTTCGGGTGATCCCTCTTGAGCATGTATGCTTCTGCTACTTGTTCTACATCAGACTTTCTTCCGCAAACGGCGAAACGCTTTGACTCGGTGAGTTTCGCGGCATTCCGACTTCGATGCCCCGGTTGCCGAAATTCAGTTGCCTTTGAATTTCGGGTGATCCCTCTTGAGCATGTATGCTTCTGCTACTTGTTCTACATCAGACTTTCTTCCGCAAACGGCGAAACGCTTTGACTCGGTGAGTTTCGCGGCATTCCGACTTCGATGCCCCGGTTGCCGAAATTCAGTTGCCTTTGAATTTCGGGTGATCCCTCTTGAGCATGTATGCTTCTGCTACTTGTTCTACATCAGACTTTCTTCCGCAAACGGCGAAACGCTTTGACTCGGTGAGTTTCGCGGCATTCCGACTTCGATGCCCCGGTTGCCGAAATTCAGTTGCCTTTGAATTTCGGGTGATCCCTCTTGAGCATGTATGCTTCTGCTACTTGTTCTACATCAGACTTTCTTCCGCAAACGGCGAAACGCTTTGACTCGGTGAGTTTCGCGGCATTCCGACTTCGATGCCCCGGTTGCCGAAATTCAGTTGCCTTTGAATTTCGGGTGATCCCTCTTGAGCATGTATGCTTCTGCTACTTGTTCTACATCAGACTTTCTTCCGCAAACGGCGAAACGCTTTGACTCGGTGAGTTTCGCGGCATTCCGACTTCGATGCCCCGGTTGCCGAAATTCAGTTGCCTTTGAATTTCGGGTGATCCCTCTTGAGCATGTATGCTTCTGCTACTTGTTCTACATCAGACTTTCTTCCGCAAACGGCGAAACGCTTTGACTCGGTGAGTTTCGCGGCATTCCGACTTCGATGCCCGGTTGCCGAAATTCAGTTGCCTTTGAATTTCGGGTGATCCCTCTTGAGCATGTATGCTTCTGCTACTTGTTCTACATCAGACTTTCTTCCGCAAACGGCGAAACGCTTTGACTCGGTGAGTTTCGCGGCATTCCGACTTCGATGCCCCGGTTGCCGAAATTCAGTTGCCTTTGAATTTCGGGTGATCCCTCTTGAGCATGTATGCTTCTGCTACTTGTTCTACATCAGACTTTCTTCCGCAAACGGCGAAACGCTTTGACTCGGTGAGTTTCGCGGCATTCCGACTTCGATGCCCGGTTGCCGAAATTCAGTTGCCTTTGAATTTCGGGTGATCCCTCTTGAGCATGTATGCTTCTGCTACTTGTTCTACATCAGACTTTCTTCCGCAAACGGCGAAACGCTTTGACTCGGTGAGTTTCGCGGCATTCCGACTTCGATGCCCCGGTTGCCGAAATTCAGTTGCCTTTGAATTTCGGGTGATCCCTCTTGAGCATGTATGCTTCTGCTACTTGTTCTACATCAGACTTTCTTCCGCAAACGGCGAAACGCTTTGACTCGGTGAGTTTCGCGGCATTCCGACTTCGATGCCCCGGTTGCCGAAATTCAGTTGCCTTTGAATTTCGGGTGATCCCTCTTGAGCATGTATGCTTCTGCTACTTGTTCTACATCAGACTTTCTTCCGCAAACGGCGAAACGCTTTGACTCGGTGAGTTTCGCGGCATTCCGACTTCGATGCCCCGGTTGCCGAAATTCAGTTGCCTTTGAATTTCGGGTGATCCCTCTTGAGCATGTATGCTTCTGCTACTTGTTCTACATCAGACTTTCTTCCGCAAACGGCGAAACGCTTTGACTCGGTGAGTTTCGCGGCATTCCGACTTCGATGCCCCGGTTGCCGAAATTCAGTTGCCTTTGAATTTCGGGTGATCCCTCTTGAGCATGTATGCTTCTGCTACTTGTTCTACATCAGACTTCTTCCGCAAACGGCGAAACGCTTTGACTCGGTGAGTTTCGCGGCATTCCGACTTCGATGCCCCGGTTGCCGAAATTCAGTTGCCTTTGAATTTCGGGTGATCCCTCTTGAGCATGTATGCTTCTGCTACTTGTTCTACATCAGACTTTCTTCCGCAAACGGCGAAACGCTTTGACTCGGTGAGTTTCGCGGCATTCCGACTTCGATGCCCGGTTGCCGAAATTCAGTTGCCTTTGAATTTCGGGTGATCCCTCTTGAGCATGTATGCTTCTGCTACTTGTTCTACATCAGACTTTCTTCCGCAAACGGCGAAACGCTTTGACTCGGTGAGTTTCGCGGCATTCCGACTTCGATGCCCCGGTTGCCGAAATTCAGTTGCCTTTGAATTTCGGGTGATCCCTCTTGAGCATGTATGCTTCTGCTACTTGTTCTACATCAGACTTTCTTCCGCAAACGGCGAAACGCTTTGACTCGGTGAGTTTCGCGGCATTCCGACTTCGATGCCCCGGTTGCCGAAATTCAGTTGCCTTTGAATTTCGGGTGATCCCTCTTGAGCATGTATGCTTCTGCTACTTGTTCTACATCAGACTTTCTTCCGCAAACGGCGAAACGCTTTGACTCGGTGAGTTTCGCGGCATTCCGACTTCGATGCCCCGGTTGCCGAAATTCAGTTGCCTTTGAATTTCGGGTGATCCCTCTTGAGCATGTATGCTTCTGCTACTTGTTCTACATCAGACTTTCTTCCGCAAACGGCGAAACGCTTTGACTCGGTGAGTTTCGCGGCATTCCGACTTCGATGCCCCGGTTGCCGAAATTCAGTTGCCTTTGAATTTCGGGTGATCCCTCTTGAGCATGTATGCTTCTGCTACTTGTTCTACATCAGACTTTCTTCCGCAAACGGCGAAACGCTTTGACTCGGTGAGTTTCGCGGCATTCCGACTTCGATGCCCCGGTTGCCGAAATTCAGTTGCCTTTGAATTTCGGGTGATCCCTCTTGAGCATGTATGCTTCTGCTACTTGTTCTACATCAGACTTTCTTCCGCAAACGGCGAAACGCTTTGACTCGGTGAGTTTCGCGGCATTCCGACTTCGATGCCCCGGTTGCCGAAATTCAGTTGCCTTTGAATTTCGGGTGATCCCTCTTGAGCATGTATGCTTCTGCTACTTGTTCTACATCAGACTTTCTTCCGCAAACG
The DNA here is from genome assembly GCA_029228515.1 of Populus alba x Populus x berolinensis. Lineage (NCBI taxonomy): Eukaryota > Viridiplantae > Streptophyta > Magnoliopsida > Malpighiales > Salicaceae > Populus > Populus alba x Populus x berolinensis. Next base: position 1,201,374 of record CM055362.1, on the reverse strand, counting down.
GCGAAACGCTTTGACTCGGTGAGTTTCGCGGCATTCCGACTTCGATGCCCCGGTTGCCGAAATTCAGTTGCCTTTGAATTTCGGGTGATCCCTCTTGAGCATGTATGCTTCTGCTACTTGTTCTACATCAGACTTTCTTCCGCAAACGGCGAAACGCTTTGACTCGGTGAGTTTCGCGGCATTCCGACTTCGATGCCCCGGTTGCCGAAATTCAGTTGCCTTTGAATTTCGGGTGATCCCTCTTGAGCATGTATGCTTCTGCTACTTGTTCTACATCAGACTTTCTTCCGCAAACGGCGAAACGCTTTGACTCGGTGAGTTTCGCGGCATTCCGACTTCGATGCCCCGGTTGCCGAAATTCAGTTGCCTTTGAATTTCGGGTGATCCCTCTTGAGCATGTATGCTTCTGCTACTTGTTCTACATCAGACTTTCTTCCGCAAACGGCGAAACGCTTTGACTCGGTGAGTTTCGCGGCATTCCGACTTCGATGCCCCGGTTGCCGAAATTCAGTTGCCTTTGAATTTCGGGTGATCCCTCTTGAGCATGTATGCTTCTGCTACTTGTTCTACATCAGACTTTCTTCCGCAAACGGCGAAACGCTTTGACTCGGTGAGTTTCGCGGCATTCCGACTTCGATGCCCCGGTTGCCGAAATTCAGTTGCCTTTGAATTTCGGGTGATCCCTCTTGAGCATGTATGCTTCTGCTACTTGTTCTACATCAGACTTTCTTCCGCAAACGGCGAAACGCTTTGACTCGGTGAGTTTCGCGGCATTCCGACTTCGATGCCCCGGTTGCCGAAATTCAGTTGCCTTTGAATTTCGGGTGATCCCTCTTGAGCATGTATGCTTCTGCTACTTGTTCTACATCAGACTTTCTTCCGCAAACGGCGAAACGCTTTGACTCGGTGAGTTTCGCGGCATTCCGACTTCGATGCCCCGGTTGCCGAAATTCAGTTGCCTTTGAATTTCGGGTGATCCCTCTTGAGCATGTATGCTTCTGCTACTTGTTCTACATCAGACTTTCTTCCGCAAACGGCGAAACGCTTTGACTCGGTGAGTTTCGCGGCATTCCGACTTCGATGCCCCGGTTGCCGAAATTCAGTTGCCTTTGAATTTCGGGTGATCCCTCTTGAGCATGTATGCTTCTGCTACTTGTTCTACATCAGACTTTCTTCCGCAAACGGCGAAACGCTTTGACTCGGTGAGTTTCGCGGCATTCCGACTTCGATGCCCCGGTTGCCGAAATTCAGTTGCCTTTGAATTTCGGGTGATCCCTCTTGAGCATGTATGCTTCTGCTACTTGTTCTACATCAGACTTTCTTCCGCAAACGGCGAAACGCTTTGACTCGGTGAGTTTCGCGGCATTCCGACTTCGATGCCCCGGTTGCCGAAATTCAGTTGCCTTTGAATTTCGGGTGATCCCTCTTGAGCATGTATGCTTCTGCTACTTGTTCTACATCAGACTTTCTTCCGCAAACGGCGAAACGCTTTGACTCGGTGAGTTTCGCGGCATTCCGACTTCGATGCCCCGGTTGCCGAAATTCAGTTGCCTTTGAATTTCGGGTGATCCCTCTTGAGCATGTATGCTTCTGCTACTTGTTCTACATCAGACTTTCTTCCGCAAACGGCGAAACGCTTTGACTCGGTGAGTTTCGCGGCATTCCGACTTCGATGCCCCGGTTGCCGAAATTCAGTTGCCTTTGAATTTCGGGTGATCCCTCTTGAGCATGTATGCTTCTGCTACTTGTTCTACATCAGACTTTCTTCCGCAAACGGCGAAACGCTTTGACTCGGTGAGTTTCGCGGCATTCCGACTTCGATGCCCCGGTTGCCGAAATTCAGTTGCCTTTGAATTTCGGGTGATCCCTCTTGAGCATGTATGCTTCTGCTACTTGTTCTACATCAGACTTTCTTCCGCAAACGGCGAAACGCTTTGACTCGGTGAGTTTCGCGGCATTCCGACTTCGATGCCCCGGTTGCCGAAATTCAGTTGCCTTTGAATTTCGGGTGATCCCTCTTGAGCATGTATGCTTCTGCTACTTGTTCTACATCAGACTTTCTTCCGCAAACGGCGAAACGCTTTGACTCGGTGAGTTTCGCGGCATTCCGACTTCGATGCCCCGGTTGCCGAAATTCAGTTGCCTTTGAATTTCGGGTGATCCCTCTTGAGCATGTATGCTTCTGCTACTTGTTCTACATCAGACTTTCTTCCGCAAACGGCGAAACGCTTTGACTCGGTGAGTTTCGCGGCATTCCGACTTCGATGCCCCGGTTGCCGAAATTCAGTTGCCTTTGAATTTCGGGTGATCCCTCTTGAGCATGTATGCTTCTGCTACTTGTTCTACATCAGACTTTCTTCCGCAAACGGCGAAACGCTTTGACTCGGTGAGTTTCGCGGCATTCCGACTTCGATGCCCCGGTTGCCGAAATTCAGTTGCCTTTGAATTTCGGGTGATCCCTCTTGAGCATGTATGCTTCTGCTACTTGTTCTACATCAGACTTTCTTCCGCAAACGGCGAAACGCTTTGACTCGGTGAGTTTCGCGGCATTCCGACTTCGATGCCCCGGTTGCCGAAATTCAGTTGCCTTTGAATTTCGGGTGATCCCTCTTGAGCATGTATGCTTCTGCTACTTGTTCTACATCAGACTTTCTTCCGCAAACGGCGAAACGCTTTGACTCGGTGAGTTTCGCGGCATTCCGACTTCGATGCCCCGGTTGCCGAAATTCAGTTGCCTTTGAATTTCGGGTGATCCCTCTTGAGCATGTATGCTTCTGCTACTTGTTCTACATCAGACTTTCTTCCGCAAACGGCGAAACGCTTTGACTCGGTGAGTTTCGCGGCATTCCGACTTCGATGCCCCGGTTGCCGAAATTCAGTTGCCTTTGAATTTCGGGTGATCCCTCTTGAGCATGTATGCTTCTGCTACTTGTTCTACATCAGACTTTCTTCCGCAAACGGCGAAACGCTTTGACTCGGTGAGTTTCGCGGCATTCCGACTTCGATGCCCCGGTTGCCGAAATTCAGTTGCCTTTGAATTTCGGGTGATCCCTCTTGAGCATGTATGCTTCTGCTACTTGTTCTACATCAGACTTTCTTCCGCAAACGGCGAAACGCTTTGACTCGGTGAGTTTCGCGGCATTCCGACTTCGATGCCCCGGTTGCCGAAATTCAGTTGCCTTTGAATTTCGGGTGATCCCTCTTGAGCATGTATGCTTCTGCTACTTGTTCTACATCAGACTTTCTTCCGCAAACGGCGAAACGCTTTGACTCGGTGAGTTTCGCGGCATTCCGACTTCGATGCCCCGGTTGCCGAAATTCAGTTGCCTTTGAATTTCGGGTGATCCCTCTTGAGCATGTATGCTTCTGCTACTTGTTCTACATCAGACTTTCTTCCGCAAACGGCGAAACGCTTTGACTCGGTGAGTTTCGCGGCATTCCGACTTCGATGCCCCGGTTGCCGAAATTCAGTTGCCTTTGAATTTCGGGTGATCCCTCTTGAGCATGTATGCTTCTGCTACTTGTTCTACATCAGACTTTCTTCCGCAAACGGCGAAACGCTTTGACTCGGTGAGTTTCGCGGCATTCCGACTTCGATGCCCCGGTTGCCGAAATTCAGTTGCCTTTGAATTTCGGGTGATCCCTCTTGAGCATGTATGCTTCTGCTACTTGTTCTACATCAGACTTTCTTCCGCAAACGGCGAAACGCTTTGACTCGGTGAGTTTCGCGGCATTCCGACTTCGATGCCCCGGTTGCCGAAATTCAGTTGCCTTTGAATTTCGGGTGATCCCTCTTGAGCATGTATGCTTCTGCTACTTGTTCTACATCAGACTTTCTTCCGCAAACGGCGAAACGCTTTGACTCGTGTGAGTTTCGCGGCATTCCGACTTCGATGTCTCGGGTTGCCGAAATTCAGGTTGCCTTTCAATTTCGGGTGATCCCTCTTGTTATGTATGCTTCTGCAACTTGTTCTACATCAGTTCTTTTGCTTCCGCAAACGGTGAAACGCTTTGACTCGGTGCGTTTCGCGGCAATTCAGACTTCGATGCCGCCGAGTTGCCGAAATTTAGTTGTTCTTTGAATGTTCGAGGTGATCCCTCTTGAGCTTGTATGCTTCTGCTACTTGTTCTACAATTTCTACTTTCTTCCGCAAAAACAGTTGGGGGCGAAATGATATGACTCGGTGAGTTTTCGAGGCATTCCAACTTCGATGCCCCGGTTGCCGAAATTCAGTTGCCTTTGAATTTCGGGTGATTCCCTTCTTAGAGCATGTATGCTGCTGCGACTTGATCTACATCATACTTTCTTCCGCATAACGGCGAAAAGCCTTTGGGGGGAACTCGGTGAGTTTCGCCGCATTCCGACTTCGATTGACCCGGTTGCCGAAAATACCTTGCCTGTGGAATGTTCGGGTGATCTCTCTGGCGCATGTATGCTCTCTGCTACATTCGTTTCATACATTCACACTTCCTTCCGCAAACGGCGAAACGCTTTGACTCGTTGAGTTTCGCGGCATTCCGACTTCGATGCCCCGGTTGCCGAAATTCAGTTGCCTTTGAATTTCGGGTGATCCTTCTTGAGCATGTATGCTTCTGCTACTTGTTCAATAGGATCAGTACTTTCTTCCGCAAACGCGAAACGCTTTGACTCGGTGAGTTTTCGCGGCATTCCGAACTTCGATGCCCCGTGTTGCCGAAATTCAGTTGACTTTTGAATTTCGGGTGATCCCTTCTTGAGCATGTATGCCTTCTGCTAACTTGTTCTACATCATAACTTTCTTCCGCAAAAAGCGAAATCGCTATTGACTCGGTGAGTTTTCGCGGCATTCCGACTATCGATGCCCCGGTTGCCGACAAAAAAAAAAAATAAAATAAAAAAAAAAATTTTTTTTTTTTTTTTTTCAGTTGCCTTTGAATTTCGAGGTGATCCCCCTTGAGCATGTTATGCTTCTGCTACTTGTTCTACATAAGACTTTCTTCCGCAAAAGGGCGAAACGCTTTTGACTCGGTGAGTTTCGCGGCATTCCGACTTCGATGCCCCGGTTGCCGAAATTCCGTTGCCTTTGCAATTTTCGGGTGATCCCTCTTGAGCATGTATGCTTCTGCTACTTGTTCTACATCAGACTTTCTTCCGCAAACGGCAAAACGCTTTGACTCGGAAGTTTCGCGGCATTCCCCGACTTCGATGCCCCGGTTGCCGAAATTCAGTTGCCTTTGAATTGCGGGTGATCCCTCTTGAGCATGTATGCTTGCTGCTACTTGTTCTACATCAGACTTTTTCTTCCGCAAACGGCGCATCGCTTTGACATCGGTGAAGTTTCGCGGCATTCCGACTTCGGTGCCCCGGTTTGCCGAAATACAGTTGCCTTTGAATTTCGGGTGATCCTCTTGAGCATGCTATGCTTCCTGCTACTTGTTCTTACATCATACTTTCTTCCGCATAACAGCGAAACGCTTTGACTCGGTGAGTTTCGCCGGCAGTTTCCGACTTCGATGCCTATCAGTTGCCAAAAATTCAGTTGCCTTTGAATTTCGGGTGATCCCTCTTGAGCCTGTATGCTTCTGCTACTTTGTTCCTACAATAAGACTTTTTTCCGCAAATGGCGAAACGCTTTGACTCAGTGAGTTTCGCGGCATTCTCGACTTCGATGCGCCGGTTGCCGAAATTCAGTCGCCTTTGAATTTCTTCCCCCCCCCCCACCCCCCCCCCCCCCATTTTCTTTAGGTGATCCCTTCTTGAGCATGTATGCTTCTGCTACTTGTTCTACATCATACTTTCTTCCGCAAACGGCGAATATGCTTTGACTCGGTGAGGTTTTCGCGGCATTCCGACTTCGATGCTCGGTTTGCCGAAATTCAGTTGCCTTTGATTATTCGGGTGATCCCTCTTTGAGCATGTATGCTTCTGCTACTTGTTCTACATCAGTACTTTCTTCCGCCAAACGGCGAAACGCTTTGACTCGGTGAGTGTTCGAGGCATTCGGACTTCGATGCCCCGGTTGCCGAAATTCAGTCTGCCTTTGAATTTCGTGGTGTGATTCCCTCTTGAGCATGTATGCTTCTGCTACTTGTTCTACATCATAGACTTTCTTCCGCAAACGGCGAAACGCTTTGACTCGGTGAGTTTTCGAGGCATTCCGACTTCGATGTCCCGGTTTGCCGAAATTCAGTTGCCTTTGAATTTCGGGTGATCTCTCTTAGGGCATGTGTGCTTCTGCTACTTTGTTCTACATCATACTTTCTTCCGCAAACGCGCCAAACGCTTTGACTATGTAGAGTTTCGCGGCATTCGACTTCGATGGTCCCCCCCCCCCATGGTTGCCGAAAATCAGTTACCTTTGAATTTCGGGTGATCCCTCTTGAGCATGTATGCTTCTGCTACTTGATCTACATCATACTTTCTTCCGCAAAAGGCGAAACGCTTTGATTCGTTGAGTTTCGCGGCATTCCGACTTCGATGCCCTGGATGCCGAAATTCAGTTGCCTTTGAATTTCGGGTGATCCCTCTTGAGCATGTATGCTTCTGCTACTTGATCTACATCATACTTTCTTCCGTAATTGGCGAAACGCTTTGACTCGGTGACTTTCGCGGCATTCCGACTTCGACTCCCCGGTTGCCTAAATTCAGTTGCCTTTGAATTTCGGGTGATCCCTCTTAAGCATGTATGCTTCTGCTACTTGTTCTACATCATACTTTCTTCCGCAAACGGCGAAACGCTTTGACTTGGTTAGTTTCGAGGCATTCCGACATCGATGCCCCGGTTGCCAAAATTCAGTTGCCTTTGAATTTCGGGTGATCCCTCATGAGCATGTATGCTTCTGCTACACGTTCTACATCATACTTTCTTGCGCAACGTCGAAACGCTTTGACTCGGTGACTTTCGCGGCATTCCGACTTCGATGCCCCGATTGCCGAAATTCAGTTGCCTTTGAATTTCGGGTGATCCCTTGTTTGTAACCATATTTTTTGATAGTTTTCACCCGCATTAAACTAGTGTTTTGCATATGTTATTTCTATAAAATGCCTTGCTATTCTTTGTTTTATGTTTTGAAGGCTTTTTTGGCTATGAAAGATGAAAAAAAGGAGTAAATTGGAGGTAATTGGCAGATTTGATTGTATAGAGTTATTTTGTGCAGAGCGTGAGTTCCAGAGATTAATGAAGTGATTTCAAGTGGCATTAAAAAGAAAATATCCATAATTTTAGGAAATGTAATGACAGAAAAATACAAAAGAGATAGATCATGGTAAAATCACATCCTTCAAAGTCAAATCTCGCAGTTTGCCAATGTTGACCTTTGCCCATTAAAAAAATTCAATATCTGGAGCTTCCAGAAGTCAATTTGATGCAAAACTCAATTATGTTGGATTCTTTACTCAAAGATCTATATAACGCTCAAAATTTCAGCCAAAAACGATGTACAAATTTCAGAAAATGAAGTCCAATAGACATCGCATAAATTTTGGCGCAGTTGCCGGGGAGGTTATTTTAGTTTTGATTTTTGTTCTTGTACTGTTATTTTTAGTTTATGTGATTGTTATTTACATTTTTGAAAAAATAAAAAAAAAAAAAAAAAAAAACAGAATTTTTGATTGCGGTGTTACTGTTCAATTGCCGCAGGTGGTACTGTTGAAGACTGAATTGTTTGAGGAATAAGGTTTCTAACCTTCGTTTTCTGAAGTGAAACGACCGTTCTGAAAAAGATTAGTGGTATACCACATAGAACAACCCCATCGTGGCCAAATTCTGCTAGCTTTCTATGGTTTTTTTAGGGCAGTTTTAGTTTTCTAACGTAGGATTTTCATATAATTTGCATTATTTTTTTTTTTTTATTATTATTATTTTTACGCTTTTGTGGTTGTTTTCTATTGAGTTTTCTTAGCGATTTATGCACAGTAACCCGTTCTACTAATAAGAGTAAGTGAAGGTTGATATTGAAATAGAAAGCACTTTTACGCATGTTAAGAAAGGGAAGTTTCACCTCAACACCATGGCTGGTTTTAACGACAACAAAACACTCAAGGAGCTCTGCTGCTATAAGTGGTGGAGAATCAACCATCTGTGTCAATAAACATAGACAGAAAAGTAAACTTTGAGCTCAAATCTGGTTTGATATTACATTTTGTTACCAACATTCAATGGTCTTGCAGGAGAAGATACTCATACTCATCTCACGGAGATCCATATGGTTGGTGTTGGCATGAAACCGAATGGAGTTGATGAAGTACAAGTTAAGTTGAAAGCTTTCCCTTTCTCTATAATAGGGGCTGCAATGGCATGGCTTTTCTCTATTCTAAAGGATATATTAGAACTTGGAACGCCTTGAAGAAGAATTTTCTTGAGATAGTATTTCCCAGCATCTCGAGTTGCCAACATAAGGAAAGAAATATTGTGGGATTCAGGAATCTCATGGAGCAGACAATTTCAGAGTATTGTGGAAAGATTTGAGCAATAGTGTATTCAATTGCCTCATCATCAAATACCCGATCAGCTACTCATTACATAATTTTATGAAGGTTTGATGCCTACTGAAGTAGTATCATATGATGATGACAGTGGAGGCGCATTGTTAGATAAGACACCTGAGGCTGCACGCAAATTCGATCATCAATATGGCAAGCCAAACTCAAAACAATTTTTGCACTCGTGGGGACAACTCCAACAAACGAGTAAATGAGGTAAAGTATTTACACCTTGAAACATAAAGTTAATGATTATACTTCTCTTGTGACGTTCTTTGGCTTGTGGACAATGTGAAGCAGGTGAAGTTTTGTAGAATATGCTATCACATGGACATGATAGAATTATGTGCCCAACAATGCAAGAAGATTACATTGAAGAAGCTCATGCAATTGATGGAGCATTCAACGGGACAACCTCAGCGTAAGTTTGCTCTTATTTCCCACACGTAAAATCCTGGGATGGAGAGATCATCCTAACCTACGATATGGGAACCAACCTCAACAAGGCATACGATGCAACCAATTCTTCCCAATGGACTTTCAACCCCAACAGAATAATCAAGAAAGACAATCGTCATCCACTGATGATCTTCGTGCGATGATGAAAACTTTGCGCTTCTAATACTGTTTATTGCAACAAAATGTCATGTCTATTTCAACAGGAAACACGGTCAAGTATTCATCAACTAGGAAAAGCAAATGGGGCAAGTAGTTTCAAGTGTGGGAAACATTGGAAGCACAAATGAATTGGAACTTGCCCTCCCAAGCATTGAATCCAATAGAGCATGTTAGTTCGATCATGTTTTGCGAAGTGGGAAAGAAATTGAAGAGAAAAGGTCAAAACAAATTGATGATGGAGGAAGAAGAAGAGATAGACCTCAATTGAGTACAAAGAAGATACATAATCCTTCTCTTAACAAACTGAAACAATGACCAACACTCCACGTTAAATCCTCACTCATTGAATTTCAGTTTTACAACAATTCCACCCTTTCCCGTGAGTTCTTCTAGGTCACAGAAAGAGGACAAGGTAAAAGAGATTCTAGAGGTTTTTAAGGAAAGTAGGAATCAACATTACTTTGATATGATTGCTATCAAGCAAATTTCCAAGTATGACATTTATTGACGGACAGTTGCTGTACTACCAAGTGTGAGTTCAAACTGAAAGGTCATGAAACGGTAAGTATGGGTGAAGTTAGTTTCTCTGTTGTTGTTCAAAAGAATCTGCCTTTGAAACAAAAAGACCCAGGTTGGTTTACTATCCCATGTTTTTTTGGTAATGCTAGTTTTAAAAGAGCTTTATGCGGATTTTGGTGCAACCATTAGTGTTATGCCTAAACATGTTTATGGATTCTCTTAGTCTAAAGCCTTTGATTAAAACTAGTATTGTTAATGCAACTTGCGGATTCGTAGTTTTGTTTACCCACTTGTTGTGATAGACGATGTACTAGTCAAGATTGATAGTATTAGGTTATTCCATGTGATCTTTTAAATTATTGATATGGAACATGATTCTTGTGATTCTTCAACCAGCACTATATATTCGTTTGGGCGACCATTCTTGAAATTGCCAACACAAAGATTGATTGATGGATAAGGATACCTTGTCTATGGAGGTAGGAGATGAAAAAATTGAATTTAATTTTCATGAGGATATGAGATATCCTTTTAGCATTGTTTATTCTATCACATGTTATGGACAAAGTGTGATATGTGTGTGCGAGCCAGTTTGTGATTTTGATAATGTGTATGGATTAAGCATGGCTTTGAGCAATGACTATGATTTTACCATAGATTAGAAGAGATGGTAAGGCATTTATGTGTTCACCAATTAAAATGCCATGAATCAACATTGGATTTGCAAGCTTTGCAAATTATTATTCATGATTTGCAGGAGTCATTTACTCCATCTGGGATAGAGACTGGGTGGAGCCTCTTCCTTTTGGTGCCATAATGTTTGGAATTACGATGGAAGAGATTCAAAATGATGCTTACGTGTATGCAAGGATTTACAAAGAAAAGATCTAAGAATCTTCATGACCGAATGCTTATAAGAAAGGAGTTTTTGTTGGAGACAAAGTCCTTCTTTATCATTCGCGTTTGAAACTTTTTCCTGGAAAGGGTTCGCTCTCATTGGATTGGACCATTTGTTGTTTTTCCTTTTTTTAAATTGTTTGACCTTATGGTTGCAGTTGAAATTACAAGTTTAGAAACTAACAACATACTCAAAGTAAGATGGGCATCGTTTGAAACCTTTAATGGAAGGCTTGGACGGCCAAAAATCACCGCTTCTGCTGAGATTTTGCTGAAACACATCTATGAAGATATGAGCATGCAACAAGTCGAGCAATTAACATAAATACAAAGGCGCTTAATGGGAGGCAACCTAGCAAGAAAACAAACTCCAAAAAATCAGATATTCATTCTATATCCTTACTCTTTTATTTATAGTATTTTACTTTATCTTTGTCCATTATCTTATGTTCCTAAGATTTTATTTCAACATTGAGGACAATGTTGTGTTTTAAGTGTGGGGGTATTGGGAGAATTTTGGTTTTCTTATTTTCATTTTCTTTGTTGTTTTTTTAAAAAAAAAAAAAAAAACATTGTGTTTGATCTTTTTAACTCCTATTGGTTTTTGAGAATATGAGTATTATGTATGAGAATTAATTGAGATAGATGAAGATATAAATCAAATGAAGGAGTATGCATGCAAATTTTAAGGTTTAATTGGTTTAGGGATTGACTTTGAGAATATGCCATGTTGACTTTATAGTGTTATACAAATGCAAGCTTTTGAGCCTTCAACATTATATTCTTTGAGTGTGCATTCTTTCAATGATAAGTATCTCTAGAACTTGCTTCATATCTTATTGAGATTATTTACAAATATACATGAAGATGATAAAGGCATTAGGAATTTTAACCCCTCAAGCCAAAAAGCCAACCTAAAGCATATTATCCTTAGTGAACCCGTTTTGAGCTTGGTTATCTTTTTTTTGCTTTATCCATGTATAAGCCTTAACTTTATATATGTTTTTCTTTTCCCCTGGCCAAGGATTAGTAGAGCATATACTTGTAATATTTCATGGAATTATGGTTGGAAATTATATGAAAACAAAGAAGTGATGCTTGATGAAAACAATGGGCAAAGTTGCCGAAGAAAAAAAAAAGAAAAAGAAAAAAGAAAAAAAAAAGTATTCCTTTATGTTCTTAAGGTTTTATGTTGAAAGAGCTTGAAATCAAAAGGAGTTAAGCATTTGTGATTAAAGATGAAAAATTTATGTGCTTTAATGGAATTATATTGTTTGAAGGAATATTTGTTCAAAATGCTCTACTTTCTATGAGGTTTTGAACCTTTCCTTTTACTTTCTTTTACCTCACCTTAACCTCAGCCCTAGACAACCGGAAAATAAGACCTTTTGACTCATGTACTACTTGTAATAAGTTGCTAATGGAGATGAGATTGAAAAGCAAGCTTATGGTTGAACATACTCTTTGATTGAATTTGAGAGATTTAAACACATAAACCCTAAACACATGAGTGTTGTAGTGTAAAAATCAATGATAGTACCGATCACTTTGGCATGGCATAGATTTCATTTAAATCCAGACGATTGATTGAGCTTTGAAGTTTGCATGTAAATAAATTCATGAGAAATTATAATATTTATCCTTCATGATTGTAGTTCATGTTTATAATGCGTATGAACTCTTAGACATTGATGTGAGATAAAGAAATTGATCATAGTTCTTTTCAATTTAATTTTATTTTATCCTTTCTCGAAGGACGAGCAAGAGCTAAGTGTGGGGGTATTTGATGTAACCATATTATTTGATAGTTTTCACTCCGCATTAAACTAGTGTTTTGCATATGTATATTTATATAAAATGCCATGATATTCTTTGTTTTATGTTTTGAAGGCATTTTTGGATGAAAGATGCAAAAAGGAGTAAATTGGAGGTAATTGGCAGATTTGATGTTCAGTCGGTATTGTGCATAAGCGGCAAAACAGAGCGAGAGTTCCAGAGATCGAGAATGAAGTGATTCCAGGTGGCATTAAAAAGATAACATCCATACCTTTAGGAAATGTAATGCAAAGAAAAATAAAAAAGAGAAAGATCATGGAAATCACATCCTTCAAAGTCAAATCTCGCAGTCTGCCAATGTTGACCTTATGCCCATTACAAATTCAATATCTGGAGCTTCAGAAGTCCAATTGATGCAAACTCAATTTTGTTGGATTCCTTACTCAAAGATCTATAAACCCTCCAAATTTCAGCCAAAAAACGATGTCATATGAGGGACATAATGTTTTTTCAAAGATGACAGCTGAATTACTTCCAGCAAGCAGGTTGCGTGAAGAAACGAATCCAAATTTTATGTATTTTTTTACTAGAAGCATCCAAACCGACCAGAAATTTAGCTCCTCTAGTAAATATTCTAGAAGGTCAAGGGAAGGCAGCCACCTATCTCATGGCAGCCACCAACCTCATGGCAGCCACCAACCTCAACCCAGCAGCCAGCAGCCAGCAGCCAGCAGCCCTTCACACTACCACCATCCTATTGATGTTCAAGACTTGAGCTTTGATATTTTCTTACTTAACAATTTGTGTATAAATAGAGGGTGAGTAGAAGTAGTAGAAAAGAAGAAGGAGGAGAGGAAACACAAACTTCTCTCTCTCCCTCTACAAATCAGAAATTATGTATTCTTTCATCTTTAGAGTAGTAGTTTCAAGAGATATGCAAAGCTAAAGCGGTTTTCTTGGTTGCAAGGACACAAACAAAACCTTCGGATTTCAAGAACTGTGAGATCTATTCTTCCCTTTTAATTTTCAGTTTATTTTATGAATGAGTATGAATGTATTTTCCTATGCCCCATATTTCTTATGATTGTTTATCTTAATTGCTAGAGCGACTCTTAAGTTATTATTGTGAACAATCCATTGCTAAGTTTGAAATCAAAACCGGAGTTGTGGTATATAAACTTGTGAAGGCAACTAAACTTGATATTTGTATGCGGAACTACGTTATTAAACTTAGGGAGAACATTCGATCAGAAGCAACACAAATTGACAATCCTTTGGTTGTTAAGATTAACTGAAATTTATCAGGATCTTAAGGCTGGCCATTGGATTTAAATCCATTAGTGCGGACACTGTGATTGTTTTGTTGGTATAGGGCTATTTATACGGCGTGATCCGTTTAATTAACCAATATTAAGAAAAAGCTAAATTCATAAAAATAAACTGGAGTTTCGTTTCAAGGATCAGTTCTAATTTCCGTTGGTGATGTGGTGCTTAGCAACCAAGGTTTGTTTTCTTGATTATAATTTCAGTTTCCCAATTGATTTTGTTTTGCTAGTTTTAATCTTCTGCCATAGTAATAAAATCATTTCAAAAATCATCAATCCCCCTCCCAATTACATAACGTACAAACAAAAAAATCTAACTTCAAACTTCCATCGTGGGATCGACCCATTGCTTGCACTATACTATCTTGTGTGTTTTAAGCTAGGGAAATTAATTTGTGCAACCGCTACATCGCAACATCCCTCTTGAGCAAGTAATGCTTCTGCAACTTCTTCTACATAATACTTACACTAATTCCACAAACGGGCGAAACGCTTTGATCCGGTGAGTTTCGCGACATTCCAACTTCGATGCCCGGTTTATTGCCGAAAAATTCAGTTGGCCTTTGAATTCATGGTGATCCCTCTTTAGCATGAAAAGCTTCTTCTACTATGTGCTACATCATACTTTTATTCCGCAAACGGCGAAACTCTTTGACTTACGGTGAGTTTCGCGGCATTCCGACATCGATGCCTCCTGTTGCCGACATTCAGTTGCCTTTGCCATTTCGGGTGATCCCTCTTGAGCATGTATGCTTCTGGAACTTGTTCTACATCATACATTCTTCTGTAAATGTAAACGCATTGACTCGGTGACTTTTCGCGGCAATCCTCTACTTCGACTCCCGGTTAGCCGAAATTCAGTTGCCTTTGCATTTCGGGTGTGATCCCTCTTGAGCATGTATGCTTCTGCTACTTGTTCTACATCATACTTTCTATTCCGCAAACGCCGAAACGCTTTGAGTTGGTGACTTTCCGAGGCATTCCGACTTCGATCCGCCGGTAGCCAAAATACAGTTGCCTTTGAATTTCGGTGGATCCCTCTAGAGCATGTTATGCTTCTTGCAACTTTGTTCTACATGATACTTACTTCCGCAAACTCGGCGAAACTCTTTGGACTCGGATGAGTTTCGCCGGCAGTTCCCAACTTCGTTGCCCCGGTTGCCGAAATTCAGTTGCCTTTGAATTTCGTGTGATCCCGTCTGGAGCAATGTAGGCTTCTGCTACTCGTTCTACATCAGACTTTCTTCCGTAAACGGGGAAACGCTTTGACTCCGGATGAACTTTCCCCGCGATTCCGACTTCGACTCCCCTTTGCCGAAAATTTCAGTTGCCTTTGAATTTCGGGTGATCCCTCTTGAGCATGTATGCTTCTGCTAACTTATTCTACATCCTTACTTTTAGTCCGCAAACGGTAAACGCTTTGACTCAGTGAGTTTCGCAGGCATTCCGACTTCGATGCCCCGATTGCCCGAACATTCAGTTGCCTTTAGCATTTCGGAGTGATCCCTCTTGAGCTTTGGTATGCTTCTGCTACTAGTATTCTACATCATAATTTCTTGCGTAAACGGCGAAACGCTTTGACATCTTGAATTTCGCGGCATTCCGACTTCGACTCCCCCCCGGTTGCCGAAATTCATTTTTCCCTTGCATTTCACGTGATCCCTCTTGAGACATGTAGGCTTCTTGTACTTGTTCTACATCATACTTTATTCCACAAACGGCGAAACAGCTTTTGACTCGGTGAATTTCGCGTGCATTGCACCGACAAATTCGATGCCCCAGTTGCCCAAATTCCAGATTTTGCCTTTGAATTTCGGGTGATCCCTCTGGAGCATGTAAAGCTTATGCCACTTGTTCTACATCATACTTTCGTCTTAAACGCGAGAGACGCTTTGGACAGGTGCCGTTTCGCGGCAATTCCGACATCGATGCTCCGCGTTGCCGAAATTCAGTTGCCTTTGCATTTTTCGGGTGATCCCTCTTGAGCTTGTATGCTTCTGCTACTTGTTCTACATCATATGCTTTCATCCGTAAACGGCGAAAACGCTTTGAACTCGGTGACTTCGCGCGGCATTCCGACACGACTAAAACCCTGGTTGCCGAAATTCAGTTGCCCTTTGAATTTCGGGTGGTCCCCTCTTGAAGCATGTATGCTTCCTGCTACTTGTTTCTAACATCATACTGTTCTTCCACAAACGGCGAAACGCTTTGACAACTCGGTGAATTTCGAGGCATTCCAACTTTGATGCCCCGGTTGCCCAAATTCAGTTGCCTTTTGAATTACAGGTGATCCCACAATGAAGCATGTATGCTTCTGCTACTCTTTTTGTTCTACATCATACTTTTCGTCCTGGTAAACTGCGAAACGCTTTGACTCGGTGAGTTTCGCGGCATTCCGACTTCGATGCCCCGGTTGCCGAAATTAAGTTGCCTTTGAATTTCGGGTGATCCCTCTTGAGCATGTATGCTTCTGCTACTTGTTCTACATCAGACTTCTTCCGCAAACGGCGAAACGCTTTGACTCGGTGAGTTTCGCGGCATTCCGACTTCGATGCCCCGGTTGCCGAAATTCAGTTGCCTTTGAATTTCGGGTGATCCCTCTTGAGCATGTATGCTTCTGCTACTTGTTCTACATCAGACTTTCTTCCGCAAACGGCGAAACGCTTTGACTCGGTGAGTTTCGCGGCATTCCGACTTCGATGCCCCGGTTGCCGAAATTCAGTTGCCTTTGAATTTCGGGTGATCCCTCTTGAGCATGTATGCTTCTGCTACTTGTTCTACATCAGACTTTCTTCCGCAAACGGCGAAACGCTTTGACTCGGTGAGTTTCGCGGCATTCCGACTTCGATGCCCCGGTTGCCGAAATTCAGTTGCCTTTGAATTTCGGGTGATCCCTCTTGAGCATGTATGCTTCTGCTACTTGTTCTACATCAGACTTTCTTCCGCAAACGGCGAAACGCTTTGACTCGGTGAGTTTCGCGGCATTCCGACTTCGATGCCCCGGTTGCCGAAATTCAGTTGCCTTTGAATTTCGGGTGATCCCTCTTGAGCATGTATGCTTCTGCTACTTGTTCTACATCAGACTTTCTTCCGCAAACGGCGAAACGCTTTGACTCGGTGAGTTTCGCGGCATTCCGACTTCGATGCCCCGGTTGCCGAAATTCAGTTGCCTTTGAATTTCGGGTGATCCCTCTTGAGCATGTATGCTTCTGCTACTTGTTCTACATCAGACTTTCTTCCGCAAACGGCGAAACGCTTTGACTCGGTGAGTTTCGCGGCATTCCGACTTCGATGCCCCGGTTGCCGAAATTCAGTTGCCTTTGAATTTCGGGTGATCCCTCTTGAGCATGTATGCTTCTGCTACTTGTTCTACATCAGACTTTCTTCCGCAAACGGCGAAACGCTTTGACTCGGTGAGTTTCGCGGCATTCCGACTTCGATGCCCCGGTTGCCGAAATTCAGTTGCCTTTGAATTTCGGGTGATCCCTCTTGAGCATGTATGCTTCTGCTACTTGTTCTACATCAGACTTCTTCCGCAAACGGCGAAACGCTTTGACTCGGTGAGTTTCGCGGCATTCCGACTTCGATGCCCCGGTTGCCGAAATTCAGTTGCCTTTGAATTTCGGGTGATCCCTCTTGAGCATGTATGCTTCTGCTACTTGTTCTACATCAGACTTCTTCCGCAAACGGCGAAACGCTTTGACTCGGTGAGTTTCGCGGCATTCCGACTTCGATGCCCCGGTTGCCGAAATTCAGTTGCCTTTGAATTTCGGGTGATCCCTCTTGAGCATGTATGCTTCTGCTACTTGTTCTACATCAGACTTCTTCCGCAAACGGCGAAACGCTTTGACTCGGTGAGTTTCGCGGCATTCCGACTTCGATGCCCCGGTTGCCGAAATTCAGTTGCCTTTGAATTTCGGGTGATCCCTCTTGAGCATGTATGCTTCTGCTACTTGTTCTACATCAGACTTTCTTCCGCAAACGGCGAAACGCTTTGACTCGGTGAGTTTCGCGGCATTCCGACTTCGATGCCCCGGTTGCCGAAATTCAGTTGCCTTTGAATTTCGGGTGATCCCTCTTGAGCATGTATGCTTCTGCTACTTGTTCTACATCAGACTTTCTTCCGCAAACGGCGAAACGCTTTGACTCGGTGAGTTTCGCGGCATTCCGACTTCGATGCCCCGGTTGCCGAAATTCAGTTGCCTTTGAATTTCGGGTGATCCCTCTTGAGCATGTATGCTTCTGCTACTTGTTCTACATCAGACTTTCTTCCGCAAACGGCGAAACGCTTTGACTCGGTGAGTTTCGCGGCATTCCGACTTCGATGCCCCGGTTGCCGAAATTCAGTTGCCTTTGAATTTCGGGTGATCCCTCTTGAGCATGTATGCTTCTGCTACTTGTTCTACATCAGACTTCTTCCGCAAACGGCGAAACGCTTTGACTCGGTGAGTTTCGCGGCATTCCGACTTCGATGCCCCGGTTGCCGAAATTCAGTTGCCTTTGAATTTCGGGTGATCCCTCTTGAGCATGTATGCTTCTGCTACTTGTTCTACATCAGACTTTCTTCCGCAAACGGCGAAACGCTTTGACTCGGTGAGTTTCGCGGCATTCCGACTTCGATGCCCCGGTTGCCGAAATTCAGTTGCCTTTGAATTTCGGGTGATCCCTCTTGAGCATGTATGCTTCTGCTACTTGTTCTACATCAGACTTTCTTCCGCAAACGGCGAAACGCTTTGACTCGGTGAGTTTCGCGGCATTCCGACTTCGATGCCCCGGTTGCCGAAATTCAGTTGCCTTTGAATTTCGGGTGATCCCTCTTGAGCATGTATGCTTCTGCTACTTGTTCTACATCAGACTTTCTTCCGCAAACGGCGAAACGCTTTGACTCGGTGAGTTTCGCGGCATTCCGACTTCGATGCCCCGGTTGCCGAAATTCAGTTGCCTTTGAATTTCGGGTGATCCCTCTTGAGCATGTATGCTTCTGCTACTTGTTCTACATCAGACTTTCTTCCGCAAACGGCGAAACGCTTTGACTCGGTGAGTTTCGCGGCATTCCGACTTCGATGCCCGGTTGCCGAAATTCAGTTGCCTTTGAATTTCGGGTGATCCCTCTTGAGCATGTATGCTTCTGCTACTTGTTCTACATCAGACTTCTTCCGCAAACGGCGAAACGCTTTGACTCGGTGAGTTTCGCGGCATTCCGACTTCGATGCCCCGGTTGCCGAAATTCAGTTGCCTTTGAATTTCGGGTGATCCCTCTTGAGCATGTATGCTTCTGCTACTTGTTCTACATCAGACTTTCTTCCGCAAACGGCGAAACGCTTTGACTCGGTGAGTTTCGCGGCATTCCGACTTCGATGCCCCGGTTGCCGAAATTCAGTTGCCTTTGAATTTCGGGTGATCCCTCTTGAGCATGTATGCTTCTGCTACTTGTTCTACATCAGACTTTCTTCCGCAAACGGCGAAACGCTTTGACTCGGTGAGTTTCGCGGCATTCCGACTTCGATGCCCCGGTTGCCGAAATTCAGTTGCCTTTGAATTTCGGGTGATCCCTCTTGAGCATGTATGCTTCTGCTACTTGTTCTACATCAGACTTCTTCCGCAAACGGCGAAACGCTTTGACTCGGTGAGTTTCGCGGCATTCCGACTTCGATGCCCCGGTTGCCGAAATTCAGTTGCCTTTGAATTTCGGGTGATCCCTCTTGAGCATGTATGCTTCTGCTACTTGTTCTACATCAGACTTTCTTCCGCAAACGGCGAAACGCTTTGACTCGGTGAGTTTCGCGGCATTCCGACTTCGATGCCCCGGTTGCCGAAATTCAGTTGCCTTTGAATTTCGGGTGATCCCTCTTGAGCATGTATGCTTCTGCTACTTGTTCTACATCAGACTTTCTTCCGCAAACGGCGAAACGCTTTGACTCGGTGAGTTTCGCGGCATTCCGACTTCGATGCCCCGGTTGCCGAAATTCAGTTGCCTTTGAATTTCGGGTGATCCCTCTTGAGCATGTATGCTTCTGCTACTTGTTCTACATCAGACTTTCTTCCGCAAACGGCGAAACGCTTTGACTCGGTGAGTTTCGCGGCATTCCGACTTCGATGCCCCGGTTGCCGAAATTCAGTTGCCTTTGAATTTCGGGTGATCCCTCTTGAGCATGTATGCTTCTGCTACTTGTTCTACATCAGACTTCTTCCGCAAACGGCGAAACGCTTTGACTCGGTGAGTTTCGCGGCATTCCGACTTCGATGCCCCGGTTGCCGAAATTCAGTTGCCTTTGAATTTCGGGTGATCCCTCTTGAGCATGTATGCTTCTGCTACTTGTTCTACATCAGACTTTCTTCCGCAAACGGCGAAACGCTTTGACTCGGTGAGTTTCGCGGCATTCCGACTTCGATGCCCCGGTTGCCGAAATTCAGTTGCCTTTGAATTTCGGGTGATCCCTCTTGAGCATGTATGCTTCTGCTACTTGTTCTACATCAGACTTCTTCCGCAAACGGCGAAACGCTTTGACTCGGTGAGTTTCGCGGCATTCCGACTTCGATGCCCCGGTTGCCGAAATTCAGTTGCCTTTGAATTTCGGGTGATCCCTCTTGAGCATGTATGCTTCTGCTACTTGTTCTACATCAGACTTTCTTCCGCAAACGGCGAAACGCTTTGACTCGGTGAGTTTCGCGGCATTCCGACTTCGATGCCCCGGTTGCCGAAATTCAGTTGCCTTTGAATTTCGGGTGATCCCTCTTGAGCATGTATGCTTCTGCTACTTGTTCTACATCAGACTTTTCCGCAAACGGCGAAACGCTTTGACTCGGTGAGTTTCGCGGCATTCCGACTTCGATGCCCCGGTTGCCGAAATTCAGTTGCCTTTGAATTTCGGGTGATCCCTCTTGAGCATGTATGCTTCTGCTACTTGTTCTACATCAGACTTTCTTCCGCAAACGGCGAAACGCTTTGACTCGGTGAGTTTCGCGGCATTCCGACTTCGATGCCCCGGTTGCCGAAATTCAGTTGCCTTTGAATTTCGGGTGATCCCTCTTGAGCATGTATGCTTCTGCTACTTGTTCTACATCAGACTTTCTTCCGCAAACGGCGAAACGCTTTGACTCGGTGAGTTTCGCGGCATTCCGACTTCGATGCCCCGGTTGCCGAAATTCAGTTGCCTTTGAATTTCGGGTGATCCCTCTTGAGCATGTATGCTTCTGCTACTTGTTCTACATCAGACTTTCTTCCGCAAACGGCGAAACGCTTTGACTCGGTGAGTTTCGCGGCATTCCGACTTCGATGCCCCGGTTGCCGAAATTCAGTTGCCTTTGAATTTCGGGTGATCCCTCTTGAGCATGTATGCTTCTGCTACTTGTTCTACATCAGACTTTCTTCCGCAAACGGCGAAACGCTTTGACTCGGTGAGTTTCGCGGCATTCCGACTTCGATGCCCCGGTTGCCGAAATTCAGTTGCCTTTGAATTTCGGGTGATCCCTCTTGAGCATGTATGCTTCTGCTACTTGTTCTACATCAGACTTTCTTCCGCAAACGGCGAAACGCTTTGACTCGGTGAGTTTCGCGGCATTCCGACTTCGATGCCCCGGTTGCCGAAATTCAGTTGCCTTTGAATTTCGGGTGATCCCTCTTGAGCATGTATGCTTCTGCTACTTGTTCTACATCAGACTTTCTTCCGCAAACGGCGAAACGCTTTGACTCGGTGAGTTTCGCGGCATTCCGACTTCGATGCCCCGGTTGCCGAAATTCAGTTGCCTTTGAATTTCGGGTGATCCCTCTTGAGCATGTATGCTTCTGCTACTTGTTCTACATCAGACTTCTTCCGCAAACGGCGAAACGCTTTGACTCGGTGAGTTTCGCGGCATTCCGACTTCGATGCCCCGGTTGCCGAAATTCAGTTGCCTTTGAATTTCGGGTGATCCCTCTTGAGCATGTATGCTTCTGCTACTTGTTCTACATCAGACTTTCTTCCGCAAACGGCGAAACGCTTTGACTCGGTGAGTTTCGCGGCATTCCGACTTCGATGCCCCGGTTGCCGAAATTCAGTTGCCTTTGAATTTCGGGTGATCCCTCTTGAGCATGTATGCTTCTGCTACTTGTTCTACATCAGACTTCTTCCGCAAACGGCGAAACGCTTTGACTCGGTGAGTTTCGCGGCATTCCGACTTCGATGCCCCGGTTGCCGAAATTCAGTTGCCTTTGAATTTCGGGTGATCCCTCTTGAGCATGTATGCTTCTGCTACTTGTTCTACATCAGACTTTCTTCCGCAAACGGCGAAACGCTTTGACTCGGTGAGTTTCGCGGCATTCCGACTTCGATGCCCCGGTTGCCGAAATTCAGTTGCCTTTGAATTTCGGGTGATCCCTCTTGAGCATGTATGCTTCTGCTACTTGTTCTACATCAGACTTTCTTCCGCAAACGGCGAAACGCTTTGACTCGGTGAGTTTCGCGGCATTCCGACTTCGATGCCCCGGTTGCCGAAATTCAGTTGCCTTTGAATTTCGGGTGATCCCTCTTGAGCATGTATGCTTCTGCTACTTGTTCTACATCAGACTTTCTTCCGCAAACGGCGAAACGCTTTGACTCGGTGAGTTTCGCGGCATTCCGACTTCGATGCCCCGGTTGCCGAAATTCAGTTGCCTTTGAATTTCGGGTGATCCCTCTTGAGCATGTATGCTTCTGCTACTTGTTCTACATCAGACTTTCTTCCGCAAACGGCGAAACGCTTTGACTCGGTGAGTTTCGCGGCATTCCGACTTCGATGCCCCGGTTGCCGAAATTCAGTTGCCTTTGAATTTCGGGTGATCCCTCTTGAGCATGTATGCTTCTGCTACTTGTTCTACATCAGACTTTCTTCCGCAAACGGCGAAACGCTTTGACTCGGTGAGTTTCGCGGCATTCCGACTTCGATGCCCCGGTTGCCGAAATTCAGTTGCCTTTGAATTTCGGGTGATCCCTCTTGAGCATGTATGCTTCTGCTACTTGTTCTACATCAGACTTCTTCCGCAAACGGCGAAACGCTTTGACTCGGTGAGTTTCGCGGCATTCCGACTTCGATGCCCCGGTTGCCGAAATTCAGTTGCCTTTGAATTTCGGGTGATCCCTCTTGAGCATGTATGCTTCTGCTACTTGTTCTACATCAGACTTTCTTCCGCAAACGGCGAAACGCTTTGACTCGGTGAGTTTCGCGGCATTCCGACTTCGATGCCCCGGTTGCCGAAATTCAGTTGCCTTTGAATTTCGGGTGATCCCTCTTGAGCATGTATGCTTCTGCTACTTGTTCTACATCAGACTTTCTTCCGCAAACGGCGAAACGCTTTGACTCGGTGAGTTTCGCGGCATTCCGACTTCGATGCCCCGGTTGCCGAAATTCAGTTGCCTTTGAATTTCGGGTGATCCCTCTTGAGCATGTATGCTTCTGCTACTTGTTCTACATCAGACTTCTTCCGCAAACGGCGAAACGCTTTGACTCGGTGAGTTTCGCGGCATTCCGACTTCGATGCCCCGGTTGCCGAAATTCAGTTGCCTTTGAATTTCGGGTGATCCCTCTTGAGCATGTATGCTTCTGCTACTTGTTCTACATCAGACTTTCTTCCGCAAACGGCGAAACGCTTTGACTCGGTGAGTTTCGCGGCATTCCGACTTCGATGCCCCGGTTGCCGAAATTCAGTTGCCTTTGAATTTCGGGTGATCCCTCTTGAGCATGTATGCTTCTGCTACTTGTTCTACATCAGACTTTCTTCCGCAAACGGCGAAACGCTTTGACTCGGTGAGTTTCGCGGCATTCCGACTTCGATGCCCCGGTTGCCGAAATTCAGTTGCCTTTGAATTTCGGGTGATCCCTCTTGAGCATGTATGCTTCTGCTACTTGTTCTACATCACACTTCTTCCGCAAACGGCGAAACGCTTTGACTCGGTGAGTTTCGCGGCATTCCGACTTCGATGCCCCGGTTGCCGAAATTCAGTTGCCTTTGAATTTCGGGTGATCCCTCTTGAGCATGTATGCTTCTGCTACTTGTTCTACATCAGACTTTCTTCCGCAAACGGCGAAACGCTTTGACTCGGTGAGTTTCGCGGCATTCCGACTTCGATGCCCCGGTTGCCGAAATTCAGTTGCCTTTGAATTTCGGGTGATCCCTCTTGAGCATGTATGCTTCTGCTACTTGTTCTACATCAGACTTTCTTCCGCAAACGGCGAAACGCTTTGACTCGGTGAGTTTCGCGGCATTCCGACTTCGATGCCCCGGTTGCCGAAATTCAGTTGCCTTTGAATTTCGGGTGATCCCTCTTGAGCATGTATGCTTCTGCTACTTGTTCTACATCAGACTTTCTTCCGCAAACGGCGAAACGCTTTGACTCGGTGAGTTTCGCGGCATTCCGACTTCGATGCCCCGGTTGCCGAAATTCAGTTGCCTTTGAATTTCGGGTGATCCCTCTTGAGCATGTATGCTTCTGCTACTTGTTCTACATCAGACTTTCTTCCGCAAACGGCGAAACGCTTTGACTCGGTGAGTTTCGCGGCATTCCGACTTCGATGCCCCGGTTGCCGAAATTCAGTTGCCTTTGAATTTCGGGTGATCCCTCTTGAGCATGTATGCTTCTGCTACTTGTTCTACATCAGACTTTCTTCCGCAAACGGCGAAACGCTTTGACTCGGTGAGTTTCGCGGCATTCCGACTTCGATGCCCCGGTTGCCGAAATTCAGTTGCCTTTGAATTTCGGGTGATCCCTCTTGAGCATGTATGCTTCTGCTACTTGTTCTACATCAGACTTTCTTCCGCAAACGGCGAAACGCTTTGACTCGGTGAGTTTCGCGGCATTCCGACTTCGATGCCCCGGTTGCCGAAATTCAGTTGCCTTTGAATTTCGGGTGATCCCTCTTGAGCATGTATGCTTCTGCTACTTGTTCTACATCAGACTTTCTTCCGCAAACGGCGAAACGCTTTGACTCGGTGAGTTTCGCGGCATTCCGACTTCGATGCCCCGGTTGCCGAAATTCAGTTGCCTTTGAATTTCGGGTGATCCCTCTTGAGCATGTATGCTTCTGCTACTTGTTCTACATCAGACTTTCTTCCGCAAACGGCGAAACGCTTTGACTCGGTGAGTTTCGCGGCATTCCGACTTCGATGCCCCGGTTGCCGAAATTCAGTTGCCTTTGAATTTCGGGTGATCCCTCTTGAGCATGTATGCTTCTGCTACTTGTTCTACATCAGACTTTCTTCCGCAAACGGCGAAACGCTTTGACTCGGTGAGTTTCGCGGCATTCCGACTTCGATGCCCCGGTTGCCGAAATTCAGTTGCCTTTGAATTTCGGGTGATCCCTCTTGAGCATGTATGCTTCTGCTACTTGTTCTACATCACACTTTCTTCCGCAAACGGCGAAACGCTTTGACTCGGTGAGTTTCGCGGCATTCCGACTTCGATGCCCGGTTGCCGAAATTCAGTTGCCTTTGAATTTCGGGTGATCCCTCTTGAGCATGTATGCTTCTGCTACTTGTTCTACATCAGACTTCTTCCGCAAACGGCGAAACGCTTTGACTCGGTGAGTTTCGCGGCATTCCGACTTCGATGCCCCGGTTGCCGAAATTCAGTTGCCTTTGAATTTCGGGTGATCCCTCTTGAGCATGTATGCTTCTGCTACTTGTTCTACATCAGACTTTCTTCCGCAAACGGCGAAACGCTTTGACTCGGTGAGTTTCGCGGCATTCCGACTTCGATGCCCCGGTTGCCGAAATTCAGTTGCCTTTGAATTTCGGGTGATCCCTCTTGAGCATGTATGCTTCTGCTACTTGTTCTACATCAGACTTTCTTCCGCAAACGGCGAAACGCTTTGACTCGGTGAGTTTCGCGGCATTCCGACTTCGATGCCCCGGTTGCCGAAATTCAGTTGCCTTTGAATTTCGGGTGATCCCTCTTGAGCATGTATGCTTCTGCTACTTGTTCTACATCAGACTTTCTTCCGCAAACGGCGAAACGCTTTGACTCGGTGAGTTTCGCGGCATTCCGACTTCGATGCCCCGGTTGCCGAAATTCAGTTGCCTTTGAATTTCGGGTGATCCCTCTTGAGCATGTATGCTTCTGCTACTTGTTCTACATCAGACTTTCTTCCGCAAACGGCGAAACGCTTTGACTCGGTGAG
This sequence comes from Populus alba x Populus x berolinensis, assembly GCA_029228515.1. NCBI lineage: Eukaryota > Viridiplantae > Streptophyta > Magnoliopsida > Malpighiales > Salicaceae > Populus > Populus alba x Populus x berolinensis. The sequence goes on along the minus strand of CM055362.1, from coordinate 1,175,646 downwards.
TTTCGCGGCATTCCGACTTCGATGCCCCGGTTGCCGAAATTCAGTTGCCTTTGAATTTCGGGTGATCCCTCTTGAGCATGTATGCTTCTGCTACTTGTTCTACATCATACTTCTTCCGCAAACGGCGAAACGCTTTGACTCGGTGAGTTTCGCGGCATTCCGACTTCGATGCCCCGGTTGCCGAAATTCAGTTGCCTTTGAATTTCGGGTGATCCCTCTTGAGCATGTATGCTTCTGCTACTTGTTCTACATCACACTTCTTCCGCAAACGGCGAAACGCTTTGACTCGGTGAGTTTCGCGGCATTCCGACTTCGATGCCCCGGTTGCCGAAATTCAGTTGCCTTTGAATTTCGGGTGATCCCTCTTGAGCATGTATGCTTCTGCTACTTGTTCTACATCATACTTTCTTCCGCAAACGGCGAAACGCTTTGACTCGGTGAGTTTCGCGGCATTCCGACTTCGATGCCCCGGTTGCCGAAATTCAGTTGCCTTTGAATTTCGGGTGATCCCTCTTGAGCATGTATGCTTCTGCTACTTCGTTCTCCATCATAATTTCTTCCCCAAAACGCGAAACCATTATAACTCGGTGAGTTATTCGCAGGCATCCCGACTTCGATTCCCCGGTTGCCAAAATTTAGGTTGCCTTTGAATTTCGGGTGATCCCTCTTGAGCATGTATGCTTTCTCCTAATTGTTCTCCATCAAATTTCTTCACCCAACGGCGAAACACTTTGACTCGGTGAGTTTTCGCGGCATTCCGACTTCGATATCCCCGTTGCCGAAATCCAGTTGCCTTTCCCAATTTCCGGGTGATCCCTCTTGAGCTATGTATGGTTCTGCTACTTGTTCTCCATCAGAATTTCTTCCCCAATCGGCGAAACGCTTTAACTGCGGAGAGTTTCGCGGCATTTTTCCGACTTCCGATGCCCATGTTGCCTGAAATTCAGTTGCCTTTTGAATTTCGGGTGATCCCTCTTGAGCATTTATGTCTTCTCACTACTTGTTCTCCATCAGAATTCTCTTCCCCAAACGGCGAAACGCTAAACTCGGTGAGTTTCAGCGGCATTTCGACTTCGATTCCCCGGTTTGCCGAAATTCAGTTTGCTTTCAATTTCGGGTGATCCCTCTTGAGCATGTATGCTTCTTGCTACTTGTTCTCCATCAGACTTCTTCCCCAAACGGCGAAACGCTTTAACCTCGGTGAGTTTCGCAGAATTTCCGACTTCGATGCCCCTGTTGCCGAAATTCAGTTGCCTTTGAATTTCGGGTTGATCCCTCTTGAGCATGTATGCTATCTGCTACTTGTTCTCCATCAGATTTTCTTACAACAAAAGCGAAACGCTTTCACTCCGGTGATGATTCGCGGCATTCCGACTTCGATGTCCCCCGGTTGCCGAAATTCCAGTATGCCTTTGAATTTCGGGTGATCCCTCTTGAGCATACGTAATGCTTCTGCTACTTGTTCTATCCATCAGAATTTCTTCCCTCAAAGCGGCGAAACGCTTTGACTCCGGTGAGTTTCGCGGACATTCCGACTTCGATTCCCCCGGATTGCCTAGAAATTCAGTTGCCTTTGAATTTCGTGTGATCGCCTCTTGAGCATGTAAGCTTCTGCTACTTGTTTCTCCCTCAGACTTTCTATCTGGCAAATCCGCGAAACGCTTTGGAGAAACTCGGTGAAGGTTTCGACGGCAATTCCGACTTCGATGCCTCCGTTTTCCGAAATCAGTTGCCTTTGAATTTCGGGTGATCCCTCTTGAGCATGTATGCTTCTGCTACTTGTTTCTCCATAAGAGTTTCCTTTCTGTCAAACGTAGCGAAACGCTTTGAAAACTCGGTGAGATTTTTCGCGGCATTCCGACTTCGATGCCCCAGATGCCGAAATTCAGTTGCCTTTGAATTTCGGGTGATCCCTCTTGAGCATGTATGCTTCTGCTACTTGTTCTCCATCATAGTTACCTTCCCCAAACGGCGAAACGCTTTGACTCGGTGAGTTTCGCGGCATTCCGACTTCGATGCCCCAGTTGCCGAAATTCAGTAGCCTTGAATTTCGGGTGAGACCTCTTGAGCATGTATGCTTCTGCTAACTTGTTCTACATCACACTTTCTTCCGCAAACGGAGAAAGGCTTTGACTCGGTGAGTTTCGGGACATTCCGATTTCGATGCCCGGTTGCCGAAATTCAGTTGCCTGTGAATTTCGGGTGATCCCTCTTGAGCATGTATGCTTCTGCTACTTGTTCTACAACAGACTTCCTTCCGCAAAGGACGAAAGGCTTTCACTCGGTGAGTTTCGCGGCATTCCGACTTCGATGCCCGGTTGCCGAAATTAATTGCCTTTGAATTTCGGGTGATCCCACTTGAGCATGTATGCTTCTGCTACTTGTTCTATTTTAGACTTTCTTCCCCAAACGGCGAAACGCTTTGACTCGGTGAGTTTCGAGGCATTCCGACTTCGATGCCCCGGTTGCCGAAATTCAGTTGCCTTTGAATTTCGGGTGATCCCTCTTTAGCATGTATGCTTCTGCTACTTGTTCTCCATCACACTTTCTTCCGCAAACGGAGAAACGCTTTGACTCGTTGAGTTTCGCGGCATTCCGACTTCGATGCCCCGGTTGCCGAAATTCAATTGCCTTTGAATTTCGGGTGATCCCTCTTCAGCATGTATGCTTCTGCTACTTGTTCTCCATCAAACTTCCTTCCGCAAAAGGCGAAACTCTTTGACTCGGTGTGTTTCGCGGCATTCCGACTTCGATGCCCCGGTTGCCGAAATTCATTTGCCTTTGAATTTCGGGTGATCCCTCTTGAGCATGTATGCTTCTGCTACGTGTTCTACATCAGAATTTCTTCCACAAACGGCGAAACGCTTTGACTCGGTGAGTTTCGCGGCATTCCGATTTCGATGCCCCGGCTGCCGAAATTCAGTTGCCTGTGAATTTCGGGTGATCCCTCTTGAGCATGGATGCTTCTCTGCTACTTGTTCTCCATCACACTTTCTTCCGCAAACGGCGAAACCGCTTTGACTCGGTGAGTTTCGCGGCATTCCGACTTCGATGCCCCGGTTGCCGAAATTCAGTTGCCTTTGAATTTCGGTGATCCCTCTTGAGCATGTATGCTTCTGCTACTTGTTCTACATCACACTTTCTTCCGCAAACGGCGAAACGCTTTGACTCGGTGAGTTTCGCGGCATTCCGACTTCGATTCCCTCGGTTGCCGAAATTCAGTTGCCTTTGAATTTCGGGTGATCCCTCTTGAGCATGTATGCTTTCTGCTACTTGTTCTACATCACACTTTCTTCCGCAAACAGCGAAACACTTTGACTCGGTGAGTTTCTCGGCATTCCGACTTCGATATCCCGGTTTCGAAATTCAGTTGCCTTTGAATTTCGGGTGATCCCTCTTGAGCATGTATGCTTCTGCTACTTGTTCTACATCAAACTTTATTCCGCAAACGGCGAAACGCTTTGACTCGGTGAGTTTCGAGGCATTCCGACTTCGATGCCCCGGTTGCCGAAATTCAGTTGCCTTTGAATTTCAGGTGATCCCTCTTGAGCATGTATGCTTCTGCTACTTGTTCTCCATCATACTTTCTTCCGCAAACCGCGAAACGCTTTGACTCGGTGAGTTTCACGGCATTCCGACTTCGATGCCCCGGTTGCCGAAATTCAGTTGCCTTTGCATTTCGGGTGATCCCTCTTGAGCATGTATGCTTCTGCTACTTGTTCTACATCATACTTTCTTCCGCAAACGGCGAAACGCTTTGACTCGGTGAGTTTCGCGGCATTCCGACTTCGATGCCCCGGTTGCCGAAATTCAGTTGCCTTTGAATTTCGGGTGATCCTCTTGAGCATTTATGCTTCTGCTACTTGTTCTACATCACACTTTCTTCCGCAAACCGCGAAACGCTTTGACTCGGTGAGTTTCGCGGCATTCCGACTTCCGATGCCCCGGTTGCCGAAATTCAGTTGCCTTTGAATTTCGGGTGATCCCTTCTTGAGCATGTATGCTTCTGCTACTTGTTCTACATCACACTTTCTTCCGCAAAACGGACGAAACGCTTTGACTAGGTGAGTTTCGCGGCTTTCCGACTTCGATGCCCCGGTTGCCGAAATTCAGTTGCCTTTGAATTTCGGGTGATCCCTCTTGAGCATGTATGCTTCTGCTACTTGTTCTCCATCAGACTTTCTTCCGCAAACGGCGAAACGCTTTGACTCGGTGAGTTTCGCGGCATTCCGACTTCGATGCCCCTGTTGCCGAAATTCAGTTGCCTTTGAATTTCGGGTGATCCATCTTGAGCATGTATTGCTTCTGCTACTTGTTCTCCATCACACTTTCTTCCGCAAACGGCGAAACGCTTTGACTCGGTGAGGTTTCGTGGCATTTCCGACTTCGATGCCGCCCGGTTGCCGAAATTCAGTTTGCCTTTGAATTTCGGGTGATCCCTCTTGAGCATGTATGCTTCTGCTACTTGTTCTCCATCAGATTTCTTTCCGCAAACGGCGAAACGCTTTGACTCGGTGACTTTCGCGGCATTCCGACTTCGATGCCCCGGTTGCCGAAATTCAGTTGCCTTTGAATTTCGGGTGATCCCTCTTGATCATGTATGCTTCTGCTACTTGTTCTACATCATACTTCTTCCCCAAACGGCGAAACGCTTTGACTCGGTGAGTTTCGAGGCATTCCGACTTCGATCCCCGTTAGCCGAAATTCAGTTGCCTTTCAATTTTCGGGTGATCCCTCTTGAGCATGTATGCTTCTGCTACTTGTTCTACATCAGACTTTCTTCCGCAAACGGCGAAACGCTTTGACTCGGTGAGTTTTCGTGGCATTCCGACTTCGATGCCCCGGTCGCCGAAATTCAGTTGCCTTTGAATTTCGGGTGATCCCTCTTGAGCATGTATGCTTTCTGCTACTTGTTCTACATAAGACTTTCTTCCGCAAACGGCGAAACGCTTTGACTCGGTGAGTTTCGCGGCATTCCGACTTCGTTTCCCTGGTTGCCGAAATTCAGTTGCCTTTGAATTTCGGGTGATCCTCTTGAGCATGTATGCTTCTGCTACTTGTTCTACATCATACTTTCTTCCGCAAACGGCGAAACGCTTTGACTCGGTGAGTTTCGCGGCATTCCGACTTCGATGCCCCGGTTGCCGAAATTCAGTTGCCTTTGAATTTCGGGGTGATCCCTCTTGAGCATAGTATGCTTCTGCTACTTGTTCTCCATCAGACTTTCTTCCGCAAACGGCGAAACGCTTTGACTCGGTGAGTTTCGCGGCATTTCCGACTTCGATGCCCCGGTTGCCGAAATTCAGTTGCCTTTTGAATTTCGGGTGATCCCTCTTGAGCATGTATGCTTCTGCTACTTGTTCTACATCATACTTTCTTCCGCAAACGGCGAAAACGCTTTGACTCGGTGAGATTTCGCGGCATTCCGACTTCGATGCCCGGTTGCCGAAATTCAGTTGCCTTTGAATTTCGGGTGATCCCTCTTGAGCATGTATGCTTCTGCTACTTGTTCTACATAATACTTTCTTCCGCAAACGGCGAAACGCTTTGACTCGGTGAGTTTCGCGGCATTCCGACTATCGATGCCCGGTTGCCGAAATTCAGTTGCCTTTGAATTTCGGGTGATCCCTCTTGAGCATGTATGCTTCTGCTACTTGTTCTACATCATACTTTCTTCCGCAAACGGCGAAACGCTTTGACTCGGTGAGTTTCCGCATTCCGACTTCGATCCCGGTTGCCGAAATTCAGTTGCCTTTGAATTTCGGGTGATCCCTCTTGAGCATGTATGCTTCTGCTACTTGTTCTACATCATACTTTCTTCCGCAAACGGCGAAACGCTTTGACTCGGTGAGTTTCGCGGCATTCCGACTTCGATGCCCGGTTGCCGAAATTCAGTTGCCTTTGAATTTCGGGTGATCCCTCTTGATCATGTATGCTTCTGCTACTTGTTCTACATCATACTTTTCTTCCGCAAACGGCAAAACGCTTTGACTCGGTGAGTTTCGAGGCATTCCGACTTCGATGCCCCGGTTGCCGAAATTCAGTTGCCTTTGAATTTCGGGTGATCCTCTAGAGCATGTATGCTTCTGCTACTTGTTCTACATCATACTTTCTTCCGCAACACGGCGAAACGCTTTGACTCGTGAGTTTCGCGGCATTCCGACTTCGATGCCCCGGTTGCCGAAATTCAGTTGCCTTTGAATTTCGGGTGATCCCTCTTGAGCAATGTATGCTTCTGCTACTTGTTCTACATCATACTTTCTTCGCAAAACGGCAAAACGCTTTGACTCGGTGAGTTTCGCGGCATTCCGACTTTGACTCCCCGGTTGCCGAAATTCAGTTGCCTTTGAATTTCGGGTGATCCCTCTTGAGCATGTATGCTTCTGCTACTTGTTCTACATCATACTTTCTTCCGCAAACGGCGAATACGCTTTGACTCGGTGAGTTTCGAGGCATTCCGACTTCGATGCCCCGTTGCCGAAATTCAGTTGCCTTTGAATTCGGGTGATCCCTCTTGAGCATGTATGCTTCTGCTACTTGTTCTACAATCCATACTTTCTTCCTGCAATCGGCGAAACGCTTT
>CM055362.1:1122753-1168963 GCA_029228515.1 Populus alba x Populus x berolinensis | reverse complement strand
CCCCTCTTGAGCATGTGATGCTTCTGCTACTTGTTTACATCATACTTTCTTCCGCAAACGGCGAAACGCTTTGACTCGGTGAGTTTCGCGGCATTCCGACTTCAATGCCCCGGTTGCCGAAATTCAGTTGCCTTTGAATTTCGGGTGATCCCTCTTGAGCATGTATGCTTCTGCTACTTGTTCTACATCATACTTTCATCCGCAAACGGCGAAGCGCTTTGACTCGGTGAGTTTCGAGGCATTCCGACTTCAATGCCACGGTTGCCGAAATTCAGTTGCCTTTGAATTTCGGGTGATCCCTCTTGAGCATGTATGCTTCTGCTACTTGTTCTACATCATACTTTCTTCCGCAAACGGCGAAACGCTTTGACTCGGTGAGTTTCGAGGCACTCTAACTTCGATGCCCCGGTTGCAAAATTCAGTTGCCTTTGCATTTCGGGTGATCCCTCTTGAGCATGTATGCTTCTGCTACTTGTTCTACATCTTACTTTCTTCCGCAAACGGCGAAAAGCTTTGACTCGGTGAGTTTCGAGGCATTCGGACTTCGATGCCTCGATTCCCGAAATTCAGTTGCCTTTGAATTTCGGGTGATCCCTCTTGAGCATGTATGCTTCTGCTACTTGTTCTACATCATAGTTTCTTCCGCAAACGGCGAAACGCTTTGACTCGGTGAGTTTCGAGGCATTCCGACTTCGATGCCCGGTTGCCGAAATTCAGTTGCCTTTGAATTTCGGGTGATCCCTCTTGAGCATGTATGCTTCTGCTACTTGTTCTACATCATACTTTCTTCCGCAAACGGCGAAACGCTTTGACTCGGTGAGTTTCGAGGCATTCGAACTTCGATGCCCCGGTTGCCGAAATTCAGTTGCCTTTGAATTTCGGGTGATCCCTCTTGAGCATGTATGCTTCTGCTACTTGTTCTACATCATACTTTCTTCCGCAAACGGCGAAACGCTTTGACTCGGTGAGTTTCGAGGCATTCCGACTTCGATGCCCCGGTTGCCGAAATTCAGTTGCCTTTGAATTTCGGGTGATCCCTCTTGAGCATGTATGCTTCTGCTACTTGTTCTACATCATACTTTCTTCCGCAAACGGCGAAACGCTTTGACTCGGTGAGTTTCGAGGCATTCCGACTTCGATGCCCGGTTGCCGAAATTCAGTTGCCTTTGAATTTCGGGTGATCCCTCTTGAGCATGTATGCTTCTGCTACTTGTTCTACATCATACTTTCTTCCGCAAACGGCGAAACGCTTTGACTCGGTGAGTTTCGAGGCATTCCGACTTCGATGCCCCGGTTGCCGAAATTCAGTTGCCTTTGAATTTCGGGTGATCCCTCTTGAGCATGTATGCTTCTGCTACTTGTTCTACATCATACTTTCTTCCGCAAACGGCGAAACGCTTTGACTCGGTGAGTTTCGAGGCATTCCGACTTCGATGCCCCGGTTGCCGAAATTCAGTTGCCTTTGAATTTCGGGTGATCCCTCTTGAGCATGTATGCTTCTGCTACTTGTTCTACATCATACTTTCTTCCGCAAACGGCGAAACGCTTTGACTCGGTGAGTTTCGAGGCATTCCGACTTCGATGCCCCGGTTGCCGAAATTCAGTTGCCTTTGAATTTCGGGTGATCCCTCTTGAGCATGTATGCTTCTGCTACTTGTTCTACATCATACTTTCTTCCGCAAACGGCGAAACGCTTTGACTCGGTGAGTTTCGAGGCATTCCGACTTCGATGCCCCGGTTGCCGAAATTCAGTTGCCTTTGAATTTCGGGTGATCCCTCTTGAGCATGTATGCTTCTGCTACTTGTTCTACATCATACTTTCTTCCGCAAACGGCGAAACGCTTTGACTCGGTGAGTTTCGAGGCATTCCGACTTCGATGCCCCGGTTGCCGAAATTCAGTTGCCTTTGAATTTCGGGTGATCCCTCTTGAGCATGTATGCTTCTGCTACTTGTTCTACATCATACTTTCTTCCGCAAACGGCGAAACGCTTTGACTCGGTGAGTTTCGAGGCATTCCGACTTCGATGCCCCGGTTGCCGAAATTCAGTTGCCTTTGAATTTCGGGTGATCCCTCTTGAGCATGTATGCTTCTGCTACTTGTTCTACATCATACTTTCTTCCGCAAACGGCGAAACGCTTTGACTCGGTGAGTTTCGAGGCATTCCGACTTCGATGCCCGGTTGCCGAAATTCAGTTGCCTTTGAATTTCGGGTGATCCCTCTTGAGCATGTATGCTTCTGCTACTTGTTCTACATCATACTTTCTTCGCAAACGGCGAAACGCTTTGACTCGGTGAGTTTCGAGGCATTCCGACTTCGATGCCCCGGTTGCCGAAATTCAGTTGCCTTTGAATTTCGGGTGATCCCTCTTGAGCATGTATGCTTCTGCTACTTGTTCTACATCATACTTTCTTCCGCAAACGGCGAAACGCTTTGACTCGGTGAGTTTCGAGGCATTCCGACTTCGATGCCCCGGTTGCCGAAATTCAGTTGCCTTTGAATTTCGGGTGATCCCTCTTGAGCATGTATGCTTCTGCTACTTGTTCTACATCATACTTTCTTCCGCAAACGGCGAAACGCTTTGACTCGGTGAGTTTCGAGGCATTCGAACTTCGATGCCCCGGTTGCCGAAATTCAGTTGCCTTTGAATTTCGGGTGATCCCTCTTGAGCATGTATGCTTCTGCTACTTGTTCTACATCATACTTTCTTCCGCAAACGGCGAAACGCTTTGACTCGGTGAGTTTCGAGGCATTCGAACTTCGATGCCCCGGTTGCCGAAATTCAGTTGCCTTTGAATTTCGGGTGATCCCTCTTGAGCATGTTATGCTTTGCTACTTCTTCCACATGATACTTTCCCCGCGTTGCGGAAAATTCAGTTGCCTTTGAATTTCGGGTGATCCCTCTTGAGCATGTATGCTTCTGCTACTTGTTCTACATCATACTTTCTTCCGCAAACGGCGAAACGCTTTGACTCGGTGAGTTTCGAGGCATTCCGACTTCGATGCCCCGGTTGCCGAAATTCAGTTGCCTTTGAATTTCGGGTGATCCCTCTTGAGCATGTATGCTTCTGCTACTTGTTCTACATCATACTTTCTTCCGCAAACGGCGAAAGGCTTTGACTCGGTGAGTTTCGCGGCATTCCGACTTCGATGCCCCGGTTGCCGAAATTCAGTTGCCTTTGAATTTCGGGTGATCCCTCTTGAGCATGTATGCTTCTGCTACTTGTTCTACATCATACTTTCTTCCGCAAACGGCGAAACGCTTTGACTCGGTGAGTTTCGCGGCATTCCGACTTCGATGCCCCGGTTGCCGAAATTCAGTTGCCTTTGAATTTCGGGTGATCCCTCTTGAGCATGTATGCTTCTGCTACTTGTTCTACATCATACTTTCTTCCGCAAACGGCGAAACGCTTTGACTCGGTGAGTTTCGCGGCATTCCGACTTCGATGCCCCGGTTGCCGAAATTCAGTTGCCTTTGAATTTCGGGTGATCCCTCTTGAGCATGTATGCTTCTGCTACTTGTTCTACATCATACTTTCTTCCGCAAACGGCGAAACGCTTTGACTCGGTGAGTTTCGCGGCATTCCGACTTCGATGCCCGGTTGCCGAAATTCAGTTGCCTTTGAATTTCGGGTGATCCCTCTTGAGCATGTATGCTTCTGCTACTTGTTCTACATCATACTTTCTTCCGCAAACGGCGAAACGCTTTGACTCGGTGAGTTTCGCGGCATTCCGACTTCGATGCCCCGGTTGCCGAAATTCAGTTGCCTTTGAATTTCGGGTGATCCCTCTTGAGCATGTATGCTTCTGCTACTTGTTCTACATCATACTTTCTTCCGCAAACGGCGAAACGCTTTGACTCGGTGAGTTTCGCGGCATTCCGACTTCGATGCCCCGGTTGCCGAAATTCAGTTGCCTTTGAATTTCGGGTGATCCCTCTTGAGCATGTATGCTTCTGCTACTTGTTCTACATCATACTTTCTTCCGCAAACGGCGAAACGCTTTGACTCGGTGAGTTTCGCGGCATTCCGACTTCGATGCCCCGGTTGCCGAAATTCAGTTGCCTTTGAATTTCGGGTGATCCCTCTTGAGCATGTATGCTTCTGCTACTTGTTCTACATCATACTTTCTTCCGCAAACGGCGAAACGCTTTGACTCGGTGAGTTTCGCGGCATTCCGACTTCGATGCCCCGGTTGCCGAAATTCAGTTGCCTTTGAATTTCGGGTGATCCCTCTTGAGCATGTATGCTTCTGCTACTTGTTCTACATCATACTTTCTTCCGCAAACGGCGAAACGCTTTGACTCGGTGAGTTTCGCGGCATTCCGACTTCGATGCCCGGTTGCCGAAATTCAGTTGCCTTTGAATTTCGGGTGATCCCTCTTGAGCATGTATGCTTCTGCTACTTGTTCTACATCATACTTTCTTCCGCAAACGGCGAAACGCTTTGACTCGGTGAGTTTCGCGGCATTCCGACTTCGATGCCCCGGTTGCCGAAATTCAGTTGCCTTTGAATTTCGGGTGATCCCTCTTGAGCATGTATGCTTCTGCTACTTGTTCTACATCATACTTTCTTCCGCAAACGGCGAAACGCTTTGACTCGGTGAGTTTCGCGGCATTCCGACTTCGATGCCCCGGTTGCCGAAATTCAGTTGCCTTTGAATTTCGGGTGATCCCTCTTGAGCATGTATGCTTCTGCTACTTGTTCTACATCATACTTCTTCCGCAAACGGCGAAACGCTTTGACTCGGTGAGTTTCGCGGCATTCCGACTTCGATGCCCCGGTTGCCGAAATTCAGTTGCCTTTGAATTTCGGGTGATCCCTCTTGAGCATGTATGCTTCTGCTACTTGTTCTACATCATACTTTCTTCCGCAAACGGCGAAACGCTTTGACTCGGTGAGTTTCGCGGCATTCCGACTTCGATGCCCCGGTTGCCGAAATTCAGTTGCCTTTGAATTTCGGGTGATCCCTCTTGAGCATGTATGCTTCTGCTACTTGTTCTACATCATACTTTCTTCCGCAAACGGCGAAACGCTTTGACTCGGTGAGTTTCGCGGCATTCCGACTTCGATGCCCCGGTTGCCGAAATTCAGTTGCCTTTGAATTTCGGGTGATCCCTCTTGAGCATGTATGCTTCTGCTACTTGTTCTACATCATACTTTCTTCCGCAAACGGCGAAACGCTTTGACTCGGTGAGTTTCGCGGCATTCCGACTTCGATGCCCGGTTGCCGAAATTCAGTTGCCTTTGAATTTCGGGTGATCCCTCTTGAGCATGTATGCTTCTGCTACTTGTTCTACATCATACTTTCTTCCGCAAACGGCGAAACGCTTTGACTCGGTGAGTTTCGCGGCATTCCGACTTCGATGCCCCGGTTGCCGAAATTCAGTTGCCTTTGAATTTCGGGTGATCCCTCTTGAGCATGTATGCTTCTGCTACTTGTTCTACATCATACTTTCTTCCGCAAACGGCGAAACGCTTTGACTCGGTGAGTTTCGCGGCATTCCGACTTCGATGCCCCGGTTGCCGAAATTCAGTTGCCTTTGAATTTCGGGTGATCCCTCTTGAGCATGTATGCTTCTGCTACTTGTTCTACATCAGACTTTCTTCCGCAAACGGCGAAACGCTTTGACTCGGTGAGTTTCGCGGCATTCCGACTTCGATGCCCCGGTTGCCGAAATTCAGTTGCCTTTGAATTTCGGGTGATCCCTCTTGAGCATGTATGCTTCTGCTACTTGTTCTACATCATACTTTCTTCCGCAAACGGCGAAACGCTTTGACTCGGTGAGTTTCGCGGCATTCCGACTTCGATGCCCGGTTGCCGAAATTCAGTTGCCTTTGAATTTCGGGTGATCCCTCTTGAGCATGTATGCTTCTGCTACTTGTTCTACATCATACTTTCTTCCGCAAACGGCGAAACGCTTTGACTCGGTGAGTTTCGCGGCATTCCGACTTCGATGCCCGGTTGCCGAAATTCAGTTGCCTTTGAATTTCGGGTGATCCCTCTTGAGCATGTATGCTTCTGCTACTTGTTCTACATCAGACTTTCTTCCGCAAACGGCGAAACGCTTTGACTCGGTGAGTTTCGCGGCATTCCGACTTCGATGCCCCGGTTGCCGAAATTCAGTTGCCTTTGAATTTCGGGTGATCCCTCTTGAGCATGTATGCTTCTGCTACTTGTTCTACATCATACTTTCTTCCGCAAACGGCGAAACGCTTTGACTCGGTGAGTTTCGCGGCATTCCGACTTCGATGCCCCGGTTGCCGAAATTCAGTTGCCTTTGAATTTCGGGTGATCCCTCTTGAGCATGTATGCTTCTGCTACTTGTTCTACATCATACTTTCTTCCGCAAACGGCGAAACGCTTTGACTCGGTGAGTTTCGCGGCATTCCGACTTCGATGCCCGGTTGCCGAAATTCAGTTGCCTTTGAATTTCGGGTGATCCCTCTTGAGCATGTATGCTTCTGCTACTTGTTCTACATCAGACTTTCTTCCGCAAACGGCGAAACGCTTTGACTCGGTGAGTTTCGCGGCATTCCGACTTCGATGCCCCGGTTGCCGAAATTCAGTTGCCTTTGAATTTCGGGTGATCCCTCTTGAGCATGTATGCTTCTGCTACTTGTTCTACATCATACTTTCTTCCGCAAACGGCGAAACGCTTTGACTCGGTGAGTTTCGCGGCATTCCGACTTCGATGCCCCGGTTGCCGAAATTCAGTTGCCTTTGAATTTCGGGTGATCCCTCTTGAGCATGTATGCTTCTGCTACTTGTTCTACATCATACTTTCTTCCGCAAACGGCGAAACGCTTTGACTCGGTGAGTTTCGCGGCATTCCGACTTCGATGCCCCGGTTGCCGAAATTCAGTTGCCTTTGAATTTCGGGTGATCCCTCTTGAGCATGTATGCTTCTGCTACTTGTTCTACATCAGACTTTCTTCCGCAAACGGCGAAACGCTTTGACTCGGTGAGTTTCGCGGCATTCCGACTTCGATGCCCCGGTTGCCGAAATTCAGTTGCCTTTGAATTTCGGGTGATCCCTCTTGAGCATGTATGCTTCTGCTACTTGTTCTACATCAGACTTCTTCCGCAAACGGCGAAACGCTTTGACTCGGTGAGTTTCGCGGCATTCCGACTTCGATGCCCCGGTTGCCGAAATTCAGTTGCCTTTGAATTTCGGGTGATCCCTTCTTGCTTCTGCATGTATGCTTCTCCGCAAACGGCGAAACGCTTTGACTCGGTGTTTCCGGCATTCCGACTTTGCCCCGGTTGCCGAAATTCAGTTGCCTTTGAATTTCGGGTGATCCCTCTTGAGCATGTATGCTTCTGCTACTTGTTCTACATCAGACTTTCTTCCGCAAACGGCGAAACGCTTTGACTCGGTGAGTTTCGCGGCATTCCGACTTCGATGCCCCGGTTGCCGAAATTCAGTTGCCTTTGAATTTCGGGTGATCCCTCTTGAGCATGTATGCTTCTGCTACTTGTTCTACATCAGACTTTCTTCCGCAAACGGCGAAACGCTTTGACTCGGTGAGTTTCGCGGCATTCCGACTTCGATGCCCCGGTTGCCGAAATTCAGTTGCCTTTGAATTTCGGGTGATCCCTCTTGAGCATGTATGCTTCTGCTACTTGTTCTACATCAGACTTTCTTCCGCAAACGGCGAAACGCTTTGACTCGGTGAGTTTCGCGGCATTCCGACTTCGATGCCCCGGTTGCCGAAATTCAGTTGCCTTTGAATTTCGGGTGATCCCTCTTGAGCATGTATGCTTCTGCTACTTGTTCTACATCAGACTTTCTTCCGCAAACGGCGAAACGCTTTGACTCGGTGAGTTTCGCGGCATTCCGACTTCGATGCCCCGGTTGCCGAAATTCAGTTGCCTTTGAATTTCGGGTGATCCCTCTTGAGCATGTATGCTTCTGCTACTTGTTCTACATCATACTTTCTTCCGCAAACGGCGAAACGCTTTGACTCGGTGAGTTTCGCGGCATTCCGACTTCGATGCCCCGGTTGCCGAAATTCAGTTGCCTTTGAATTTCGGGTGATCCCTCTTGAGCATGTATGCTTCTGCTACTTGTTCTACATCATACTTTCTTCCGCAAACGGCGAAACGCTTTGACTCGGTGAGTTTCGCGGCATTCCGACTTCGATGCCCCGGTTGCCGAAATTCAGTTGCCTTTGAATTTCGGGTGATCCCTCTTGAGCATGTATGCTTCTGCTACTTGTTCTACATCAGACTTTCTTCCGCAAACGGCGAAACGCTTTGACTCGGTGAGTTTCGCGGCATTCCGACTTCGATGCCCCGGTTGCCGAAATTCAGTTGCCTTTGAATTTCGGGTGATCCCTCTTGAGCATGTATGCTTCTGCTACTTGTTCTACATCAGACTTTCTTCCGCAAACGGCGAAACGCTTTGACTCGGTGAGTTTCGCGGCATTCCGACTTCGATGCCCCGGTTGCCGAAATTCAGTTGCCTTTGAATTTCGGGTGATCCCTCTTGAGCATGTATGCTTCTGCTACTTGTTCTACATCAGACTTTCTTCCGCAAACGGCGAAACGCTTTGACTCGGTGAGTTTCGCGGCATTCCGACTTCGATGCCCCGGTTGCCGAAATTCAGTTGCCTTTGAATTTCGGGTGATCCCTCTTGAGCATGTATGCTTCTGCTACTTGTTCTACATCAGACTTTCTTCCGCAAACGGCGAAACGCTTTGACTCGGTGAGTTTCGCGGCATTCCGACTTCGATGCCCGGTTGCCGAAATTCAGTTGCCTTTGAATTTCGGGTGATCCCTCTTGAGCATGTATGCTTCTGCTACTTGTTCTACATCAGACTTTCTTCCGCAAACGGCGAAACGCTTTGACTCGGTGAGTTTCGCGGCATTCCGACTTCGATGCCCCGGTTGCCGAAATTCAGTTGCCTTTGAATTTCGGGTGATCCCTCTTGAGCATGTATGCTTCTGCTACTTGTTCTACATCATACTTTCTTCCGCAAACGGCGAAACGCTTTGACTCGGTGAGTTTCGCGGCATTCCGACTTCGATGCCCCGGTTGCCGAAATTCAGTTGCCTTTGAATTTCGGGTGATCCCTCTTGAGCATGTATGCTTCTGCTACTTGTTCTACATCAGACTTTCTTCCGCAAACGGCGAAACGCTTTGACTCGGTGAGTTTCGCGGCATTCCGACTTCGATGCCCGGTTGCCGAAATTCAGTTGCCTTTGAATTTCGGGTGATCCCTCTTGAGCATGTATGCTTCTGCTACTTGTTCTACATCATACTTTCTTCCGCAAACGGCGAAACGCTTTGACTCGGTGAGTTTCGCGGCATTCCGACTTCGATGCCCGGTTGCCGAAATTCAGTTGCCTTTGAATTTCGGGTGATCCCTCTTGAGCATGTATGCTTCTGCTACTTGTTCTACATCAGACTTTCTTCCGCAAACGGCGAAACGCTTTGACTCGGTGAGTTTCGCGGCATTCCGACTTCGATGCCCCGGTTGCCGAAATTCAGTTGCCTTTGAATTTCGGGTGATCCCTCTTGAGCATGTATGCTTCTGCTACTTGTTCTACATCATACTTTCTTCCGCAAACGGCGAAACGCTTTGACTCGGTGAGTTTCGCGGCATTCCGACTTCGATGCCCCGGTTGCCGAAATTCAGTTGCCTTTGAATTTCGGGTGATCCCTCTTGAGCATGTATGCTTCTGCTACTTGTTCTACATCAGACTTTCTTCCGCAAACGGCGAAACGCTTTGACTCGGTGAGTTTCGCGGCATTCCGACTTCGATGCCCCGGTTGCCGAAATTCAGTTGCCTTTGAATTTCGGGTGATCCCTCTTGAGCATGTATGCTTCTGCTACTTGTTCTACATCAGACTTTCTTCCGCAAACGGCGAAACGCTTTGACTCGGTGAGTTTCGCGGCATTCCGACTTCGATGCCCGGTTGCCGAAATTCAGTTGCCTTTGAATTTCGGGTGATCCCTCTTGAGCATGTATGCTTCTGCTACTTGTTCTACATCATACTTTCTTCCGCAAACGGCGAAACGCTTTGACTCGGTGAGTTTCGCGGCATTCCGACTTCGATGCCCCGGTTGCCGAAATTCAGTTGCCTTTGAATTTCGGGTGATCCCTCTTGAGCATGTATGCTTCTGCTACTTGTTCTACATCAGACTTTCTTCCGCAAACGGCGAAACGCTTTGACTCGGTGAGTTTCGCGGCATTCCGACTTCGATGCCCCGGTTGCCGAAATTCAGTTGCCTTTGAATTTCGGGTGATCCCTCTTGAGCATGTATGCTTCTGCTACTTGTTCTACATCAGACTTTCTTCCGCAAACGGCGAAACGCTTTGACTCGGTGAGTTTCGCGGCATTCCGACTTCGATGCCCCGGTTGCCGAAATTCAGTTGCCTTTGAATTTCGGGTGATCCCTCTTGAGCATGTATGCTTCTGCTACTTGTTCTACATCAGACTTTCTTCCGCAAACGGCGAAACGCTTTGACTCGGTGAGTTTCGCGGCATTCCGACTTCGATGCCCCGGTTGCCGAAATTCAGTTGCCTTTGAATTTCGGGTGATCCCTCTTGAGCATGTATGCTTCTGCTACTTGTTCTACATCAGACTTTCTTCCGCAAACGGCGAAACGCTTTGACTCGGTGAGTTTCGCGGCATTCCGACTTCGATGCCCCGGTTGCCGAAATTCAGTTGCCTTTGAATTTCGGGTGATCCCTCTTGAGCATGTATGCTTCTGCTACTTGTTCTACATCAGACTTTCTTCCGCAAACGGCGAAACGCTTTGACTCGGTGAGTTTCGCGGCATTCCGACTTCGATGCCCGGTTGCCGAAATTCAGTTGCCTTTGAATTTCGGGTGATCCCTCTTGAGCATGTATGCTTCTGCTACTTGTTCTACATCAGACTTTCTTCCGCAAACGGCGAAACGCTTTGACTCGGTGAGTTTCGCGGCATTCCGACTTCGATGCCCCGGTTGCCGAAATTCAGTTGCCTTTGAATTTCGGGTGATCCCTCTTGAGCATGTATGCTTCTGCTACTTGTTCTACATCAGACTTTCTTCCGCAAACGGCGAAACGCTTTGACTCGGTGAGTTTCGCGGCATTCCGACTTCGATGCCCCGGTTGCCGAAATTCAGTTGCCTTTGAATTTCGGGTGATCCCTCTTGAGCATGTATGCTTCTGCTACTTGTTCTACATCAGACTTTCTTCCGCAAACGGCGAAACGCTTTGACTCGGTGAGTTTCGCGGCATTCCGACTTCGATGCCCCGGTTGCCGAAATTCAGTTGCCTTTGAATTTCGGGTGATCCCTCTTGAGCATGTATGCTTCTGCTACTTGTTCTACATCAGACTTTCTTCCGCAAACGGCGAAACGCTTTGACTCGGTGAGTTTCGCGGCATTCCGACTTCGATGCCCCGGTTGCCGAAATTCAGTTGCCTTTGAATTTCGGGTGATCCCTCTTGAGCATGTATGCTTCTGCTACTTGTTCTACATCAGACTTTCTTCCGCAAACGGCGAAACGCTTTGACTCGGTGAGTTTCGCGGCATTCCGACTTCGATGCCCCGGTTGCCGAAATTCAGTTGCCTTTGAATTTCGGGTGATCCCTCTTGAGCATGTATGCTTCTGCTACTTGTTCTACATCAGACTTTCTTCCGCAAACGGCGAAACGCTTTGACTCGGTGAGTTTCGCGGCATTCCGACTTCGATGCCCCGGTTGCCGAAATTCAGTTGCCTTTGAATTTCGGGTGATCCCTCTTGAGCATGTATGCTTCTGCTACTTGTTCTACATCAGACTTTCTTCCGCAAACGGCGAAACGCTTTGACTCGGTGAGTTTCGCGGCATTCCGACTTCGATGCCCCGGTTGCCGAAATTCAGTTGCCTTTGAATTTCGGGTGATCCCTCTTGAGCATGTATGCTTCTGCTACTTGTTCTACATCAGACTTTCTTCCGCAAACGGCGAAACGCTTTGACTCGGTGAGTTTCGCGGCATTCCGACTTCGATGCCCCGGTTGCCGAAATTCAGTTGCCTTTGAATTTCGGGTGATCCCTCTTGAGCATGTATGCTTCTGCTACTTGTTCTACATCATACTTTCTTCCGCAAACGGCGAAACGCTTTGACTCGGTGAGTTTCGCGGCATTCCGACTTCGATGCCCCGGTTGCCGAAATTCAGTTGCCTTTGAATTTCGGGTGATCCCTCTTGAGCATGTATGCTTCTGCTACTTGTTCTACATCAGACTTCTTCCGCAAACGGCGAAACGCTTTGACTCGGTGAGTTTCGCGGCATTCCGACTTCGATGCCCCGGTTGCCGAAATTCAGTTGCCTTTGAATTTCGGGTGATCCCTCTTGAGCATGTATGCTTCTGCTACTTGTTCTACATCAGACTTTCTTCCGCAAACGGCGAAACGCTTTGACTCGGTGAGTTTCGCGGCATTCCGACTTCGATGCCCCGGTTGCCGAAATTCAGTTGCCTTTGAATTTCGGGTGATCCCTCTTGAGCATGTATGCTTCTGCTACTTGTTCTACATCAGACTTTCTTCCGCAAACGGCGAAACGCTTTGACTCGGTGAGTTTCGCGGCATTCCGACTTCGATGCCCCGGTTGCCGAAATTCAGTTGCCTTTGAATTTCGGGTGATCCCTCTTGAGCATGTATGCTTCTGCTACTTGTTCTACATCAGACTTTCTTCCGCAAACGGCGAAACGCTTTGACTCGGTGAGTTTCGCGGCATTCCGACTTCGATGCCCCGGTTGCCGAAATTCAGTTGCCTTTGAATTTCGGGTGATCCCTCTTGAGCATGTATGCTTCTGCTACTTGTTCTACATCAGACTTTCTTCCGCAAACGGCGAAACGCTTTGACTCGGTGAGTTTCGCGGCATTCCGACTTCGATGCCCCGGTTGCCGAAATTCAGTTGCCTTTGAATTTCGGGTGATCCCTCTTGAGCATGTATGCTTCTGCTACTTGTTCTACATCAGACTTTCTTCCGCAAACGGCGAAACGCTTTGACTCGGTGAGTTTCGCGGCATTCCGACTTCGATGCCCCGGTTGCCGAAATTCAGTTGCCTTTGAATTTCGGGTGATCCCTCTTGAGCATGTATGCTTCTGCTACTTGTTCTACATCATACTTTCTTCCGCAAACGGCGAAACGCTTTGACTCGGTGAGTTTCGCGGCATTCCGACTTCGATGCCCCGGTTGCCGA
Source organism: Populus alba x Populus x berolinensis (assembly GCA_029228515.1). Lineage (NCBI taxonomy): Eukaryota > Viridiplantae > Streptophyta > Magnoliopsida > Malpighiales > Salicaceae > Populus > Populus alba x Populus x berolinensis. Next base: position 1,155,775 of record CM055362.1, on the reverse strand, counting down.
AATTCAGTTGCCTTTGAATTTCGGGTGATCCCTCTTGAGCATGTATGCTTCTGCTACTTGTTCTACATCAGACTTTCTTCCGCAAACGGCGAAACGCTTTGACTCGGTGAGTTTCGCGGCATTCCGACTTCGATGCCCCGGTTGCCGAAATTCAGTTGCCTTTGAATTTCGGGTGATCCCTCTTGAGCATGTATGCTTCTGCTACTTGTTCTACATCAGACTTTCTTCCGCAAACGGCGAAACGCTTTGACTCGGTGAGTTTCGCGGCATTCCGACTTCGATGCCCCGGTTGCCGAAATTCAGTTGCCTTTGAATTTCGGGTGATCCCTCTTGAGCATGTATGCTTCTGCTACTTGTTCTACATCAGACTTTCTTCCGCAAACGGCGAAACGCTTTGACTCGGTGAGTTTCGCGGCATTCCGACTTCGATGCCCCGGTTGCCGAAATTCAGTTGCCTTTGAATTTCGGGTGATCCCTCTTGAGCATGTATGCTTCTGCTACTTGTTCTACATCAGACTTTCTTCCGCAAACGGCGAAACGCTTTGACTCGGTGAGTTTCGCGGCATTCCGACTTCGATGCCCCGGTTGCCGAAATTCAGTTGCCTTTGAATTTCGGGTGATCCCTCTTGAGCATGTATGCTTCTGCTACTTGTTCTACATCAGACTTTCTTCCGCAAACGGCGAAACGCTTTGACTCGGTTAGTTCCTCGGCTTTCCGACTTCGATGCCCCGGTTGCCTAAATTCAATTGCCTTTGAATTTCGGGTCATCCCTCTTGAGCATGTATGCTTCTGCTGCTTGTTCTACATCAGACTTTCTTACGCAAACGGCGAAACGCTTTGACTCGGTGAGTTTCGCGGCATTCCGACTTTGATGGCCCGGTTGCCAAAATTCAGTTGCCTTTGAATTTCGGGTGATCCCTCTTGAGCATGTATGCTTCTGCTACTTGTTCTACATCAGACTTTCTTCCGCAAACGGCGAAACGCTTTGACTCGGTGAGTTTCGAGGCATTCCGACTTCGATGCCCCGGTTGCCGAAATTCAGTTGCCTTTGAATTTCGGGTGATCCCTCTTGAGCATGTATGCTTCTGCTACTTGTTCTACATCATACTTTCTTCCGCAAACGGCGAAACGCTTTGACTCGGTGAGTTTCGAGGCATTCCGACTTCGATGCCCCGGTTGCCGAAATTCAGTTGCCTTTGAATTTCGGGTGATCCCTCTTGATCATGTATGCTTCTGCTACTTGTTCCACATCATACTTTCCCCGGTTGCCGAAATTCAGTTGCCTTTGAATTTCGGGTCATCCCTCATGAGCATGTATGCTTCTGCTACTTGTTCTACATCATACTTTCTTCCGCAAACAGCGAAACGCTTTGACTCGGTGAGTTTCGCGGCATTGCGACTTCGATGCCCCGGTTGCCGAAATTCAGTTGCCTTTGCATTTCGGGTGATCCCTCTTGAGCATGTATGCTTCTGCTACTTGTTCTACATCATACTTTCTTCCGCAAACAGCGAAACGCTTTGACTCGGTGAGTTTCGCGGCATTGCGACTTCGATGCCCCGGTTGCCGAAATTCAGTTGCCTTTGCATCTCTGGTGATCCCTCTAGAGCATGTATGCTTCTGCTACTTGTTCTACATCATACTTTCTTCCGCAAACGGCGAAACGCTTTGACTCGGTGAGTTTCGCGGCATTCCGACTTCGATGACCCGGTTGCCGAAATTCAGTTGCCTTTGCAGTTCGGGTGATCCCTCTGGAGCAGGAATGCTTCTGCTACTTCTTCTACATCATACTTCTTCCGCAAACGGCGAAACGCTTTGACTCGGTGAGTTTCGCGGCATTCCGACTTCGATGACCCGGTTGCCGAAATTCAGTTGCCTTTGCAGTTCGGGAGATCCCTCTGGAGCAGGAATGCTTCTGCTACTTCTTCTACATCATACTTTCTTCCGCAAACGGCGAAAAGCTTTGACTCGGTGAGTTTCGAGGCATTCCGACTTCGATGCCCCGGTTGCCGAAATTCAGTTGCCTTTGAATTTCGGGTGATCCCTCTTGAGCATGTATGCTTCTGCTACATGTTCTACATCATACTATCTTCCGCAAACGGCGAAACGCTTTGACTCGGTGAGTTTCGAGGCATTCAGACTTCGATGCCCCGGTTGCCGAAATTCAGTTGCATTTGCATTTCGAGTGATCCCTCTGGAGCATGTATGCTTCTGCTACTTGTTCTACATCATACTTTCTTCCGCAAACGGCGAAACGCTTTGACTCGGTGAGTTTCGCGGCATTCCGACTTCGATGCCCCGGTTGCCGAAATTCAGTTGCCTTTGAATTTCGGGTGATCCCTCTTGAGCATGTATGCTTCTGCTACTTGTTCTACATCAGACTTTCTTCCGCAAACGGCGAAACGCTTTGACTCGGTGAGTTTCGCGGCATTCCGACTTCGATGCCCCGGTTGCCGAAATTCAGTTGCCTTTGAATTTCGGGTGATCCCTCTTGAGCATGTATGCTTCTGCTACTTGTTCTACATCAGACTTTCTTCCGCAAACGGCGAAACGCTTTGACTCGGTGAGTTTCGCGGCATTCCGACTTCGATGCCCCGGTTGCCGAAATTCAGTTGCCTTTGAATTTCGGGTGATCCCTCTTGAGCATGTATGCTTCTGCTACTTGTTCTACATCAGACTTTCTTCCGCAAACGGCGAAACGCTTTGACTCGGTGAGTTTCGCGGCATTCCGACTTCGATGCCCCGGTTGCCGAAATTCAGTTGCCTTTGAATTTCGGGTGATCCCTCTTGAGCATGTATGCTTCTGCTACTTGTTCTACATCAGACTTTCTTCCGCAAACGGCGAAACGCTTTGACTCGGTGAGTTTCGCGGCATTCCGACTTCGATGCCCCGGTTGCCGAAATTCAGTTGCCTTTGAATTTCGGGTGATCCCTCTTGAGCATGTATGCTTCTGCTACTTGTTCTACATCAGACTTCTTCCGCAAACGGCGAAACGCTTTGACTCGGTGAGTTTCGCGGCATTCCGACTTCGATGCCCGGTTGCCGAAATTCAGTTGCCTTTGAATTTCGGGTGATCCCTCTTGAGCATGTATGCTTCTGCTACTTGTTCTACATCAGACTTTCTTCCGCAAACGGCGAAACGCTTTGACTCGGTGAGTTTCGCGGCATTCCGACTTCGATGCCCCGGTTGCCGAAATTCAGTTGCCTTTGAATTTCGGGTGATCCCTCTTGAGCATGTATGCTTCTGCTACTTGTTCTACATCAGACTTTCTTCCGCAAACGGCGAAACGCTTTGACTCGGTGAGTTTCGCGGCATTCCGACTTCGATGCCCCGGTTGCCGAAATTCAGTTGCCTTTGAATTTCGGGTGATCCCTCTTGAGCATGTATGCTTCTGCTACTTGTTCTACATCAGACTTTCTTCCGCAAACGGCGAAACGCTTTGACTCGGTGAGTTTCGCGGCATTCCGACTTCGATGCCCCGGTTGCCGAAATTCAGTTGCCTTTGAATTTCGGGTGATCCCTCTTGAGCATGTATGCTTCTGCTACTTGTTCTACATCAGACTTTCTTCCGCAAACGGCGAAACGCTTTGACTCGGTGAGTTTCGCGGCATTCCGACTTCGATGCCCCGGTTGCCGAAATTCAGTTGCCTTTGAATTTCGGGTGATCCCTCTTGAGCATGTATGCTTCTGCTACTTGTTCTACATCAGACTTTCTTCCGCAAACGGCGAAACGCTTTGACTCGGTGAGTTTCGCGGCATTCCGACTTCGATGCCCCGGTTGCCGAAATTCAGTTGCCTTTGAATTTCGGGTGATCCCTCTTGAGCATGTATGCTTCTGCTACTTGTTCTACATCATACTTTCTTCCGCAAACGGCGAAACGCTTTGACTCGGTGAGTTTCGCGGCATTCCGACTTCGATGCCCCGGTTGCCGAAATTCAGTTGCCTTTGAATTTCGGGTGATCCCTCTTGAGCATGTATGCTTCTGCTACTTGTTCTACATCATACTTTCTTCCGCAAACGGCGAAACGCTTTGACTCGGTGAGTTTCGCGGCATTCCGACTTCGATGCCCCGGTTGCCGAAATTCAGTTGCCTTTGAATTTCGGGTGATCCCTCTTGAGCATGTATGCTTCTGCTACTTGTTCTACATCAGACTTTCTTCCGCAAACGGCGAAACGCTTTGACTCGGTGAGTTTCGCGGCATTCCGACTTCGATGCCCCGGTTGCCGAAATTCAGTTGCCTTTGAATTTCGGGTGATCCCTCTTGAGCATGTATGCTTCTGCTACTTGTTCTACATCATACTTTCTTCCGCAAACGGCGAAACGCTTTGACTCGGTGAGTTTCGCGGCATTCCGACTTCGATGCCCCGGTTGCCGAAATTCAGTTGCCTTTGAATTTCGGGTGATCCCTCTTGAGCATGTATGCTTCTGCTACTTGTTCTACATCAGACTTTCTTCCGCAAACGGCGAAACGCTTTGACTCGGTGAGTTTCGCGGCATTCCGACTTCGATGCCCCGGTTGCCGAAATTCAGTTGCCTTTGAATTTCGGGTGATCCCTCTTGAGCATGTATGCTTCTGCTACTTGTTCTACATCAGACTTTCTTCCGCAAACGGCGAAACGCTTTGACTCGGTGAGTTTCGCGGCATTCCGACTTCGATGCCCCGGTTGCCGAAATTCAGTTGCCTTTGAATTTCGGGTGATCCCTCTTGAGCATGTATGCTTCTGCTACTTGTTCTACATCAGACTTTCTTCCGCAAACGGCGAAACGCTTTGACTCGGTGAGTTTCGCGGCATTCCGACTTCGATGCCCCGGTTGCCGAAATTCAGTTGCCTTTGAATTTCGGGTGATCCCTCTTGAGCATGTATGCTTCTGCTACTTGTTCTACATCATACTTTCTTCCGCAAACGGCGAAACGCTTTGACTCGGTGAGTTTCGCGGCATTCCGACTTCGATGCCCCGGTTGCCGAAATTCAGTTGCCTTTGAATTTCGGGTGATCCCTCTTGAGCATGTATGCTTCTGCTACTTGTTCTACATCACTTTCTTCCGCAAACGGCGAAACGCTTTGACTCGGTGAGTTTCGCGGCATTCCGACTTCGATGCCCGGTTGCCGAAATTCAGTTGCCTTTGAATTTCGGGTGATCCCTCTTGAGCATGTATGCTTCTGCTACTTGTTCTACATCATACTTTCTTCCGCAAACGGCGAAACGCTTTGACTCGGTGAGTTTCGCGGCATTCCGACTTCGATGCCCCGGTTGCCGAAATTCAGTTGCCTTTGAATTTCGGGTGATCCCTCTTGAGCATGTATGCTTCTGCTACTTGTTCTACATCATACTTTCTTCCGCAAACGGCGAAACGCTTTGACTCGGTGAGTTTCGCGGCATTCCGACTTCGATGCCCCGGTTGCCGAAATTCAGTTGCCTTTGAATTTCGGGTGATCCCTCTTGAGCATGTATGCTTCTGCTACTTGTTCTACATCAGACTTTCTTCCGCAAACGGCGAAACGCTTTGACTCGGTGAGTTTCGCGGCATTCCGACTTCGATGCCCCGGTTGCCGAAATTCAGTTGCCTTTGAATTTCGGGTGATCCCTCTTGAGCATGTATGCTTCTGCTACTTGTTCTACATCATACTTTCTTCCGCAAACGGCGAAACGCTTTGACTCGGTGAGTTTCGCGGCATTCCGACTTCGATGCCCCGGTTGCCGAAATTCAGTTGCCTTTGAATTTCGGGTGATCCCTCTTGAGCATGTATGCTTCTGCTACTTGTTCTACATCAGACTTTCTTCCGCAAACGGCGAAACGCTTTGACTCGGTGAGTTTCGCGGCATTCCGACTTCGATGCCCCGGTTGCCGAAATTCAGTTGCCTTTGAATTTCGGGTGATCCCTCTTGAGCATGTATGCTTCTGCTACTTGTTCTACATCAGACTTTCTTCCGCAAACGGCGAAACGCTTTGACTCGGTGAGTTTCGCGGCATTCCGACTTCGATGCCCCGGTTGCCGAAATTCAGTTGCCTTTGAATTTCGGGTGATCCCTCTTGAGCATGTATGCTTCTGCTACTTGTTCTACATCAGACTTTCTTCCGCAAACGGCGAAACGCTTTGACTCGGTGAGTTTCGCGGCATTCCGACTTCGATGCCCCGGTTGCCGAAATTCAGTTGCCTTTGAATTTCGGGTGATCCCTCTTGAGCATGTATGCTTCTGCTACTTGTTCTACATCATACTTTCTTCCGCAAACGGCGAAACGCTTTGACTCGGTGAGTTTCGCGGCATTCCGACTTCGATGCCCCGGTTGCCGAAATTCAGTTGCCTTTGAATTTCGGGTGATCCCTCTTGAGCATGTATGCTTCTGCTACTTGTTCTACATCATACTTTCTTCCGCAAACGGCGAAACGCTTTGACTCGGTGAGTTTCGCGGCATTCCGACTTCGATGCCCCGGTTGCCGAAATTCAGTTGCCTTTGAATTTCGGGTGATCCCTCTTGAGCATGTATGCTTCTGCTACTTGTTCTACATCAGACTTTCTTCCGCAAACGGCGAAACGCTTTGACTCGGTGAGTTTCGCGGCATTCCGACTTCGATGCCCCGGTTGCCGAAATTCAGTTGCCTTTGAATTTCGGGTGATCCCTCTTGAGCATGTATGCTTCTGCTACTTGTTCTACATCAGACTTTCTTCCGCAAACGGCGAAACGCTTTGACTCGGTGAGTTTCGCGGCATTCCGACTTCGATGCCCCGGTTGCCGAAATTCAGTTGCCTTTGAATTTCGGGTGATCCCTCTTGAGCATGTATGCTTCTGCTACTTGTTCTACATCAGACTTTCTTCCGCAAACGGCGAAACGCTTTGACTCGGTGAGTTTCGCGGCATTCCGACTTCGATGCCCCGGTTGCCGAAATTCAGTTGCCTTTGAATTTCGGGTGATCCCTCTTGAGCATGTATGCTTCTGCTACTTGTTCTACATCATACTTTCTTCCGCAAACGGCGAAACGCTTTGACTCGGTGAGTTTCGCGGCATTCCGACTTCGATGCCCCGGTTGCCGAAATTCAGTTGCCTTTGAATTTCGGGTGATCCCTCTTGAGCATGTATGCTTCTGCTACTTGTTCTACATCATACTTTCTTCCGCAAACGGCGAAACGCTTTGACTCGGTGAGTTTCGCGGCATTCCGACTTCGATGCCCCGGTTGCCGAAATTCAGTTGCCTTTGAATTTCGGGTGATCCCTCTTGAGCATGTATGCTTCTGCTACTTGTTCTACATCAGACTTTCTTCCGCAAACGGCGAAACGCTTTGACTCGGTGAGTTTCGCGGCATTCCGACTTCGATGCCCCGGTTGCCGAAATTCAGTTGCCTTTGAATTTCGGGTGATCCCTCTTGAGCATGTATGCTTCTGCTACTTGTTCTACATCAGACTTTCTTCCGCAAACGGCGAAACGCTTTGACTCGGTGAGTTTCGCGGCATTCCGACTTCGATGCCCCGGTTGCCGAAATTCAGTTGCCTTTGAATTTCGGGTGATCCCTCTTGAGCATGTATGCTTCTGCTACTTGTTCTACATCAGACTTTCTTCCGCAAACGGCGAAACGCTTTGACTCGGTGAGTTTCGCGGCATTCCGACTTCGATGCCCCGGTTGCCGAAATTCAGTTGCCTTTGAATTTCGGGTGATCCCTCTTGAGCATGTATGCTTCTGCTACTTGTTCTACATCAGACTTTCTTCCGCAAACGGCGAAACGCTTTGACTCGGTGAGTTTCGCGGCATTCCGACTTCGATGCCCCGGTTGCCGAAATTCAGTTGCCTTTGAATTTCGGGTGATCCCTCTTGAGCATGTATGCTTCTGCTACTTGTTCTACATCAGACTTTCTTCCGCAAACGGCGAAACGCTTTGACTCGGTGAGTTTCGCGGCATTCCGACTTCGATGCCCCGGTTGCCGAAATTCAGTTGCCTTTGAATTTCGGGTGATCCCTCTTGAGCATGTATGCTTCTGCTACTTGTTCTACATCAGACTTTCTTCCGCAAACGGCGAAACGCTTTGACTCGGTGAGTTTCGCGGCATTCCGACTTCGATGCCCCGGTTGCCGAAATTCAGTTGCCTTTGAATTTCGGGTGATCCCTCTTGAGCATGTATGCTTCTGCTACTTGTTCTACATCAGACTTTCTTCCGCAAACGGCGAAACGCTTTGACTCGGTGAGTTTCGCGGCATTCCGACTTCGATGCCCCGGTTGCCGAAATTCAGTTGCCTTTGAATTTCGGGTGATCCCTCTTGAGCATGTATGCTTCTGCTACTTGTTCTACATCAGACTTTCTTCCGCAAACGGCGAAACGCTTTGACTCGGTGAGTTTCGCGGCATTCCGACTTCGATGCCCCGGTTGCCGAAATTCAGTTGCCTTTGAATTTCGGGTGATCCCTCTTGAGCATGTATGCTTCTGCTACTTGTTCTACATCAGACTTTCTTCCGCAAACGGCGAAACGCTTTGACTCGGTGAGTTTCGCGGCATTCCGACTTCGATGCCCCGGTTGCCGAAATTCAGTTGCCTTTGAATTTCGGGTGATCCCTCTTGAGCATGTATGCTTCTGCTACTTGTTCTACATCAGACTTTCTTCCGCAAACGGCGAAACGCTTTGACTCGGTGAGTTTCGCGGCATTCCGACTTCGATGCCCCGGTTGCCGAAATTCAGTTGCCTTTGAATTTCGGGTGATCCCTCTTGAGCATGTATGCTTCTGCTACTTGTTCTACATCAGACTTTCTTCCGCAAACGGCGAAACGCTTTGACTCGGTGAGTTTCGCGGCATTCCGACTTCGATGCCCGGTTGCCGAAATTCAGTTGCCTTTGAATTTCGGGTGATCCCTCTTGAGCATGTATGCTTCTGCTACTTGTTCTACATCAGACTTTCTTCCGCAAACGGCGAAACGCTTTGACTCGGTGAGTTTCGCGGCATTCCGACTTCGATGCCCCGGTTGCCGAAATTCAGTTGCCTTTGAATTTCGGGTGATCCCTCTTGAGCATGTATGCTTCTGCTACTTGTTCTACATCAGACTTTCTTCCGCAAACGGCGAAACGCTTTGACTCGGTGAGTTTCGCGGCATTCCGACTTCGATGCCCCGGTTGCCGAAATTCAGTTGCCTTTGAATTTCGGGTGATCCCTCTTGAGCATGTATGCTTCTGCTACTTGTTCTACATCAGACTTTCTTCCGCAAACGGCGAAACGCTTTGACTCGGTGAGTTTCGCGGCATTCCGACTTCGATGCCCCGGTTGCCGAAATTCAGTTGCCTTTGAATTTCGGGTGATCCCTCTTGAGCATGTATGCTTCTGCTACTTGTTCTACATCAGACTTTCTTCCGCAAACGGCGAAACGCTTTGACTCGGTGAGTTTCGCGGCATTCCGACTTCGATGCCCCGGTTGCCGAAATTCAGTTGCCTTTGAATTTCGGGTGATCCCTCTTGAGCATGTATGCTTCTGCTACTTGTTCTACATCAGACTTTCTTCCGCAAACGGCGAAACGCTTTGACTCGGTGAGTTTCGCGGCATTCCGACTTCGATGCCCCGGTTGCCGAAATTCAGTTGCCTTTGAATTTCGGGTGATCCCTCTTGAGCATGTATGCTTCTGCTACTTGTTCTACATCAGACTTTCTTCCGCAAACGGCGAAACGCTTTGACTCGGTGAGTTTCGCGGCATTCCGACTTCGATGCCCCGGTTGCCGAAATTCAGTTGCCTTTGAATTTCGGGTGATCCCTCTTGAGCATGTATGCTTCTGCTACTTGTTCTACATCAGACTTTCTTCCGCAAACGGCGAAACGCTTTGACTCGGTGAGTTTCGCGGCATTCCGACTTCGATGCCCCGGTTGCCGAAATTCAGTTGCCTTTGAATTTCGGGTGATCCCTCTTGAGCATGTATGCTTCTGCTACTTGTTCTACATCAGACTTTCTTCCGCAAACGGCGAAACGCTTTGACTCGGTGAGTTTCGCGGCATTCCGACTTCGATGCCCCGGTTGCCGAAATTCAGTTGCCTTTGAATTTCGGGTGATCCCTCTTGAGCATGTATGCTTCTGCTACTTGTTCTACATCAGACTTTCTTCCGCAAACGGCGAAACGCTTTGACTCGGTGAGTTTCGCGGCATTCCGACTTCGATGCCCGGTTGCCGAAATTCAGTTGCCTTTGAATTTCGGGTGATCCCTCTTGAGCATGTATGCTTCTGCTACTTGTTCTACATCAGACTTTCTTCCGCAAACGGCGAAACGCTTTGACTCGGTGAGTTTCGCGGCATTCCGACTTCGATGCCCCGGTTGCCGAAATTCAGTTGCCTTTGAATTTCGGGTGATCCCTCTTGAGCATGTATGCTTCTGCTACTTGTTCTACATCAGACTTTCTTCCGCAAACGGCGAAACGCTTTGACTCGGTGAGTTTCGCGGCATTCCGACTTCGATGCCCCGGTTGCCGAAATTCAGTTGCCTTTGAATTTCGGGTGATCCCTCTTGAGCATGTATGCTTCTGCTACTTGTTCTACATCAGACTTCTTCCGCAAACGGCGAAACGCTTTGACTCGGTGAGTTTCGCGGCATTCCGACTTCGATGCCCCGGTTGCCGAAATTCAGTTGCCTTTGAATTTCGGGTGATCCCTCTTGAGCATGTATGCTTCTGCTACTTGTTCTACATCAGACTTTCTTCCGCAAACGGCGAAACGCTTTGACTCGGTGAGTTTCGCGGCATTCCGACTTCGATGCCCCGGTTGCCGAAATTCAGTTGCCTTTGAATTTCGGGTGATCCCTCTTGAGCATGTATGCTTCTGCTACTTGTTCTACATCAGACTTTCTTCCGCAAACGGCGAAACGCTTTGACTCGGTGAGTTTCGCGGCATTCCGACTTCGATGCCCGGTTGCCGAAATTCAGTTGCCTTTGAATTTCGGGTGATCCCTCTTGAGCATGTATGCTTCTGCTACTTGTTCTACATCAGACTTCTTCCGCAAACGGCGAAACGCTTTGACTCGGTGAGTTTCGCGGCATTCCGACTTCGATGCCCCGGTTGCCGAAATTCAGTTGCCTTTGAATTTCGGGTGATCCCTCTTGAGCATGTATGCTTCTGCTACTTGTTCTACATCAGACTTTCTTCCGCAAACGGCGAAACGCTTTGACTCGGTGAGTTTCGCGGCATTCCGACTTCGATGCCCGGTTGCCGAAATTCAGTTGCCTTTGAATTTCGGGTGATCCCTCTTGAGCATGTATGCTTCTGCTACTTGTTCTACATCAGACTTTCTTCCGCAAACGGCGAAACGCTTTGACTCGGTGAGTTTCGCGGCATTCCGACTTCGATGCCCCGGTTGCCGAAATTCAGTTGCCTTTGAATTTCGGGTGATCCCTCTTGAGCATGTATGCTTCTGCTACTTGTTCTACATCAGACTTTCTTCCGCAAACGGCGAAACGCTTTGACTCGGTGAGTTTCGCGGCATTCCGACTTCGATGCCCCGGTTGCCGAAATTCAGTTGCCTTTGAATTTCGGGTGATCCCTCTTGAGCATGTATGCTTCTGCTACTTGTTCTACATCAGACTTTCTTCCGCAAACGGCGAAACGCTTTGACTCGGTGAGTTTCGCGGCATTCCGACTTCGATGCCCCGGTTGCCGAAATTCAGTTGCCTTTGAATTTCGGGTGATCCCTCTTGAGCATGTATGCTTCTGCTACTTGTTCTACATCAGACTTTCTTCCGCAAACGGCGAAACGCTTTGACTCGGTGAGTTTCGCGGCATTCCGACTTCGATGCCCCGGTTGCCGAAATTCAGTTGCCTTTGAATTTCGGGTGATCCCTCTTGAGCATGTATGCTTCTGCTACTTGTTCTACATCAGACTTTCTTCCGCAAACGGCGAAACGCTTTGACTCGGTGAGTTTCGCGGCATTCCGACTTCGATGCCCCGGTTGCCGAAATTCAGTTGCCTTTGAATTTCGGGTGATCCCTCTTGAGCATGTATGCTTCTGCTACTTGTTCTACATCAGACTTTCTTCCGCAAACGGCGAAACGCTTTGACTCGGTGAGTTTCGCGGCATTCCGACTTCGATGCCCCGGTTGCCGAAATTCAGTTGCCTTTGAATTTCGGGTGATCCCTCTTGAGCATGTATGCTTCTGCTACTTGTTCTACATCATACTTTCTTCCGCAAACGGCGAAACGCTTTGACTCGGTGAGTTTCGCGGCATTCCGACTTCGATGCCCCGGTTGCCGAAATTCAGTTGCCTTTGAATTTCGGGTGATCCCTCTTGAGCATGTATGCTTCTGCTACTTGTTCTACATCAGACTTTCTTCCGCAAACGGCGAAACGCTTTGACTCGGTGAGTTTCGCGGCATTCCGACTTCGATGCCCCGGTTGCCGAAATTCAGTTGCCTTTGAATTTCGGGTGATCCCTCTTGAGCATGTATGCTTCTGCTACTTGTTCTACATCAGACTTTCTTCCGCAAACGGCGAAACGCTTTGACTCGGTGAGTTTCGCGGCATTCCGACTTCGATGCCCCGGTTGCCGAAATTCAGTTGCCTTTGAATTTCGGGTGATCCCTCTTGAGCATGTATGCTTCTGCTACTTGTTCTACATCATACTTCTTCCGCAAACGGCGAAACGCTTTGACTCGGTGAGTTTCGCGGCATTCCGACTTCGATGCCCCGGTTGCCGAAATTCAGTTGCCTTTGAATTTCGGGTGATCCCTCTTGAGCATGTATGCTTCTGCTACTTGTTCTACATCATACTTTCTTCCGCAAACGGCGAAACGCTTTGACTCGGTGAGTTTCGCGGCATTCCGACTTCGATGCCCCGGTTGCCGAAATTCAGTTGCCTTTGAATTTCGGGTGATCCCTCTTGAGCATGTATGCTTCTGCTACTTGTTCTACATCAGACTTTCTTCCGCAAACGGCGAAACGCTTTGACTCGGTGAGTTTCGCGGCATTCCGACTTCGATGCCCCGGTTGCCGAAATTCAGTTGCCTTTGAATTTCGGGTGATCCCTCTTGAGCATGTATGCTTCTGCTACTTGTTCTACATCAGACTTTCTTCCGCAAACGGCGAAACGCTTTGACTCGGTGAGTTTCGCGGCATTCCGACTTCGATGCCCCGGTTGCCGAAATTCAGTTGCCTTTGAATTTCGGGTGATCCCTCTTGAGCATGTATGCTTCTGCTACTTGTTCTACATCATACTTTCTTCCGCAAACGGCGAAACGCTTTGACTCGGTGAGTTTCGCGGCATTCCGACTTCGATGCCCCGGTTGCCGAAATTCAGTTGCCTTTGAATTTCGGGTGATCCCTCTTGAGCATGTATGCTTCTGCTACTTGTTCTACATCAGACTTTCTTCCGCAAACGGCGAAACGCTTTGACTCGGTGAGTTTCGCGGCATTCCGACTTCGATGCCCCGGTTGCCGAAATTCAGTTGCCTTTGAATTTCGGGTGATCCCTCTTGAGCATGTATGCTTCTGCTACTTGTTCTACATCAGACTTTCTTCCGCAAACGGCGAAACGCTTTGACTCGGTGAGTTTCGCGGCATTCCGACTTCGATGCCCCGGTTGCCGAAATTCAGTTGCCTTTGAATTTCGGGTGATCCCTCTTGAGCATGTATGCTTCTGCTACTTGTTCTACATCAGACTTTCTTCCGCAAACGGCGAAACGCTTTGACTCGGTGAGTTTCGCGGCATTCCGACTTCGATGCCCCGGTTGCCGAAATTCAGTTGCCTTTGAATTTCGGGTGATCCCTCTTGAGCATGTATGCTTCTGCTACTTGTTCTACATCAGACTTTCTTCCGCAAACGGCGAAACGCTTTGACTCGGTGAGTTTCGCGGCATTCCGACTTCGATGCCCCGGTTGCCGAAATTCAGTTGCCTTTGAATTTCGGGTGATCCCTCTTGAGCATGTATGCTTCTGCTACTTGTTCTACATCAGACTTTCTTCCGCAAACGGCGAAACGCTTTGACTCGGTGAGTTTCGCGGCATTCCGACTTCGATGCCCCGGTTGCCGAAATTCAGTTGCCTTTGAATTTCGGGTGATCCCTCTTGAGCATGTATGCTTCTGCTACTTGTTCTACATCAGACTTTCTTCCGCAAACGGCGAAACGCTTTGACTCGGTGAGTTTCGCGGCATTCCGACTTCGATGCCCCGGTTGCCGAAATTCAGTTGCCTTTGAATTTCGGGTGATCCCTCTTGAGCATGTATGCTTCTGCTACTTGTTCTACATCAGACTTTCTTCCGCAAACGGCGAAACGCTTTGACTCGGTGAGTTTCGCGGCATTCCGACTTCGATGCCCCGGTTGCCGAAATTCAGTTGCCTTTGAATTTCGGGTGATCCCTCTTGAGCATGTATGCTTCTGCTACTTGTTCTACATCAGACTTTCTTCCGCAAACGGCGAAACGCTTTGACTCGGTGAGTTTCGCGGCATTCCGACTTCGATGCCCCGGTTGCCGAAATTCAGTTGCCTTTGAATTTCGGGTGATCCCTCTTGAGCATGTATGCTTCTGCTACTTGTTCTACATCAGACTTTCTTCCGCAAACGGCGAAACGCTTTGACTCGGTGAGTTTCGCGGCATTCCGACTTCGATGCCCGGTTGCCGAAATTCAGTTGCCTTTGAATTTCGGGTGATCCCTCTTGAGCATGTATGCTTCTGCTACTTGTTCTACATCAGACTTTCTTCCGCAAACGGCGAAACGCTTTGACTCGGTGAGTTTCGCGGCATTCCGACTTCGATGCCCCGGTTGCCGAAATTCAGTTGCCTTTGAATTTCGGGTGATCCCTCTTGAGCATGTATGCTTCTGCTACTTGTTCTACATCAGACTTTCTTCCGCAAACGGCGAAACGCTTTGACTCGGTGAGTTTCGCGGCATTCCGACTTCGATGCCCCGGTTGCCGAAATTCAGTTGCCTTTGAATTTCGGGTGATCCCTCTTGAGCATGTATGCTTCTGCTACTTGTTCTACATCAGACTTTCTTCCGCAAACGGCGAAACGCTTTGACTCGGTGAGTTTCGCGGCATTCCGACTTCGATGCCCCGGTTGCCGAAATTCAGTTGCCTTTGAATTTCGGGTGATCCCTCTTGAGCATGTATGCTTCTGCTACTTGTTCTACATCATACTTTCTTCCGCAAACGGCGAAACGCTTTGACTCGGTGAGTTTCGCGGCATTCCGACTTCGATGCCCGGTTGCCGAAATTCAGTTGCCTTTGAATTTCGGGTGATCCCTCTTGAGCATGTATGCTTCTGCTACTTGTTCTACATCATACTTTCTTCCGCAAACGGCGAAACGCTTTGACTCGGTGAGTTTCGCGGCATTCCGACTTCGATGCCCCGGTTGCCGAAATTCAGTTGCCTTTGAATTTCGGGTGATCCCTCTTGAGCATGTATGCTTCTGCTACTTGTTCTACATCATACTTTCTTCCGCAAACGGCGAAACGCTTTGACTCGGTGAGTTTCGCGGCATTCCGACTTCGATGCCCCGGTTGCCGAAATTCAGTTGCCTTTGAATTTCGGGTGATCCCTCTTGAGCATGTATGCTTCTGCTACTTGTTCTACATCATACTTTCTTCCGCAAACGGCGAAACGCTTTGACTCGGTGAGTTTCGCGGCATTCCGACTTCGATGCCCCGGTTGCCGAAATTCAGTTGCCTTTGAATTTCGGGTGATCCCTCTTGAGCATGTATGCTTCTGCTACTTGTTCTACATCATACTTTCTTCCGCAAACGGCGAAACGCTTTGACTCGGTGAGTTTCGCGGCATTCCGACTTCGATGCCCCGGTTGCCGAAATTCAGTTGCCTTTGAATTTCGGGTGATCCCTCTTGAGCATGTATGCTTCTGCTACTTGTTCTACATCATACTTTCTTCCGCAAACGGCGAAACGCTTTGACTCGGTGAGTTTCGCGGCATTCCGACTTCGATGCCCCGGTTGCCGAAATTCAGTTGCCTTTGAATTTCGGGTGATCCCTCTTGAGCATGTATGCTTCTGCTACTTGTTCTACATCAACTTTCTTCCGCAAACGGCGAAACGCTTTGACTCGGTGAGTTTCGCGGCATTCCGACTTCGATGCCCCGGTTGCCGAAATTCAGTTGCCTTTGAATTTCGGGTGATCCCTCTTGAGCATGTATGCTTCTGCTACTTGTTCTACATCATACTTTCTTCCGCAAACGGCGAAACGCTTTGACTCGGTGAGTTTCGCGGCATTCCGACTTCGATGCCCCGGTTGCCGAAATTCAGTTGCCTTTGAATTTCGGGTGATCCCTCTTGAGCATGTATGCTTCTGCTACTTGTTCTACATCATACTTCTTCCGCAAACGGCGAAACGCTTTGACTCGGTGAGTTTCGCGGCATTCCGACTTCGATGCCCCGGTTGCCGAAATTCAGTTGCCTTTGAATTTCGGGTGATCCCTCTTGAGCATGTATGCTTCTGCTACTTGTTCTACATCATACTTTCTTCCGCAAACGGCGAAACGCTTTGACTCGGTGAGTTTCGCGGCATTCCGACTTCGATGCCCGGTTGCCGAAATTCAGTTGCCTTTGAATTTCGGGTGATCCCTCTTGAGCATGTATGCTTCTGCTACTTGTTCTACATCATACTTTCTTCCGCAAACGGCGAAACGCTTTGACTCGGTGAGTTTCGCGGCATTCCGACTTCGATGCCCCGGTTGCCGAAATTCAGTTGCCTTTGAATTTCGGGTGATCCCTCTTGAGCATGTATGCTTCTGCTACTTGTTCTACATCATACTTTCTTCCGCAAACGGCGAAACGCTTTGACTCGGTGAGTTTCGCGGCATTCCGACTTCGATGCCCCGGTTGCCGAAATTCAGTTGCCTTTGAATTTCGGGTGATCCCTCTTGAGCATGTATGCTTCTGCTACTTGTTCTACATCATACTTTCTTCCGCAAACGGCGAAACGCTTTGACTCGGTGAGT
This sequence comes from Populus alba x Populus x berolinensis, assembly GCA_029228515.1. Taxonomy (NCBI): domain Eukaryota; kingdom Viridiplantae; phylum Streptophyta; class Magnoliopsida; order Malpighiales; family Salicaceae; genus Populus; species Populus alba x Populus x berolinensis. The sequence goes on along the minus strand of CM055362.1, from coordinate 1,138,868 downwards.
TTCGCGGCATTCCGACTTCGATGCCCGGTTGCCGAAATTCAGTTGCCTTTGAATTTCGGGTGATCCCTCTTGAGCATGTATGCTTCTGCTACTTGTTCTACATCATACTTTCTTCCGCAAACGGCGAAACGCTTTGACTCGGTGAGTTTCGCGGCATTCCGACTTCGATGCCCGGTTGCCGAAATTCAGTTGCCTTTGAATTTCGGGTGATCCCTCTTGAGCATGTATGCTTCTGCTACTTGTTCTACATCATACTTTCTTCCGCAAACGGCGAAACGCTTTGACTCGGTGAGTTTCGCGGCATTCCGACTTCGATGCCCCGGTTGCCGAAATTCAGTTGCCTTTGAATTTCGGGTGATCCCTCTTGAGCATGTATGCTTCTGCTACTTGTTCTACATCATACTTTCTTCCGCAAACGGCGAAACGCTTTGACTCGGTGAGTTTCGCGGCATTCCGACTTCGATGCCCCGGTTGCCGAAATTCAGTTGCCTTTGAATTTCGGGTGATCCCTCTTGAGCATGTATGCTTCTGCTACTTGTTCTACATCATACTTTCTTCCGCAAACGGCGAAACGCTTTGACTCGGTGAGTTTCGCGGCATTCCGACTTCGATGCCCCGGTTGCCGAAATTCAGTTGCCTTTGAATTTCGGGTGATCCCTCTTGAGCATGTATGCTTCTGCTACTTGTTCTACATCATACTTTCTTCCGCAAACGGCGAAACGCTTTGACTCGGTGAGTTTCGCGGCATTCCGACTTCGATGCCCCGGTTGCCGAAATTCAGTTGCCTTTGAATTTCGGGTGATCCCTCTTGAGCATGTATGCTTCTGCTACTTGTTCTACATCATACTTTCTTCCGCAAACGGCGAAACGCTTTGACTCGGTGAGTTTCGCGGCATTCCGACTTCGATGCCCCGGTTGCCGAAATTCAGTTGCCTTTGAATTTCGGGTGATCCCTCTTGAGCATGTATGCTTCTGCTACTTGTTCTACATCATACTTTCTTCCGCAAACGGCGAAACGCTTTGACTCGGTGAGTTTCGCGGCATTCCGACTTCGATGCCCCGGTTGCCGAAATTCAGTTGCCTTTGAATTTCGGGTGATCCCTCTTGAGCATGTATGCTTCTGCTACTTGTTCTACATCATACTTTCTTCCGCAAACGGCGAAACGCTTTGACTCGGTGAGTTTCGCGGCATTCCGACTTCGATGCCCGGTTGCCGAAATTCAGTTGCCTTTGAATTTCGGGTGATCCCTCTTGAGCATGTATGCTTCTGCTACTTGTTCTACATCATACTTTCTTCCGCAAACGGCGAAACGCTTTGACTCGGTGAGTTTCGCGGCATTCCGACTTCGATGCCCCGGTTGCCGAAATTCAGTTGCCTTTGAATTTCGGGTGATCCCTCTTGAGCATGTATGCTTCTGCTACTTGTTCTACATCATACTTTCTTCCGCAAACGGCGAAACGCTTTGACTCGGTGAGTTTCGCGGCATTCCGACTTCGATGCCCGGTTGCCGAAATTCAGTTGCCTTTGAATTTCGGGTGATCCCTCTTGAGCATGTATGCTTCTGCTACTTGTTCTACATCATACTTTCTTCCGCAAACGGCGAAACGCTTTGACTCGGTGAGTTTCGCGGCATTCCGACTTCGATGCCCCGGTTGCCGAAATTCAGTTGCCTTTGAATTTCGGGTGATCCCTCTTGAGCATGTATGCTTCTGCTACTTGTTCTACATCATACTTTCTTCCGCAAACGGCGAAACGCTTTGACTCGGTGAGTTTCGCGGCATTCCGACTTCGATGCCCCGGTTGCCGAAATTCAGTTGCCTTTGAATTTCGGGTGATCCCTCTTGAGCATGTATGCTTCTGCTACTTGTTCTACATCATACTTTCTTCCGCAAACGGCGAAACGCTTTGACTCGGTGAGTTTCGCGGCATTCCGACTTCGATGCCCCGGTTGCCGAAATTCAGTTGCCTTTGAATTTCGGGTGATCCCTCTTGAGCATGTATGCTTCTGCTACTTGTTCTACATCATACTTTCTTCCGCAAACGGCGAAACGCTTTGACTCGGTGAGTTTCGCGGCATTCCGACTTCGATGCCCCGGTTGCCGAAATTCAGTTGCCTTTGAATTTCGGGTGATCCCTCTTGAGCATGTATGCTTCTGCTACTTGTTCTACATCATACTTTCTTCCGCAAACGGCGAAACGCTTTGACTCGGTGAGTTTCGCGGCATTCCGACTTCGATGCCCCGGTTGCCGAAATTCAGTTGCCTTTGAATTTCGGGTGATCCCTCTTGAGCATGTATGCTTCTGCTACTTGTTCTACATCATACTTTCTTCCGCAAACGGCGAAACGCTTTGACTCGGTGAGTTTCGCGGCATTCCGACTTCGATGCCCCGGTTGCCGAAATTCAGTTGCCTTTGAATTTCGGGTGATCCCTCTTGAGCATGTATGCTTCTGCTACTTGTTCTACATCATACTTTCTTCCGCAAACGGCGAAACGCTTTGACTCGGTGAGTTTCGCGGCATTCCGACTTCGATGCCCCGGTTGCCGAAATTCAGTTGCCTTTGAATTTCGGGTGATCCCTCTTGAGCATGTATGCTTCTGCTACTTGTTCTACATCATACTTTCTTCCGCAAACGGCGAAACGCTTTGACTCGGTGAGTTTCGCGGCATTCCGACTTCGATGCCCCGGTTGCCGAAATTCAGTTGCCTTTGAATTTCGGGTGATCCCTCTTGAGCATGTATGCTTCTGCTACTTGTTCTACATCATACTTTCTTCCGCAAACGGCGAAACGCTTTGACTCGGTGAGTTTCGCGGCATTCCGACTTCGATGCCCCGGTTGCCGAAATTCAGTTGCCTTTGAATTTCGGGTGATCCCTCTTGAGCATGTATGCTTCTGCTACTTGTTCTACATCATACTTTCTTCCGCAAACGGCGAAACGCTTTGACTCGGTGAGTTTCGCGGCATTCCGACTTCGATGCCCGGTTGCCGAAATTCAGTTGCCTTTGAATTTCGGGTGATCCCTCTTGAGCATGTATGCTTCTGCTACTTGTTCTACATCATACTTTCTTCCGCAAACGGCGAAACGCTTTGACTCGGTGAGTTTCGCGGCATTCCGACTTCGATGCCCCGGTTGCCGAAATTCAGTTGCCTTTGAATTTCGGGTGATCCCTCTTGAGCATGTATGCTTCTGCTACTTGTTCTACATCATACTTTCTTCCGCAAACGGCGAAACGCTTTGACTCGGTGAGTTTCGCGGCATTCCGACTTCGATGCCCCGGTTGCCGAAATTCAGTTGCCTTTGAATTTCGGGTGATCCCTCTTGAGCATGTATGCTTCTGCTACTTGTTCTACATCAGACTTTCTTCCGCAAACGGCGAAACGCTTTGACTCGGTGAGTTTCGCGGCATTCCGACTTCGATGCCCCGGTTGCCGAAATTCAGTTGCCTTTGAATTTCGGGTGATCCCTCTTGAGCATGTATGCTTCTGCTACTTGTTCTACATCATACTTTCTTCCGCAAACGGCGAAACGCTTTGACTCGGTGAGTTTCGCGGCATTCCGACTTCGATGCCCCGGTTGCCGAAATTCAGTTGCCTTTGAATTTCGGGTGATCCCTCTTGAGCATGTATGCTTCTGCTACTTGTTCTACATCATACTTTCTTCCGCAAACGGCGAAACGCTTTGACTCGGTGAGTTTCGCGGCATTCCGACTTCGATGCCCCGGTTGCCGAAATTCAGTTGCCTTTGAATTTCGGGTGATCCCTCTTGAGCATGTATGCTTCTGCTACTTGTTCTACATCATACTTTCTTCCGCAAACGGCGAAACGCTTTGACTCGGTGAGTTTCGCGGCATTCCGACTTCGATGCCCCGGTTGCCGAAATTCAGTTGCCTTTGAATTTCGGGTGATCCCTCTTGAGCATGTATGCTTCTGCTACTTGTTCTACATCATACTTTCTTCCGCAAACGGCGAAACGCTTTGACTCGGTGAGTTTCGCGGCATTCCGACTTCGATGCCCCGGTTGCCGAAATTCAGTTGCCTTTGAATTTCGGGTGATCCCTCTTGAGCATGTATGCTTCTGCTACTTGTTCTACATCATACTTTCTTCCGCAAACGGCGAAACGCTTTGACTCGGTGAGTTTCGCGGCATTCCGACTTCGATGCCCCGGTTGCCGAAATTCAGTTGCCTTTGAATTTCGGGTGATCCCTCTTGAGCATGTATGCTTCTGCTACTTGTTCTACATCATACTTTCTTCCGCAAACGGCGAAACGCTTTGACTCGGTGAGTTTCGCGGCATTCCGACTTCGATGCCCCGGTTGCCGAAATTCAGTTGCCTTTGAATTTCGGGTGATCCCTCTTGAGCATGTATGCTTCTGCTACTTGTTCTACATCATACTTTCTTCCGCAAACGGCGAAACGCTTTGACTCGGTGAGTTTCGCGGCATTCCGACTTCGATGCCCCGGTTGCCGAAATTCAGTTGCCTTTGAATTTCGGGTGATCCCTCTTGAGCATGTATGCTTCTGCTACTTGTTCTACATCATACTTTCTTCCGCAAACGGCGAAACGCTTTGACTCGGTGAGTTTCGCGGCATTCCGACTTCGATGCCCCGTTGCCGAAATTCAGTTGCCTTTGAATTTCGGGTGATCCCTCTTGAGCATGTATGCTTCTGCTACTTGTTCTACATCATACTTTCTTCCGCAAACGGCGAAACGCTTTGACTCGGTGAGTTTCGCGGCATTCCGACTTCGATGCCCCGGTTGCCGAAATTCAGTTGCCTTTGAATTTCGGGTGATCCCTCTTGAGCATGTATGCTTCTGCTACTTGTTCTACATCAGACTTTCTTCCGCAAACGGCGAAACGCTTTGACTCGGTGAGTTTCGCGGCATTCCGACTTCGATGCCCCGGTTGCCGAAATTCAGTTGCCTTTGAATTTCGGGTGATCCCTCTTGAGCATGTATGCTTCTGCTACTTGTTCTACATCAACTTTCTTCCGCAAACGGCGAAACGCTTTGACTCGGTGAGTTTCGCGGCATTCCGACTTCGATGCCCGGTTGCCGAAATTCAGTTGCCTTTGAATTTCGGGTGATCCCTCTTGAGCATGTATGCTTCTGCTACTTGTTCTACATCAGACTTTCTTCCGCAAACGGCGAAACGCTTTGACTCGGTGAGTTTCGCGGCATTCCGACTTCGATGCCCCGGTTGCCGAAATTCAGTTGCCTTTGAATTTCGGGTGATCCCTCTTGAGCATGTATGCTTCTGCTACTTGTTCTACATCAGACTTTCTTCCGCAAACGGCGAAACGCTTTGACTCGGTGAGTTTCGCGGCATTCCGACTTCGATGCCCCGGTTGCCGAAATTCAGTTGCCTTTGAATTTCGGGTGATCCCTCTTGAGCATGTATGCTTCTGCTACTTGTTCTACATCATACTTTCTTCCGCAAACGGCGAAACGCTTTGACTCGGTGAGTTTCGCGGCATTCCGACTTCGATGCCCCGGTTGCCGAAATTCAGTTGCCTTTGAATTTCGGGTGATCCCTCTTGAGCATGTATGCTTCTGCTACTTGTTCTACATCATACTTTCTTCCGCAAACGGCGAAACGCTTTGACTCGGTGAGTTTCGCGGCATTCCGACTTCGATGCCCCGGTTGCCGAAATTCAGTTGCCTTTGAATTTCGGGTGATCCCTCTTGAGCATGTATGCTTCTGCTACTTGTTCTACATCATACTTTCTTCCGCAAACGGCGAAACGCTTTGACTCGGTGAGTTTCGCGGCATTCCGACTTCGATGCCCCGGTTGCCGAAATTCAGTTGCCTTTGAATTTCGGGTGATCCCTCTTGAGCATGTATGCTTCTGCTACTTGTTCTACATCATACTTTCTTCCGCAAACGGCGAAACGCTTTGACTCGGTGAGTTTCGCGGCATTCCGACTTCGATGCCCCGGTTGCCGAAATTCAGTTGCCTTTGAATTTCGGGTGATCCCTCTTGAGCATGTATGCTTCTGCTACTTGTTCTACATCATACTTTCTTCCGCAAACGGCGAAACGCTTTGACTCGGTGAGTTTCGCGGCATTCCGACTTCGATGCCCCGGTTGCCGAAATTCAGTTGCCTTTGAATTTCGGGTGATCCCTCTTGAGCATGTATGCTTCTGCTACTTGTTCTACATCATACTTTCTTCCGCAAACGGCGAAACGCTTTGACTCGGTGAGTTTCGCGGCATTCCGACTTCGATGCCCCGGTTGCCGAAATTCAGTTGCCTTTGAATTTCGGGTGATCCCTCTTGAGCATGTATGCTTCTGCTACTTGTTCTACATCATACTTTCTTCCGCAAACACGGAAACGCTTTGACTCGGTGAGTTTCGCGGCATTCCGACTTCGACCCCGGTTGCCGAAATTCAGTTGCCTTTGAATTTCGGGTGATCCCTCTTGAGCATGTATGCTTCTGCTACTTGTTCTACATCATACTTTCTTCCGCAAACGGCGAAACGCTTTGACTCGGTGAGTTTCGCGGCATTCCGACTTCGATGCCCGGTTGCCGAAATTCAGTTGCCTTTGAATTTCGGGTGATCCCTCTTGAGCATGTATGCTTCTGCTACTTGTTCTACATCATACTTTCTTCCGCAAACGGCGAAACGCTTTGACTCGGTGAGTTTCGCGGCATTCCGACTTCGATGCCCCGGTTGCCGAAATTCAGTTGCCTTTGAATTTCGGGTGATCCCTCTTGAGCATGTATGCTTCTGCTACTTGTTCTACATCATACTTTCTTCCGCAAACGGCGAAACGCTTTGACTCGGTGAGTTTCGCGGCATTCCGACTTCGATGCCCCGGTTGCCGAAATTCAGTTGCCTTTGAATTTCGGGTGATCCCTCTTGAGCATGTATGCTTCTGCTACTTGTTCTACATCATACTTTCTTCCGCAAACGGCGAAACGCTTTGACTCGGTGAGTTTCGCGGCATTCCGACTTCGATGCCCCGGTTGCCGAAATTCAGTTGCCTTTGAATTTCGGGTGATCCCTCTTGAGCATGTATGCTTCTGCTACTTGTTCTACATCATACTTTCTTCCGCAAACGGCGAAACGCTTTGACTCGGTGAGTTTCGCGGCATTCCGACTTCGATGCCCCGGTTCCCGAAATTCAGTTGCCTTTGAATTTCGGGTGATCCCTCTTGAGCATGTATGCTTCTGCTACTTGTTCTACATCATACTTTCTTCCGCAAACGGCGAAACGCTTTGACTCGGTGAGTTTCGCGGCATTCCGACTTCGATGCCCCGGTTGCCGAAATTCAGTTGCCTTTGATTTGATTTCGGGTGATCCCTCTTTGAGCATGTATGCTTCTTCTACTTTTTCTACATCATACTTTCTTCCGCAAACGGCGAAACGCTTTGACTCGGTGAGTTTCGCGGCATTCCGACTTCGATGCCCCGGTTGCCGAAATTCAGTTGCCTTTGAATTTCGGGTGATCCCTCTTGAGCATGTATGCTTCTGCTACTTGTTCTACATCATACTTTCTTCCGCAAACGGCGAAACGCGTTGCCTCGATGAGTTTCGAGACATTCCGACTTCGATGCCCGGTTGCCGAAATTCAGTTGCCTTTGAATTTCGGGTGATCCCTCTTGATCATGTATGCTTCTGCTACTTGTTCTACATCATACTTTCTTCCGCAAACGGCGAAACGCTTTGACTCGGTGAGTTTCGCGGCATTCCGACTTCGATGCCCCGGTTGCCGAAATTCAGTTGCCTTTGAATTTCGGGTGATCCCTCTTGAGCATGTATGCTTCTTCTATTTGTTCTACATTAGACTTTCTTCCGCAAATAGCGAAACGCTTTGACTCGATGAGTTTCGCGGCATTCCGACTTCGATGCTCCTGTTGCCGAAATTCAGTTGCCTTTGAATTTCGGGTGATCCCTCTTGAGAATGTATGCTTCTGCTACTTGTTCTACGTCATACTTTCTTCCGCAAACGGTGAAACGCTTTGACTCGGTGAGTGTCGCGGCATTCCGACTTCTATGTCACGGTTGCCGAAATTCAGTTGCCTTTGAATTTCGGGTGATCCCTCTTGAGCATGTATGCTTCTGCTACTTGTTCTACATCAGACTTTCTTCCGCAAACGGCGAAACGCTTTGACTCGGTGAGTTTCGCGGCATTCCGACTTCGATGCCCCGGTTGCCGAAATTCAGTTGCCTTTGAATTTCGGGTGATCCCTCTTGAGCATGTATGCTTCTGCTACTTGTTCTACATCAGACTTTCTTCCGCAAACGGCGAAACGCTTTGACTCGGTGAGTTTCGCGGCATTCCGACTTCGATGCCCGGTTGCCGAAATTCAGTTGCCTTTGAATTTCGGGTGATCCCTCTTGAGCATGTATGCTTCTGCTACTTGTTCTACATCAGACTTTCTTCCGCAAACGGCGAAACGCTTTGACTCGGTGAGTTTCGCGGCATTCCGACTTCGATGCCCCGGTTGCCGAAATTCAGTTGCCTTTGAATTTCGGGTGATCCCTCTTGAGCATGTATGCTTCTGCTACTTGTTCTACATCAGACTTTCTTCCGCAAACGGCGAAACGCTTTGACTCGGTGAGTTTCGCGGCATTCCGACTTCGATGCCCGGTTGCCGAAATTCAGTTGCCTTTGAATTTCGGGTGATCCCTCTTGAGCATGTATGCTTCTGCTACTTGTTCTACATCAGACTTTCTTCCGCAAACGGCGAAACGCTTTGACTCGGTGAGTTTCGCGGCATTCCGACTTCGATGCCCCGGTTGCCGAAATTCAGTTGCCTTTGAATTTCGGGTGATCCCTCTTGAGCATGTATGCTTCTGCTACTTGTTCTACATCAGACTTTCTTCCGCAAACGGCGAAACGCTTTGACTCGGTGAGTTTCGCGGCATTCCGACTTCGATGCCCCGGTTGCCGAAATTCAGTTGCCTTTGAATTTCGGGTGATCCCTCTTGAGCATGTATGCTTCTGCTACTTGTTCTACATCAGACTTTCTTCCGCAAACGGCGAAACGCTTTGACTCGGTGAGTTTCGCGGCATTCCGACTTCGATGCCCCGGTTGCCGAAATTCAGTTGCCTTTGAATTTCGGGTGATCCCTCTTGAGCATGTATGCTTCTGCTACTTGTTCTACATCATACTTTCTTCCGCAAACGGCGAAACGCTTTGACTCGGTGAGTTTCGCGGCATTCCGACTTCGATGCCCCGGTTGCCGAAATTCAGTTGCCTTTGAATTTCGGGTGATCCCTCTTGAGCATGTATGCTTCTGCTACTTGTTCTACATCAGACTTTCTTCCGCAAACGGCGAAACGCTTTGACTCGGTGAGTTTCGCGGCATTCCGACTTCGATGCCCCGGTTGCCGAAATTCAGTTGCCTTTGAATTTCGGGTGATCCCTCTTGAGCATGTATGCTTCTGCTACTTGTTCTACATCATACTTTCTTCCGCAAACGGCGAAACGCTTTGACTCGGTGAGTTTCGCGGCATTCCGACTTCGATGCCCCGTTGCCGAAATTCAGTTGCCTTTGAATTTCGGGTGATCCCTCTTGAGCATGTATGCTTCTGCTACTTGTTCTACATCAGACTTCTTCCGCAAACGGCGAAACGCTTTGACTCGGTGAGTTTCGCGGCATTCCGACTTCGATGCCCCGGTTGCCGAAATTCAGTTGCCTTTGAATTTCGGGTGATCCCTCTTGAGCATGTATGCTTCTGCTACTTGTTCTACATCAGACTTTCTTCCGCAAACGGCGAAACGCTTTGACTCGGTGAGTTTCGCGGCATTCCGACTTCGATGCCCCGGTTGCCGAAATTCAGTTGCCTTTGAATTTCGGGTGATCCCTCTTGAGCATGTATGCTTCTGCTACTTGTTCTACATCAGACTTTCTTCCGCAAACGGCGAAACGCTTTGACTCGGTGAGTTTCGCGGCATTCCGACTTCGATGCCCGGTTGCCGAAATTCAGTTGCCTTTGAATTTCGGGTGATCCCTCTTGAGCATGTATGCTTCTGCTACTTGTTCTACATCAGACTTTCTTCCGCAAACGGCGAAACGCTTTGACTCGGTGAGTTTCGCGGCATTCCGACTTCGATGCCCCGGTTGCCGAAATTCAGTTGCCTTTGAATTTCGGGTGATCCCTCTTGAGCATGTATGCTTCTGCTACTTGTTCTACATCAGACTTTCTTCCACAAACGGCGAAACGCTTTGACTCGGTGAGTTTCGCGGCATTCCGACTTCGATGCCCCGGTTGCCGAAATTCAGTTGCCTTTGAATTTCGGGTGATCCCTCTTGAGCTTGTATGCTTCTGCTACTTGTTCTACATCATACTTTCTTCCGCAAACGGCGAAACGCTTTGACTCGGTGAGTTTCGCGGCATTCCGACTTCGATGCCCCGGTTGCCGAAATTCAGTTGCCTTTGAATTTCGGGTGATCCCTCTTGAGCATTTATGCTTCTGCTACTTGTTCTACATCATACTTTCTTCGCAAACGGCGAAACGCTTTGACTCGGTGAGTTTCGAGGCATTCCGACTTCGATGCCCCGGTTGCCGAAATTCAGTTGCCTTTGAATTTCGGGTGATCCCTCTTGAGCATGTATGCTTCTGCTACTTGTTCTACATCATACTTTCTTCCGCAAACGGCGAAACGCTTTGACTCGGTGAGTTTCGAGGCATTCGGACTTCGATGCCCCGGTTGTCGAAATTCAGTTGCCTTTGAATTTCGGGTGATCCCTCTTGAGCATGTATGCTTCTGCTACTTGTTCTACATCATACTTTCTTCCGCAAACGGCGAAACGCTTTGACTCGGTGAGTTTCGAGGCATTCCGACTTCGATGCCCCGGTTGCCGAAATTCAGTTGCCTTTGAATTTCGGGTGATCCCTCTTGAGCATGTATGCTTCTGCTACTTGTTCTACATCATACTTTCTTCCGCAAACGGCGAAACGCTTTGACTCGGTGAGTTTCGAGGCATTCCGACTTCGATGCCCCGGTTGCCGAAATTCAGTTGCCTTTGAATTTCGGGTGATCCCTCTTGAGCATGTATGCTTCTGCTACTTGTTCTACATCATACTTTCTTCCGCAAACGGCGAAACGCTTTGACTCGGTGAGTTTCGAGGCATTCCGACTTCGATGCCCCGTTGACCGAAATTCAGTTGCCTTTTGAATTTCGGTAAGTGATCCCTCGTGAGCATGTATCCTTCTGCTACTTGTTCTACATTATACTTTCTTTCGCAAACGGCGAAATGCTTTGACTCGGTTGAGTTTTTCCCGGCATTCCCGACTTCGATGCCACCTTTGCCGAAATACAGTTGCCTTTGAATTTCAGGTGATCCCGCTTCAGCATCCGCTTTTGCTGCTTGTTTCTACAACATACTTTCGTCCGTCAAATGGACAAAACGCTTTGACTCGGTGAGTTTTTTCGACGCATTCCGACTTTCGTTGCCCCCCGGTAGCCGAAATTCAGTAGCGCTTTGAATTTCGGGTGATCCCACTTGAGCATGTATGCTTCTGCTACATGTTCTACATCAGACTTTCTTCTACAAACAGCGAAACAACTTGACTCGGTGATTTTTGTCGGCATTCCGAATATCGATGCACCGTATGCTGAATATAAAGTTGCCTTTCAATTATGGTCGGGTGATCCCACTTTGAGCAAGTATGCTTACAGCTACTGTTTCTACAGCAGACTTTCTTAACCGCGAAACAGGCTGACACACTTTGACTCGGTGAGTTGCGCGGCCTTCCGACTTCGATGCCCCGGTTGCCGATAATTCCAGTTGCCTTAGAATTTCGGGTGATCCCTCTTGAGCATGTATGCATCTGCTAACATGTTCTACATCATGACTCTTCATCCTGAAAACGGCGAAACGCTTTGACTCGGAGAGTTTCGCGGCATTCCCACATCGATGTCTACCGGTTGCCGAAAATCAGTTGCCTTTTTAGCCTTTTGGGTGATACCCACTTAAGCATGTCTGCTTGTCTGTTACTTGTTCTAAACATCATACTTTCTTAGTTTTCTTCCCGCAAATGGCGAAACGCTTTGACTCGGTGAGTTTCGACGCATTCCGACTTCGATTCCCCGGTTGCCGAAATGCAGTTGCCATTGAATTTCGGGTGATCCCTCTTGAGCATGTATGCTTCTGCTCTCTTGTTTTCTACATCAGAACTTTCTTCTACAAACCAGCGAAACAACTTTGACTCCGGTGAGTTTTTGCGGCATTCCCTTCCGACTTTTGAATGCCCCGGTTGCCGAAATTAAGTTGCCTTTCAATTTCGGGTGAATCCCTCTTGAGCATTTATGCTTCTGCTACTTGTTCTACAGCATACTTGCTTCCGCATACGGCGAAACACATTGAATCGGTGAGTTTCCGCGCATTCCGAATTCGAATGCCCACCCGGTTTGCCATGAAATTCAGTTGCCTTTGAATTTCGGGTGATTCCCCTCTTGAGCATGTATGCTTCTGCTACTTGTTCAACATCATACTTTCTTTTGCAAACAGCGAAACGCTTTGACTCGGTGAGATTTTCGTGGCCATTCCGACTTCGATGCCCCGGTTGCCGAAATTCATTTGCCTTTGAATTTTCGGGTGATCCTTCTTGAGCATGAATGCTTCTGCTACTTGATATACAAAATACTTTATTCCGCAAACGGAGAAACGCTTTTGACTAGGTGAGTTTTCGCAGCATTCCGACTTCGATGCCCCGGTTGCCGAAATTTGTTGCCTTTTGAATTTCCGGGTGATCCCTATTGAGCATGTAATGCTTCAGCTATCGTGTTTCTACATTAGACTCTTTCTTCCGCAAACGGCGAAAACGCTTTGACATTCGGTGAGTTTCACTCACGGCATATCCGACTTCGATGCCCCGGTTGCCGAATTTCAGTTGCCTTTGAATTTCGGGTGATCCCTCTTCAGCATGTCCATGCTTTTTCTGCTTGTTCTACATCTGACTTTCTTCCCGCAAATGGCGAAATGCTTTGACTCGGTGAGTTTTCGATGCATTCCTAACTTCCGATACCCCGGTTGCCGAAATTTAGTTGCCTTTGAATTTCGGGTGATACCCTCCTTGAGCATGTATGCTTCAACTTCTTGATCTACATCTAGACTTTCTCTTCTACAAACGGCGAAACACTTTTGACTCGGTGAGTTTTGCGTCATTTTCCGACTTCGAGGCCCCATTGCCGAAATAAGTTGCCCTTTCAATACGGGAGTGATCCCTCTTGAGCATGTATGCTTCTGCGACTTGTTCTACAGCCAGACTTTTCTTTTCCGCAAACGGCGAAACACTTTGACTCGGTGAGTATCGCGGTCATTCCGTCTGCGATGCTGCCCCGGTTGCCGTATTTCAGTTTTGCCGTTTGAATTTCGGGTGATCCCTCTTGAGCATGTATGCTTCTGCTACTTGTTCTACATTAGACTTTCTTTCGTCGCAAACGGCGAAATGCTTTGACTCTGTGATTTTCCCCCGCATTCCGACTAAAGATCTGATCCACCCCGGTTGCCGAAATTCAGTTGCCTTTGAATTTCTGGTGATCCCTCTTCAAGCATTTCCGATGCTTTTGCTGCTTGTTCTACATCAGACTTTCTTCCGCAAATGGCAAAACGCTTTGACTCGGTGAGTTTCGACGCATTCCGACTTCGATGCCCCGGTTGCCGAAATTCAGTTGCCTTTGAATTTCGGGTGATCCCTCTTGAGCATGTATGCTTCTGCTTCTTGTTCTACATCAGACTTTCTTCTACAAACAGCGAAACACTTTGACTCGGTGAGTTTTGCGGCATTCCGACTTCGATGCCCCGGTTGCTGAAATTAAGTTGCCTTTCAATTTCGGGTGATCCCACTTGAGCATGTATGCTTCTGCTACTTGTTCTACAGCAGACTTTTTACCGCAAACGGCGACACACTTTGATCGGTGAGTTTCGCGGCCTTCCGACTTCGATGCCCCGGTAGCCGAAATTCAGTTGCCTTTGAATTTCGGGTGATCCCTCTTGAGCATGTATGCTTCTGCTACTTGTTCTACATCAGACTTTCTTCCGCAAACGGCGAAACGCTTTGACTCGGAGAGTTTCGCGGCATTCCGACTTCGATGCTCCGGTTGCCGAAATTCAGTTGCCTTTGCATTTTGGGTGATCCCTCTTAAGCATGTATGCTTCTGTTACTTGTTCTACATCAGACTTTCTTCCGCAAATGGCGAAACGCTTTGACTCGGTGAGTTTCGACGCATTCCGACTTCGATGCCCCGGTTGCCGAAATTCAGTTGCCTTTGAATTTCGGGTGATCCCTCTTGAGCATGTATGCTTCTGCTACTTGTTCTACATCATACTTTCTTCCGCAAACGGCGAAACGCTTTGACTCGGTGAGTTTCGAGCATTCCGACTTCGATGCCCGGTTGCCGAAATTCAGTTGCCTTTGAATTTCGGGTGATCCCTCTTGAGCATGTATGCTTCTGCTACTTGTTCTACATCATACTTTCTTCCGCAAACGGCGAAACGCTTTGACTCGGTGAGTTTCGAGGCATTCCGACTTCGATGCCCCGGTTGCCGAAATTCAGTTGCCTTTGAATTTCGGGTGATCCCTCTTGAGCATGTATGCTTCTGCTACTTGTTCTACATCATACTTTCTTCCGCAAACGGCGAAACGCTTTGACTCGGTGAGTTTCGAGGCATTCCGACTTCGATGCCCGGTTGCCGAAATTCAGTTGCCTTTGAATTTCGGGTGATCCCTCTTGAGCATGTATGCTTCTGCTACTTGTTCTACATCATACTTTCTTCCGCAAACGGCGAAACGCTTTGACTCGGTGAGTTTCGAGGCATTCCGACTTCGATGCCCCGGTTGCCGAAATTCAGTTGCCTTTGAATTTCGGTGATCCCTCTTGAGCATGTATGCTTCTGCTACTTGTTCTACATCATACTTTCTTCCGCAAACGGCGAAACGCTTTGACTCGGTGAGTTTCGAGGCATTCCGACTTCGATGCCCCGGTTGCCGAAATTCAGTTGCCTTTGAATTTCGGGTGATCCCTCTTGAGCATGTATGCTTCTGCTACTTGTTCTACATCATACTTTCTTCCGCAAACGGCGAAACGCTTTGACTCGGTGAGTTTCGAGGCATTCCGACTTCGATGCCCCGGTTGCCGAAATTCAGTTGCCTTTGAATTTCGGGTGATCCCTCTTGAGCATGTATGCTTCTGCTACTTGTTCTACATCATACTTTCTTCCGCAAACGGCGAAACGCTTTGACTCGGTGAGTTTCGAGGCATTCCGACTTCGATGCCCCGGTTGCCGAAATTCAGTTGCCTTTGAATTTCGGGTGATCCCTCTTTAGCATGCATGCTTCTGCTACTTTTTCTACATCAGACTTTCTTCCGCAAACGACGAAACGCTTTGACTCGGTGAGTTTCGCGGCATTCCGACTTCGATGCCCCGGTTGCCGAAGTTCAGTTGCTTTTGAATTTCGGGTCATCCCTCTTGAGCATGTATATATGCTTCTGCTACTAGTTCTAAATCATACTTTCTTTCGCAAACGGCGAAACGCTTTGACTCGGTGAGTTTCGAGGTATTCCGACTTCGATGTCCCGGTTGCCGAAATTCAGTTGCCTTTGAATTTCGGGTGATCCCTCTTGAGCATGTATGCTTCTGCTACTTGTTCTACATCATACTTTCTTCCGCAAACGGCGAAACGCTTTGACTCGGTGAGTTTCGGGCCATTCCGACTTCGATGCCCCGGTTGCCGAAATTCAGTTGCCTTTGAATTTCGGGTGATCACTCTTGAGCTTGTATGCTTCTGCTACGTGTTCTACATCATACTTTCTTCCGCTAACGGCGAAACGCTTTGACTCGGTGAGTTTCGAGGCATTCCGACTTCGATGCCCCGGTTGCCGAAATTCAGTTGCCTTTGAATTTCGGGTGATCCCTCTTGAGCATGTATGCTTCTGCTACTTGTTCTACATCATACTTTCTTCCGCAAACGGCGAAACGCTTTGACTCGGTGAGTTTCGAGGCATTCCGACTTCGATGCCCCGGTTGCCGAAATTCAGTTGCCTTTGAATTTCGGGTGATCCCTCTTGAGCATGTATGCTTCTGCTACTTGTTCTACATCATACTTTCTTCCGCAAAGGTGAAACCCTTTGACTCGGTGAGTTTCG
>CM055362.1:1080542-1122653 GCA_029228515.1 Populus alba x Populus x berolinensis | reverse complement strand
TTGAATTTTAGGTGAATCCCTCTAGAGCTATGTTTGCTTCTGCTACTTGTTGTACATCATACTTTCTTCCGCAAACGGCGAAACGCTTAGACTCGGTGACTTTCGCGGCATTCCGACTTCGATGCCCCGGTTGCCGAAGTTCAGTTGCTTTTGAATTTCGGGTCATCCCTCTTGAGCATGTATATATGCTTCTGCTACTAGTTCTAAATCATACTTTCTTTCGCAAACGGCGAAACGCTTTGACTCGGTGAGTTTCGAGGCATTCCGACTTCGATGTCCCGGTTGCCGAAATTCAGTTGCCTTTGAATTTCGGGTGATCCCTATTGAGCATGTATGCTTCTGCTACTTGTTCTACATCATACTTTCTTTCGCAAACGGCGAAACGCTTTGACTCGGTGAGTTTCGAGGCATTCCGACTTCGATGTCCCGGTTGCCGAAATTCAGTTGCCTTTGAATTTCGGGTGATCCCTCTTGAGCATGTATGCTTCTGCTACTTGTTCTACATCATACTTTCTTCCGCAAACGGCGAAACGCTTTGACTCGGTGAGTTTCGAGGCATTCGGACTTCGATGCCCCGGTTGCCGAAATTCAGTTGCCTTTGAATTTCGGGTGATCCCTCTTGAGCATGTATGCTTCTGCTACTTGTTCTACATCATACTTTCTTCCGCAAACGGCGAAACGCTTAGACTCCGTGACTTTCGCGGCATTCCGACTTCGATGCCCCGGTTGCCGAAGTTCAGTTGCTTTTGAATTTCGGGTCATCCCTCTTGAGCATGTATATATGCTTCTGCTACTAGTTCTAAATCATACTTTCTTTCGCAAACGGCGAAATGCTTTGACTCGTTGAGTTTCGAGGCATTCCGACTTCAATGTCCCGGTTGCCGAAATTCAGTTGCCTTTGAATTTCGGGTGATCCCTCTTGAGCATGTATGCTTCTGCTACTTGTTCTACATCATACTTTCTTCCGCAAACGGCGAAACGCTTTGACCCGGTGAGTTTCGAGGCATTCCGACTTCCATGCCCAGGTTGCCGAAATTCAGTTGCCTTTGAATTTCAGGTAATCCCTCTTGAGCATGTATGCTTCTGCTACTTGTTCTACATCATACTTTCTTCCGCAAACGGCGAAACGCTTTGACTCGGTGAGTTTCGAGGCATTCCGACTTCGATGCCCCGGTTGCCGAAATTCAGTTGCCTTTGAACTTCGGGTGATCCCTCTAGAGCATGTATGCTTCTGTTACTTGTTCTACATCATACTTTCTTTCGCAAATGGCGAAACGCTTTGACTCTGTGAGTTTCGAGGCATTCCGACTTCGATGTCCCGGTTGCCGAAATATAGTTGCCTTTGAATTTCGAGTGTCCCTATTAAGCATGTATGCTTCTGCTACTTGTTCTACATCATACTTTCTTTCGCAAACGGCGAAATGCTTTGACTCGGTGAGATTCGAGGCATTCCGACTTCAATGTCCCGGTTGCCGAAATTCAGTTGCCTTTGAATTTCGGGTGATCCCTGTTGTGCATGTATGCTTCTGCTACTTGTTCTACTGTTGCGATGTCGCGGTCGCACAAATTAATTACCCTAGCTTAAAACACACAAGATAGTATAGAGCAAGCAAGGGGTCGATCCCACGAGGAAGTTTGAAGTTAGATTTTTATGTTGTACGTTATGTAATTGGGGGGAATTGATTTGAAATGATTTAAACTATGGCAGAAATTAAACTAGCAAACAAAATCAATTGAAACTGAAATATATCAAGAAAACAAACCTTGGTTGCAAGCACACATCCACCAACGGAAATTAGAACCGATCCTTGAAACGAAACTCCAGTTTATATTATGAATTTTATCTTTTCTTAATATTGGTTAATTAACGGATCCGCCGTATAACTATCCCTAACCAACAAACAATCACAGTGTCCGCACTAATGATTTAATCCAATGGCAGCCTTAAGATCCAGATAAATTCAATAATCTTAACAACCAAGTTGTCAATTTGTGTTGCTATGATCGAATGTTCTCCCTAAGTTTAATAACGTAGTTCCGCTACAATTATTAAGCTTAGTTGCTTCACAAGTTTATATACCACAACTCCGGTTTTGATATCAAACTTAGCAATAGATTGTTCACAATAATAACTTAGAGTCCGCTCTAGCAATTAAGATAAACAATCATAGGAAATATGCATAGGAAAACAAACATACTCATTCATAACATAAACTGAAAATAAAAGGAAGAATAAATCTCACGGTTCTTGAAATCCGAAGGTTTGTTGTGTCCTTGCAACCAAGAAAACGAGCTTAGCCTTGCATATCTATTGAACAACTACTCCTAAAGATGAAAGAATACATAATTTCTGATTTGTAGAGAGGAGAGTTTGTGTTTCTTCACTTCTTCTTCTTCTTTTTCTCTACCTCCTTCTACTCACCCTCTATTTATACACAAATTGTAAGTAAGAAAATATCAAAGCTCAAGTGTGAACATCAATAGATGGTGGTAGTGTGAAGGCTGCTGGCTGCTGGCTGCTGGCTGCTGGCTGCTGGGTTGAGGTTGGTGGCTGCCATGAGGTTGGTGGCTGCCTTGAGGTTGGTGGCTGCCTTCCTTGACCTTCTAGAATATTTACTAAAGGAGCTAAATTGCTGGTCGGTTTGGATGCTTCTAGATGAAATTTGGATTCGTTTCTTCACGCAACCTGCTTGCTGGCAGAATTCAGCTGTCATCTTTGAAAAATCATATATCCCTCATATGACATCGTTTTTGGCTGAAATTTGGAGCGTTTATAGATCTTTGAGTAAGGAATCCAAGAAAATTGAGTTTGCATCAATTGGACTTCTGAAGCTCCAGATATTAAATTTTGAATGGGCAAAGGTCAACATTGGCAGACTGCGAGATTTGACTTTGAAGGATGTGATTTCCATGATCTTTCTCTTTTTATTTTTCTTGCATTACATTTCCAAAAAGGTATGGATGTTAGCTTTTTAATGCCACTGGAATCACTTCATTTCGATCTCTGGAACTCACGCTCTGCACAAAATACCGACTGAACGTCAAATCTGCCAATTACCTCCAATTTACTCCTTTTTGCATCTTTCATCCAAAAATGCCTTCAAAACATAAAACAAAGAATATCAAGGCATTTTATATAAATAACATATGCAAAACACTAGTTAAATGCGGGTGAAACTATCGAATAATATGGTTACATCATCTACATCATACTTTCCTCCGCAAACGGCGAAACGCTTTGACCCGGTGAGTTTCGAGGCATTCCGACTTCCATGCCCAGGTTGCCGAAATTCAGTTGCCTTTGAATTTTAGGTAATCCCTCTAGAGCATGTTTGCTTCTGCTACTTGTTCTACATCATACTTTCTTCCGCAAACGGCGAAACGCTTAGACTCGGTGACTTTCGCGGCATTCCGACTTCGATGCCCCGGTTGCCGAAGTTCAGTTGCTTTTGAATTTCGGGTCATCCCTCTTGAGCATGTATATATGCTTCTGCTACTAGTTCTAAATCATACTTTCTTTCGCAAACAGCGAAACGCTTTGACTCGGTGAGTTTCGAGGCATTCCGACTTCGATGTCCCGGTTGCCGAAATTCAATTGCCTTTGAATTTCGGGTGATCCCTATTGAGCATGTATGCTTCTGCTACTTGTTCTACATCATACTTTCTTTCGCAAACGGCGAAACGCTTTGACTCGGTGAGTTTCGAGGTATTCCGACTTCGATGTCCCGGTTGCCGAAATTCAGTTGCCTTTGAATTTCGGGTGATCCCTCTTGAGCATGTATGCTTCTGCTACTTGTTCTACATCATACTTTCTTCCGCAAACGGCGAAACGCTTTGACTCGGTGAGTTTCGAGGCATTCGGACTTCGATGCCCAGGTTGCCCAAATTCAGTTGCCTTTGAATTTCGGGTGATCCCTCTTTAGCATGTATGCTTCTGCTACTTGTTCTACATCATACTTTCTTTCGCAAACGGCGAAACGCTTAGACTCCGTGACTTTCGCGGCATTCCGACTTCGATGCCCCGGTTGACGAAGTTCAGTTGCTTTTGAATTTCGGGTCATCCCTCTTGAGCATGTATATATGCTTCTGCTACTAGTTCTACATCATACTTTCTTTCGCAAACGGCGAAATGCTTTGACTCGATGAGTTTCGAGGCATTCCGACTTCAATGTCCCGGTTGCCGAAATTCAGTTGCCTTTGAATTTCGGGTGATCCCTCTTGAGCATGTATGCTTCTGCTACTTGTTCTACATCATACTTTCTTCTGCAAACGGCGAAACGCTTTGACTCGGTGAGTTTCGAGGCATTCCGACTTCGATGCCCCGGTTGCCGAAATTCAGTTGCCTTTGAATTTCGGGTGATCCCTCTTGAGCATGTATGCTTCTGCTACTTGTTCTACATCATACTTTCTTCCGCAAACGGCGAAACGCTTTGACTCGGTGAGTTTCGAGGCATTCCGACTTCGATGCCCCGGTTGCCGAAATTCAGTTGCCTTTGAATTTCGGGTGATCCCTCTTGAGCATGTATGCTTCTGCTACTTGTTCTACATCATACTTTCTTCCGCAAACGGCGAAACGCTTTGACTCGACGAGCTTCGAGGCATTCCGACTTCGATGCGCCGGTTGCCAAAATTCAGTTGGCTTTGAATTTCGGGTGATCCCTCTTCAGCATGTATGCTTCTGCTACTTGTTCTACCTCATACTTTCTTCCACAAACGGCGAAATGCTTTGACTCGGTCAGTTTCGATGAAATTCTGACTTCGATGCCCAGGTTGCCGAAATTCAGTTGCCTTTGAATTTCGGGTGATCCCTCTTGAGCATGTATGCTTCTGCTACTTGTTCTACATCATACTTTCTTCCGCAAACGGCGAAACGCTTTGACTCAGTGAGTTTGGAGGCATTCCGACTTCGATGCCCCGGTTGCCGAAATTCAGTTGCCTTTGAATTTCGGGTGATCCCTCTTGAGCATGTATGCTTCTGCTACTTGTTCTACATCATACTTTCTTCCGCAAACGGCGAAACGCTTTGACTCGGTGAGTTTGGAGGCATTCCGACTTCGATGCCCCGGTTGCCGAAATTCAGTTGCCTTTGAATTTCGGGTGATCCCTCTTGAGCATGTATGCTTCTGCTACTTGTTATACATCATACTTTCTTCCGCAAACGGCGAAACGCTTTGACTCGGTGAGTTTGGAGGCATTCCGACTTCGATGCCCCGGTTGCCGAAATTCAGTTGCCTTTGAATTTCGGGTGATCCCTCTTGAGCATGTATGCTTCTGCTACTTGTTCTACATCATACTTTCTTCCGCAAACGGCGAAACGCTTTGACTCGGTGAGTTTCGAGGCATTCGGACTTCGATGTCCCGGTTGCCGAAATTCAGTTGCCTTTGAATTTCGGGTGATCCCTCTTGAGCATGTATGCTTCTGCTACTTGTTCTACATCATACTTTCTTTCGCAAACGGCGAAACGCTTTGACTCGGTGAGTTTCGAGGCATTCCGACTTCGATGCCCCGGTTGCCGAAATTCAGTTGCCTTTGAATTTCGGGTGATCCCTCTTGAGCATGTATGCTTCTGCTACTTGTTCTACATCATACTTTCTTCCGCAAACGGCGAAACGCTTTGACTCGGTGAGTTTCGAGGCATTCCGACTTCGATGCCCGGTTGCCGAAATTCAGTTGCCTTTGAATTTCGGGTGATCCCTCTTGAGCATGTATGCTTCTGCTACTTGTTCTACATCATACTTTCTTCCGCAAACGGCGAAACGCTTTGACTCGGTGAGTTTCGAGGCATTCCGACTTCGATGCCCCGGTTGCCCAAATTCAGTTGCCTTTGAATTTCGGGTGATCCCTCTTGAGCATGTATGCTTCTGCTACTTGTTCTACATCATACTTTCTTCCGCAAACGGCGAAACGCTTTGACTCGGTGAGTTTCGCGGCATTCCGACTTCGATGCCCCGGTTGCCGAAATTCAGTTGCCTTTGAATTTCGGGTGATCCCTCTTGAGCATGTATGCTTCTGCTACTTGTTCTACATCATACTTTCTTCCGCAAACGGCGAAACGCTTTGACTCGGTGAGTTTCGAGGCATTCCGACTTCGATGCCCCGGTTGCCGAAATTCAGTTGCCTTTGAATTTCGGGTGATCCCTCTTGAGCATGTATGCTTCTGCTACTTGTTCTACATCATACTTTCTTCCGCAAACGGCGAAACGCTTTGACTCGGTGAGTTTCGCGGCATTCCGACTTCGATGCCCCGGTTGCCGAAATTCAGTTGCCTTTGAATTTCGGGTGATCCCTCTTGAGCATGTATGCTTCTGCTACTTGTTCTACATCATACTTTCTTCCGCAAACGGCGAAACGCTTTGACTCGGTGAGTTTCGAGGCATTCCGACTTCGATGCCCCGGTTGCCGAAATTCAGTTGCCTTTGAATTTCGGGTGATCCCTCTTGAGCATGTATGCTTCTGCTACTTGTTCTACATCATACTTTCTTCCGCAAACGGCGAAACGCTTTGACTCGGTGAGTTTCGCGGCATTCCGACTTCGATGCCCCGGTTGCCGAAATTCAGTTGCCTTTGAATTTCGGGTGATCCCTCTTGAGCATGTATGCTTCTGCTACTTGTTCTACATCATACTTTCTTCCGCAAACGGCGAAACGCTTTGACTCGGTGAGTTTCGCGGCATTCCGACTTCGATGCCCCGGTTGCCGAAATTCAGTTGCCTTTGAATTTCGGGTGATCCCTCTTGAGCATGTATGCTTCTGCTACTTGTTCTACATCATACTTTCTTCCGCAAACGGCGAAACGCTTTGACTCGGTGAGTTTCGCGGCATTCCGACTTCGATGCCCCGGTTGCCGAAATTCAGTTGCCTTTGAATTTCGGGTGATCCCTCTTGAGCATGTATGCTTCTGCTACTTGTTCTACATCATACTTTCTTCCGCAAACGGCGAAACGCTTTGACTCGGTGAGTTTCGAGGCATTCCGACTTCGATGCCCCGGTTGCCGAAATTCAGTTGCCTTTGAATTTCGGGTGATCCCTCTTGAGCATGTATGCTTCTGCTACTTGTTCTACATCATACTTTCTTCCGCAAACGGCGAAATGCTTTGACTCGGTGAGTTTCGCGGCATTCCGACTTCGATGCCCCGGTTGCCGAAATTCAGTTGCCTTTGAATTTCGGGTGATCCCTCTTGAGCATGTATGCTTCTGCTACTTGTTCTACATCATACTTTCTTCCGCAAACGGCGAAACGCTTTGACTCGGTGAGTTTCGAGGCATTCCGACTTCGATGCCCCGATTGCCGAAATTCAGTTGCCTTTGAATTTCGGGTGATCCCTCTTGAGCATGTATGCTTCTGCTACTTGTTCTACATCATACTTTCTTCCGCAAACGGCGAAACGCTTTGACTCGGTGAGTTTCGAGGCATTCCGACTTCGATGCCCCGGTTGCCGAAATTCAGTTGCCTTTGAATTTCGGGTGATCCCTCTTGAGCATGTATGCTTCTGCTACTTGTTCTACATCATACTTTCTTCCGCAAACGGCGAAACGCTTTGACTCGGTGAGTTTCGAGGCATTCCGACTTCGATGCCCCGGTTGCCGAAATTCAGTTGCCTTTGAATTTCGGGTGATCCCTCTTGAGCATGTATGCTTCTGCTACTTGTTCTACATCATACTTTCTTCCGCAAACGGCGAAACGCTTTGACTCGGTGAGTTTCGAGGCATTCCGACTTCGATGCCCCGGTTGCCGAAATTCAGTTGCCTTTGAATTTCGGGTGATCCCTCTTGAGCATGTATGCTTCTGCTACTTGTTCTACATCATACTTTCTTCCGCAAACGGCGAAACGCTTTGACTCGGTGAGTTTCGCGGCATTCCGACTTCGATGCCCGGTTGCCGAAATTCAGTTGCCTTTGAATTTCGGGTGATCCCTCTTGAGCATGTATGCTTCTGCTACTTGTTCTACATCATACTTTCTTCCGCAAACGGCGAAACGCTTTGACTCGGTGAGTTTCGCGGCATTCCGACTTCGATGCCCCGGTTGCCGAAATTCAGTTGCCTTTGAATTTCGGGTGATCCCTCTTGAGCATGTATGCTTCTGCTACTTGTTCTACATCATACTTTCTTCCGCAAACGGCGAAACGCTTTGACTCGGTGAGTTTCGCGGCATTCCGACTTCGATGCCCCGGTTGCCGAAATTCAGTTGCCTTTGAATTTCGGGTGATCCCTCTTGAGCATGTATGCTTCTGCTACTTGTTCTACATCATACTTTCTTCCGCAAACGGCGAAACGCTTTGACTCGGTGAGTTTCGCGGCATTCCGACTTCGATGCCCCGGTTGCCGAAATTCAGTTGCCTTTGAATTTCGGGTGATCCCTCTTGAGCATGTATGCTTCTGCTACTTGTTCTACATCATACTTTCTTCCGCAAACGGCGAAACGCTTTGACTCGGTGAGTTTCGAGGCATTCCGACTTCGATGCCCCGGTTGCCGAAATTCAGTTGCCTTTGAATTTCGGGTGATCCCTCTGGAGCATGTATGCTTCTGCTACTTGTTCTACATCATACTTTCTTCCGCAAACGGCCAAACGCTTTGACTCGGTGAGTTTCGCGGCATTCCGACTTCGATGCCCCGGTTGCCGAAATTCAGTTGCCTTTGAATTTCGTGTGATCCCTCTTGAGCATGTATGCTTCTGCTACTTGTTCTACATCATACTTTCTTCCGCAAACGGCGAAACGCTTTGACTCGGTGAGTTTCGAGGCATTCCGACTTCGATGCCCCGGTTGCTGAAATTCAGTTTGCCTTTGAATTTCGGGTGATCCCTCTTGAGCATGTATGCTTCTGCTACTTGTTCTACATCATTCTTTCTTCCGCAAACGGCGAAACGCTTTGACCTCGGTGAGTTTTCGCGGCCATTCCGACTTCGTATGCCCCGGTTGCCGAAATTCAGTTGTCCTTTGAATTTCGGGTGATCCCTCTTGAGGCATGTATGCTTCTGCTACATTGTTCCACATCAGACATTCTTCCGCAAAACGGCGAAAACGCTTTGACTCAGGTGAGTTTCGAGCATTCCGACTTCTATTGCGCCCCGGTTGCAGAAATTCAGTTGCCTTTGAATTTTGGGTTCATCCCTCTTGAGCATGTATGCTTCTTCTACTTGTTCTACACCATACTTTCTTCCGCCAAGTGCGAATCGATTTGACGCGCGTGAGTTTCGAAGGCATTTGACTTCGGATGCCCAGGTTACCCAAATTCAGTATGCCTTTGAATTTCGGGTGATCCTTTTTTAGCATGTATGCTTCTGCTACTTGTTCTACTATCATACTTTCTTCACGCAAACGGCGAAACGCTTTTTTGACCCGGTGAGTTTCGAGGCATTCCGACTTCCATGCCCAGGTTGCCGAAATTCAGTTGCCTTTGAATTTCAGGTGAACCCTCTTGAGCATGTTTGCTTCTGCTCCTTGTTCTACAGCATACTTTCTTCCGAAAAAATGGCGAAACGCTTTAGAGCGGTGACTTTCGCGGCCATTTCCGACTTCTATGCCCCGGTTGCAGAAATTCAGTTGTCTTTGAATTTTCGGGTCATCCCTCTTGAGCATGTAAGCTTCTTCTAATGTTCTACATCATACTTTCTTCCGCAAACGGCGAAACGCTTTGACTCGGTGAGTTTCGCGGCATTCCGACTTCGATGCCCCGGTTGCCGAAATTCAGTTGCCTTTGAATTTCGGGTGATCCCTCTTGAGCATGTATGCTTCTGCTACTTGTTCTACATCATACTTTCTTCCGCAAACGGCGAAACGCTTTGACTCGGTGAGTTTCGCGGCATTCCGACTTCGATGCCCCGGTTGCCGAAATTCAGTTGCCTTTGAATTTCGGGTGATCCCTCTTGAGCATGTATGCTTCTGCTACTTGTTCTACATCATACTTTCTTCCGCAAACGGCGAAACGCTTTGACTCGGTGAGTTTCGCGGCATTCCGACTTCGATGCCCCGGTTGCCGAAATTCAGTTGCCTTTGAATTTCGGGTGATCCCTCTTGAGCATGTATGCTTCTGCTACTTGTTCTACATCATACTTTCTTCCGCAAACGGCGAAACGCTTTGACTCGGTGAGTTTCGCGGCATTCCGACTTCGATGCCCCGGTTGCCGAAATTCAGTTGCCTTTGAATTTCGGGTGATCCCTCTTGAGCATGTATGCTTCTGCTACTTGTTCTACATCATACTTTCTTCCGCAAACGGCGAAACGCTTTGACTCGGTGAGTTTCGCGGCATTCCGACTTCGATGCCCCGGTTGCCGAAATTCAGTTGCCTTTGAATTTCGGGTGATCCCTCTTGAGCATGTATGCTTCTGCTACTTGTTCTACATCATACTTTCTTCCGCAAACGGCGAAACGCTTTGACTCGGTGAGTTTCGCGGCATTCCGACTTCGATGCCCCGGTTGCCGAAATTCAGTTGCCTTTGAATTTCGGGTGATCCCTCTTGAGCATGTATGCTTCTGCTACTTGTTCTACATCATACTTTCTTCCGCAAACGGCGAAACGCTTTGACTCGGTGAGTTTCGCGGCATTCCGACTTCGATGCCCCGGTTGCCGAAATTCAGTTGCCTTTGAATTTCGGGTGATCCCTCTTGAGCATGTATGCTTCTGCTACTTGTTCTACATCATACTTTCTTCCGCAAACGGCGAAACGCTTTGACTCGGTGAGTTTCGCGGCATTCCGACTTCGATGCCCCGGTTGCCGAAATTCAGTTGCCTTTGAATTTCGGGTGATCCCTCTTGAGCATGTATGCTTCTGCTACTTGTTCTACATCATACTTTCTTCCGCAAACGGCGAAACGCTTTGACTCGGTGAGTTTCGCGGCATTCCGACTTCGATGCCCCGGTTGCCGAAATTCAGTTGCCTTTGAATTTCGGGTGATCCCTCTTGAGCATGTATGCTTCTGCTACTTGTTCTACATCATACTTTCTTCCGCAAACGGCGAAACGCTTTGACTCGGTGAGTTTCGCGGCATTCCGACTTCGATGCCCCGGTTGCCGAAATTCAGTTGCCTTTGAATTTCGGGTGATCCCTCTTGAGCATGTATGCTTCTGCTACTTGTTCTACATCATACTTTCTTCCGCAAACGGCGAAACGCTTTGACTCGGTGAGTTTCGCGGCATTCCGACTTCGATGCCCCGGTTGCCGAAATTCAGTTGCCTTTGAATTTCGGGTGATCCCTCTTGAGCATGTATGCTTCTGCTACTTGTTCTACATCATACTTTCTTCCGCAAACGGCGAAACGCTTTGACTCGGTGAGTTTCGCGGCATTCCGACTTCGATGCCCCGGTTGCCGAAATTCAGTTGCCTTTGAATTTCGGGTGATCCCTCTTGAGCATGTATGCTTCTGCTACTTGTTCTACATCATACTTTCTTCCGCAAACGGCGAAACGCTTTGACTCGGTGAGTTTCGCGGCATTCCGACTTCGATGCCCCGGTTGCCGAAATTCAGTTGCCTTTGAATTTCGGGTGATCCCTCTTGAGCATGTATGCTTCTGCTACTTGTTCTACATCATACTTTCTTCCGCAAACGGCGAAACGCTTTGACTCGGTGAGTTTCGCGGCATTCCGACTTCGATGCCCCGGTTGCCGAAATTCAGTTGCCTTTGAATTTCGGGTGATCCCTCTTGAGCATGTATGCTTCTGCTACTTGTTCTACATCATACTTTCTTCCGCAAACGGCGAAACGCTTTGACTCGGTGAGTTTCGCGGCATTCCGACTTCGATGCCCCGGTTGCCGAAATTCAGTTGCCTTTGAATTTCGGGTGATCCCTCTTGAGCATGTATGCTTCTGCTACTTGTTCTACATCATACTTTCTTCCGCAAACGGCGAAACGCTTTGACTCGGTGAGTTTCGCGGCATTCCGACTTCGATGCCCCGGTTGCCGAAATTCAGTTGCCTTTGAATTTCGGGTGATCCCTCTTGAGCATGTATGCTTCTGCTACTTGTTCTACATCATACTTTCTTCCGCAAACGGCGAAACGCTTTGACTCGGTGAGTTTCGCGGCATTCCGACTTCGATGCCCCGGTTGCCGAAATTCAGTTGCCTTTGAATTTCGGGTGATCCCTCTTGAGCATGTATGCTTCTGCTACTTGTTCTACATCATACTTTCTTCCGCAAACGGCGAAACGCTTTGACTCGGTGAGTTTCGCGGCATTCCGACTTCGATGCCCCGGTTGCCGAAATTCAGTTGCCTTTGAATTTCGGGTGATCCCTCTTGAGCATGTATGCTTCTGCTACTTGTTCTACATCATACTTTCTTCCGCAAACGGCGAAACGCTTTGACTCGGTGAGTTTCGCGGCATTCCGACTTCGATGCCCCGGTTGCCGAAATTCAGTTGCCTTTGAATTTCGGGTGATCCCTCTTGAGCATGTATGCTTCTGCTACTTGTTCTACATCATACTTTCTTCCGCAAACGGCGAAACGCTTTGACTCGGTGAGTTTCGCGGCATTCCGACTTCGATGCCCCGGTTGCCGAAATTCAGTTGCCTTTGAATTTCGGGTGATCCCTCTTGAGCATGTATGCTTCTGCTACTTGTTCTACATCATACTTTCTTCCGCAAACGGCGAAACGCTTTGACTCGGTGAGTTTCGCGGCATTCCGACTTCGATGCCCCGGTTGCCGAAATTCAGTTGCCTTTGAATTTCGGGTGATCCCTCTTGAGCATGTATGCTTCTGCTACTTGTTCTACATCATACTTTCTTCCGCAAACGGCGAAACGCTTTGACTCGGTGAGTTTCGCGGCATTCCGACTTCGATGCCCCGGTTGCCGAAATTCAGTTGCCTTTGAATTTCGGGTGATCCCTCTTGAGCATGTATGCTTCTGCTACTTGTTCTACATCATACTTTCTTCCGCAAACGGCGAAACGCTTTGACTCGGTGAGTTTCGCGGCATTCCGACTTCGATGCCCCGGTTGCCGAAATTCAGTTGCCTTTGAATTTCGGGTGATCCCTCTTGAGCATGTATGCTTCTGCTACTTGTTCTACATCATACTTTCTTCCGCAAACGGCGAAACGCTTTGACTCGGTGAGTTTCGCGGCATTCCGACTTCGATGCCCCGGTTGCCGAAATTCAGTTGCCTTTGAATTTCGGGTGATCCCTCTTGAGCATGTATGCTTCTGCTACTTGTTCTACATCATACTTTCTTCCGCAAACGGCGAAACGCTTTGACTCGGTGAGTTTCGCGGCATTCCGACTTCGATGCCCCGGTTGCCGAAATTCAGTTGCCTTTGAATTTCGGGTGATCCCTCTTGAGCATGTATGCTTCTGCTACTTGTTCTACATCATACTTTCTTCCGCAAACGGCGAAACGCTTTGACTCGGTGAGTTTCGCGGCATTCCGACTTCGATGCCCCGGTTGCCGAAATTCAGTTGCCTTTGAATTTCGGGTGATCCCTCTTGAGCATGTATGCTTCTGCTACTTGTTCTACATCATACTTTCTTCCGCAAACGGCGAAACGCTTTGACTCGGTGAGTTTCGCGGCATTCCGACTTCGATGCCCCGGTTGCCGAAATTCAGTTGCCTTTGAATTTCGGGTGATCCCTCTTGAGCATGTATGCTTCTGCTACTTGTTCTACATCATACTTTCTTCCGCAAACGGCGAAACGCTTTGACTCGGTGAGTTTCGCGGCATTCCGACTTCGATGCCCCGGTTGCCGAAATTCAGTTGCCTTTGAATTTCGGGTGATCCCTCTTGAGCATGTATGCTTCTGCTACTTGTTCTACATCATACTTTCTTCCGCAAACGGCGAAACGCTTTGACTCGGTGAGTTTCGCGGCATTCCGACTTCGATGCCCCGGTTGCCGAAATTCAGTTGCCTTTGAATTTCGGGTGATCCCTCTTGAGCATGTATGCTTCTGCTACTTGTTCTACATCATACTTTCTTCCGCAAACGGCGAAACGCTTTGACTCGGTGAGTTTCGCGGCATTCCGACTTCGATGCCCCGGTTGCCGAAATTCAGTTGCCTTTGAATTTCGGGTGATCCCTCTTGAGCATGTATGCTTCTGCTACTTGTTCTACATCATACTTTCTTCCGCAAACGGCGAAACGCTTTGACTCGGTGAGTTTCGCGGCATTCCGACTTCGATGCCCCGGTTGCCGAAATTCAGTTGCCTTTGAATTTCGGGTGATCCCTCTTGAGCATGTATGCTTCTGCTACTTGTTCTACATCATACTTTCTTCCGCAAACGGCGAAACGCTTTGACTCGGTGAGTTTCGCGGCATTCCGACTTCGATGCCCCGGTTGCCGAAATTCAGTTGCCTTTGAATTTCGGGTGATCCCTCTTGAGCATGTATGCTTCTGCTACTTGTTCTACATCATACTTTCTTCCGCAAACGGCGAAACGCTTTGACTCGGTGAGTTTCGCGGCATTCCGACTTCGATGCCCCGGTTGCCGAAATTCAGTTGCCTTTGAATTTCGGGTGATCCCTCTTGAGCATGTATGCTTCTGCTACTTGTTCTACATCATACTTTCTTCCGCAAACGGCGAAACGCTTTGACTCGGTGAGTTTCGCGGCATTCCGACTTCGATGCCCCGGTTGCCGAAATTCAGTTGCCTTTGAATTTCGGGTGATCCCTCTTGAGCATGTATGCTTCTGCTACTTGTTCTACATCATACTTTCTTCCGCAAACGGCGAAACGCTTTGACTCGGTGAGTTTCGCGGCATTCCGACTTCGATGCCCCGGTTGCCGAAATTCAGTTGCCTTTGAATTTCGGGTGATCCCTCTTGAGCATGTATGCTTCTGCTACTTGTTCTACATCATACTTTCTTCCGCAAACGGCGAAACGCTTTGACTCGGTGAGTTTCGCGGCATTCCGACTTCGATGCCCCGGTTGCCGAAATTCAGTTGCCTTTGAATTTCGGGTGATCCCTCTTGAGCATGTATGCTTCTGCTACTTGTTCTACATCATACTTTCTTCCGCAAACGGCGAAACGCTTTGACTCGGTGAGTTTCGCGGCATTCCGACTTCGATGCCCCGGTTGCCGAAATTCAGTTGCCTTTGAATTTCGGGTGATCCCTCTTGAGCATGTATGCTTCTGCTACTTGTTCTACATCATACTTTCTTCCGCAAACGGCGAAACGCTTTGACTCGGTGAGTTTCGCGGCATTCCGACTTCGATGCCCCGGTTGCCGAAATTCAGTTGCCTTTGAATTTCGGGTGATCCCTCTTGAGCATGTATGCTTCTGCTACTTGTTCTACATCATACTTTCTTCCGCAAACGGCGAAACGCTTTGACTCGGTGAGTTTCGCGGCATTCCGACTTCGATGCCCCGGTTGCCGAAATTCAGTTGCCTTTGAATTTCGGGTGATCCCTCTTGAGCATGTATGCTTCTGCTACTTGTTCTACATCATACTTTCTTCCGCAAACGGCGAAACGCTTTGACTCGGTGAGTTTCGCGGCATTCCGACTTCGATGCCCCGGTTGCCGAAATTCAGTTGCCTTTGAATTTCGGGTGATCCCTCTTGAGCATGTATGCTTCTGCTACTTGTTCTACATCATACTTTCTTCCGCAAACGGCGAAACGCTTTGACTCGGTGAGTTTCGCGGCATTCCGACTTCGATGCCCCGGTTGCCGAAATTCAGTTGCCTTTGAATTTCGGGTGATCCCTCTTGAGCATGTATGCTTCTGCTACTTGTTCTACATCATACTTTCTTCCGCAAACGGCGAAACGCTTTGACTCGGTGAGTTTCGCGGCATTCCGACTTCGATGCCCCGGTTGCCGAAATTCAGTTGCCTTTGAATTTCGGGTGATCCCTCTTGAGCATGTATGCTTCTGCTACTTGTTCTACATCATACTTTCTTCCGCAAACGGCGAAACGCTTTGACTCGGTGAGTTTCGCGGCATTCCGACTTCGATGCCCCGGTTGCCGAAATTCAGTTGCCTTTGAATTTCGGGTGATCCCTCTTGAGCATGTATGCTTCTGCTACTTGTTCTACATCATACTTTCTTCCGCAAACGGCGAAACGCTTTGACTCGGTGAGTTTCGCGGCATTCCGACTTCGATGCCCCGGTTGCCGAAATTCAGTTGCCTTTGAATTTCGGGTGATCCCTCTTGAGCATGTATGCTTCTGCTACTTGTTCTACATCATACTTTCTTCCGCAAACGGCGAAACGCTTTGACTCGGTGAGTTTCGCGGCATTCCGACTTCGATGCCCCGGTTGCCGAAATTCAGTTGCCTTTGAATTTCGGGTGATCCCTCTTGAGCATGTATGCTTCTGCTACTTGTTCTACATCATACTTTCTTCCGCAAACGGCGAAACGCTTTGACTCGGTGAGTTTCGCGGCATTCCGACTTCGATGCCCCGGT
Organism: Populus alba x Populus x berolinensis; assembly: GCA_029228515.1. Taxonomy (NCBI): domain Eukaryota; kingdom Viridiplantae; phylum Streptophyta; class Magnoliopsida; order Malpighiales; family Salicaceae; genus Populus; species Populus alba x Populus x berolinensis. The sequence continues at coordinate 1,106,314 of CM055362.1, read as the reverse complement.
TGCCGAAATTCAGTTGCCTTTGAATTTCGGGTGATCCCTCTTGAGCATGTATGCTTCTGCTACTTGTTCTACATCATACTTTCTTCCGCAAACGGCGAAACGCTTTGACTCGGTGAGTTTCGCGGCATTCCGACTTCGATGCCCCGGTTGCCGAAATTCAGTTGCCTTTGAATTTCGGGTGATCCCTCTTGAGCATGTATGCTTCTGCTACTTGTTCTACATCATACTTTCTTCCGCAAACGGCGAAACGCTTTGACTCGGTGAGTTTCGCGGCATTCCGACTTCGATGCCCCGGTTGCCGAAATTCAGTTGCCTTTGAATTTCGGGTGATCCCTCTTGAGCATGTATGCTTCTGCTACTTGTTCTACATCATACTTTCTTCCGCAAACGGCGAAACGCTTTGACTCGGTGAGTTTCGCGGCATTCCGACTTCGATGCCCCGGTTGCCGAAATTCAGTTGCCTTTGAATTTCGGGTGATCCCTCTTGAGCATGTATGCTTCTGCTACTTGTTCTACATCATACTTTCTTCCGCAAACGGCGAAACGCTTTGACTCGGTGAGTTTCGCGGCATTCCGACTTCGATGCCCCGGTTGCCGAAATTCAGTTGCCTTTGAATTTCGGGTGATCCCTCTTGAGCATGTATGCTTCTGCTACTTGTTCTACATCATACTTTCTTCCGCAAACGGCGAAACGCTTTGACTCGGTGAGTTTCGCGGCATTCCGACTTCGATGCCCCGGTTGCCGAAATTCAGTTGCCTTTGAATTTCGGGTGATCCCTCTTGAGCATGTATGCTTCTGCTACTTGTTCTACATCATACTTTCTTCCGCAAACGGCGAAACGCTTTGACTCGGTGAGTTTCGCGGCATTCCGACTTCGATGCCCCGGTTGCCGAAATTCAGTTGCCTTTGAATTTCGGGTGATCCCTCTTGAGCATGTATGCTTCTGCTACTTGTTCTACATCATACTTTCTTCCGCAAACGGCGAAACGCTTTGACTCGGTGAGTTTCGCGGCATTCCGACTTCGATGCCCCGGTTGCCGAAATTCAGTTGCCTTTGAATTTCGGGTGATCCCTCTTGAGCATGTATGCTTCTGCTACTTGTTCTACATCATACTTTCTTCCGCAAACGGCGAAACGCTTTGACTCGGTGAGTTTCGCGGCATTCCGACTTCGATGCCCCGGTTGCCGAAATTCAGTTGCCTTTGAATTTCGGGTGATCCCTCTTGAGCATGTATGCTTCTGCTACTTGTTCTACATCATACTTTCTTCCGCAAACGGCGAAACGCTTTGACTCGGTGAGTTTCGCGGCATTCCGACTTCGATGCCCCGGTTGCCGAAATTCAGTTGCCTTTGAATTTCGGGTGATCCCTCTTGAGCATGTATGCTTCTGCTACTTGTTCTACATCATACTTTCTTCCGCAAACGGCGAAACGCTTTGACTCGGTGAGTTTCGCGGCATTCCGACTTCGATGCCCCGGTTGCCGAAATTCAGTTGCCTTTGAATTTCGGGTGATCCCTCTTGAGCATGTATGCTTCTGCTACTTGTTCTACATCATACTTTCTTCCGCAAACGGCGAAACGCTTTGACTCGGTGAGTTTCGCGGCATTCCGACTTCGATGCCCCGGTTGCCGAAATTCAGTTGCCTTTGAATTTCGGGTGATCCCTCTTGAGCATGTATGCTTCTGCTACTTGTTCTACATCATACTTTCTTCCGCAAACGGCGAAACGCTTTGACTCGGTGAGTTTCGCGGCATTCCGACTTCGATGCCCCGGTTGCCGAAATTCAGTTGCCTTTGAATTTCGGGTGATCCCTCTTGAGCATGTATGCTTCTGCTACTTGTTCTACATCATACTTTCTTCCGCAAACGGCGAAACGCTTTGACTCGGTGAGTTTCGCGGCATTCCGACTTCGATGCCCCGGTTGCCGAAATTCAGTTGCCTTTGAATTTCGGGTGATCCCTCTTGAGCATGTATGCTTCTGCTACTTGTTCTACATCATACTTTCTTCCGCAAACGGCGAAACGCTTTGACTCGGTGAGTTTCGCGGCATTCCGACTTCGATGCCCCGGTTGCCGAAATTCAGTTGCCTTTGAATTTCGGGTGATCCCTCTTGAGCATGTATGCTTCTGCTACTTGTTCTACATCATACTTTCTTCCGCAAACGGCGAAACGCTTTGACTCGGTGAGTTTCGCGGCATTCCGACTTCGATGCCCCGGTTGCCGAAATTCAGTTGCCTTTGAATTTCGGGTGATCCCTCTTGAGCATGTATGCTTCTGCTACTTGTTCTACATCATACTTTCTTCCGCAAACGGCGAAACGCTTTGACTCGGTGAGTTTCGCGGCATTCCGACTTCGATGCCCCGGTTGCCGAAATTCAGTTGCCTTTGAATTTCGGGTGATCCCTCTTGAGCATGTATGCTTCTGCTACTTGTTCTACATCATACTTTCTTCCGCAAACGGCGAAACGCTTTGACTCGGTGAGTTTCGCGGCATTCCGACTTCGATGCCCCGGTTGCCGAAATTCAGTTGCCTTTGAATTTCGGGTGATCCCTCTTGAGCATGTATGCTTCTGCTACTTGTTCTACATCATACTTTCTTCCGCAAACGGCGAAACGCTTTGACTCGGTGAGTTTCGCGGCATTCCGACTTCGATGCCCCGGTTGCCGAAATTCAGTTGCCTTTGAATTTCGGGTGATCCCTCTTGAGCATGTATGCTTCTGCTACTTGTTCTACATCATACTTTCTTCCGCAAACGGCGAAACGCTTTGACTCGGTGAGTTTCGCGGCATTCCGACTTCGATGCCCCGGTTGCCGAAATTCAGTTGCCTTTGAATTTCGGGTGATCCCTCTTGAGCATGTATGCTTCTGCTACTTGTTCTACATCATACTTTCTTCCGCAAACGGCGAAACGCTTTGACTCGGTGAGTTTCGCGGCATTCCGACTTCGATGCCCCGGTTGCCGAAATTCAGTTGCCTTTGAATTTCGGGTGATCCCTCTTGAGCATGTATGCTTCTGCTACTTGTTCTACATCAGACTTTCTTCCGCAAACGGCGAAACGCTTTGACTCGGTGAGTTTCGCGGCATTCCGACTTCGATGCCCCGGTTGCCGAAATTCAGTTGCCTTTGAATTTCGGGTGATCCCTCTTGAGCATGTATGCTTCTGCTACTTGTTCTACATCATACTTTCTTCCGCAAACGGCGAAACGCTTTGACTCGGTGAGTTTCGCGGCATTCCGACTTCGATGCCCCGGTTGCCGAAATTCAGTTGCCTTTGAATTTCGGGTGATCCCTCTTGAGCATGTATGCTTCTGCTACTTGTTCTACATCATACTTTCTTCCGCAAACGGCGAAACGCTTTGACTCGGTGAGTTTCGCGGCATTCCGACTTCGATGCCCCGGTTGCCGAAATTCAGTTGCCTTTGAATTTCGGGTGATCCCTCTTGAGCATGTATGCTTCTGCTACTTGTTCTACATCATACTTTCTTCCGCAAACGGCGAAACGCTTTGACTCGGTGAGTTTCGCGGCATTCCGACTTCGATGCCCCGGTTGCCGAAATTCAGTTGCCTTTGAATTTCGGGTGATCCCTCTTGAGCATGTATGCTTCTGCTACTTGTTCTACATCATACTTTCTTCCGCAAACGGCGAAACGCTTTGACTCGGTGAGTTTCGCGGCATTCCGACTTCGATGCCCCGGTTGCCGAAATTCAGTTGCCTTTGAATTTCGGGTGATCCCTCTTGAGCATGTATGCTTCTGCTACTTGTTCTACATCATACTTTCTTCCGCAAACGGCGAAACGCTTTGACTCGGTGAGTTTCGCGGCATTCCGACTTCGATGCCCCGGTTGCCGAAATTCAGTTGCCTTTGAATTTCGGGTGATCCCTCTTGAGCATGTATGCTTCTGCTACTTGTTCTACATCATACTTTCTTCCGCAAACGGCGAAACGCTTTGACTCGGTGAGTTTCGCGGCATTCCGACTTCGATGCCCCGGTTGCCGAAATTCAGTTGCCTTTGAATTTCGGGTGATCCCTCTTGAGCATGTATGCTTCTGCTACTTGTTCTACATCATACTTTCTTCCGCAAACGGCGAAACGCTTTGACTCGGTGAGTTTCGCGGCATTCCGACTTCGATGCCCCGGTTGCCGAAATTCAGTTGCCTTTGAATTTCGGGTGATCCCTCTTGAGCATGTATGCTTCTGCTACTTGTTCTACATCATACTTTCTTCCGCAAACGGCGAAACGCTTTGACTCGGTGAGTTTCGCGGCATTCCGACTTCGATGCCCCGGTTGCCGAAATTCAGTTGCCTTTGAATTTCGGGTGATCCCTCTTGAGCATGTATGCTTCTGCTACTTGTTCTACATCAGACTTTCTTCCGCAAACGGCGAAACGCTTTGACTCGGTGAGTTTCGCGGCATTCCGACTTCGATGCCCCGGTTGCCGAAATTCAGTTGCCTTTGAATTTCGGGTGATCCCTCTTGAGCATGTATGCTTCTGCTACTTGTTCTACATCATACTTTCTTCCGCAAACGGCGAAACGCTTTGACTCGGTGAGTTTCGCGGCATTCCGACTTCGATGCCCCGGTTGCCGAAATTCAGTTGCCTTTGAATTTCGGGTGATCCCTCTTGAGCATGTATGCTTCTGCTACTTGTTCTACATCATACTTTCTTCCGCAAACGGCGAAACGCTTTGACTCGGTGAGTTTCGCGGCATTCCGACTTCGATGCCCCGGTTGCCGAAATTCAGTTGCCTTTGAATTTCGGGTGATCCCTCTTGAGCATGTATGCTTCTGCTACTTGTTCTACATCATACTTTCTTCCGCAAACGGCGAAACGCTTTGACTCGGTGAGTTTCGCGGCATTCCGACTTCGATGCCCCGGTTGCCGAAATTCAGTTGCCTTTGAATTTCGGGTGATCCCTCTTGAGCATGTATGCTTCTGCTACTTGTTCTACATCATACTTTCTTCCGCAAACGGCGAAACGCTTTGACTCGGTGAGTTTCGCGGCATTCCGACTTCGATGCCCCGGTTGCCGAAATTCAGTTGCCTTTGAATTTCGGGTGATCCCTCTTGAGCATGTATGCTTCTGCTACTTGTTCTACATCATACTTTCTTCCGCAAACGGCGAAACGCTTTGACTCGGTGAGTTTCGCGGCATTCCGACTTCGATGCCCCGGTTGCCGAAATTCAGTTGCCTTTGAATTTCGGGTGATCCCTCTTGAGCATGTATGCTTCTGCTACTTGTTCTACATCATACTTTCTTCCGCAAACGGCGAAACGCTTTGACTCGGTGAGTTTCGCGGCATTCCGACTTCGATGCCCCGGTTGCCGAAATTCAGTTGCCTTTGAATTTCGGGTGATCCCTCTTGAGCATGTATGCTTCTGCTACTTGTTCTACATCATACTTTCTTCCGCAAACGGCGAAACGCTTTGACTCGGTGAGTTTCGCGGCATTCCGACTTCGATGCCCCGGTTGCCGAAATTCAGTTGCCTTTGAATTTCGGGTGATCCCTCTTGAGCATGTATGCTTCTGCTACTTGTTCTACATCATACTTTCTTCCGCAAACGGCGAAACGCTTTGACTCGGTGAGTTTCGCGGCATTCCGACTTCGATGCCCCGGTTGCCGAAATTCAGTTGCCTTTGAATTTCGGGTGATCCCTCTTGAGCATGTATGCTTCTGCTACTTGTTCTACATCATACTTTCTTCCGCAAACGGCGAAACGCTTTGACTCGGTGAGTTTCGCGGCATTCCGACTTCGATGCCCCGGTTGCCGAAATTCAGTTGCCTTTGAATTTCGGGTGATCCCTCTTGAGCATGTATGCTTCTGCTACTTGTTCTACATCATACTTTCTTCCGCAAACGGCGAAACGCTTTGACTCGGTGAGTTTCGCGGCATTCCGACTTCGATGCCCCGGTTGCCGAAATTCAGTTGCCTTTGAATTTCGGGTGATCCCTCTTGAGCATGTATGCTTCTGCTACTTGTTCTACATCATACTTTCTTCCGCAAACGGCGAAACGCTTTGACTCGGTGAGTTTCGCGGCATTCCGACTTCGATGCCCCGGTTGCCGAAATTCAGTTGCCTTTGAATTTCGGGTGATCCCTCTTGAGCATGTATGCTTCTGCTACTTGTTCTACATCATACTTTCTTCCGCAAACGGCGAAACGCTTTGACTCGGTGAGTTTCGCGGCATTCCGACTTCGATGCCCCGGTTGCCGAAATTCAGTTGCCTTTGAATTTCGGGTGATCCCTCTTGAGCATGTATGCTTCTGCTACTTGTTCTACATCATACTTTCTTCCGCAAACGGCGAAACGCTTTGACTCGGTGAGTTTCGCGGCATTCCGACTTCGATGCCCCGGTTGCCGAAATTCAGTTGCCTTTGAATTTCGGGTGATCCCTCTTGAGCATGTATGCTTCTGCTACTTGTTCTACATCATACTTTCTTCCGCAAACGGCGAAACGCTTTGACTCGGTGAGTTTCGCGGCATTCCGACTTCGATGCCCCGGTTGCCGAAATTCAGTTGCCTTTGAATTTCGGGTGATCCCTCTTGAGCATGTATGCTTCTGCTACTTGTTCTACATCATACTTTCTTCCGCAAACGGCGAAACGCTTTGACTCGGTGAGTTTCGCGGCATTCCGACTTCGATGCCCCGGTTGCCGAAATTCAGTTGCCTTTGAATTTCGGGTGATCCCTCTTGAGCATGTATGCTTCTGCTACTTGTTCTACATCATACTTTCTTCCGCAAACGGCGAAACGCTTTGACTCGGTGAGTTTCGCGGCATTCCGACTTCGATGCCCCGGTTGCCGAAATTCAGTTGCCTTTGAATTTCGGGTGATCCCTCTTGAGCATGTATGCTTCTGCTACTTGTTCTACATCATACTTTCTTCCGCAAACGGCGAAACGCTTTGACTCGGTGAGTTTCGCGGCATTCCGACTTCGATGCCCCGGTTGCCGAAATTCAGTTGCCTTTGAATTTCGGGTGATCCCTCTTGAGCATGTATGCTTCTGCTACTTGTTCTACATCATACTTTCTTCCGCAAACGGCGAAACGCTTTGACTCGGTGAGTTTCGCGGCATTCCGACTTCGATGCCCCGGTTGCCGAAATTCAGTTGCCTTTGAATTTCGGGTGATCCCTCTTGAGCATGTATGCTTCTGCTACTTGTTCTACATCATACTTTCTTCCGCAAACGGCGAAACGCTTTGACTCGGTGAGTTTCGCGGCATTCCGACTTCGATGCCCCGGTTGCCGAAATTCAGTTGCCTTTGAATTTCGGGTGATCCCTCTTGAGCATGTATGCTTCTGCTACTTGTTCTACATCATACTTTCTTCCGCAAACGGCGAAACGCTTTGACTCGGTGAGTTTCGCGGCATTCCGACTTCGATGCCCCGGTTGCCGAAATTCAGTTGCCTTTGAATTTCGGGTGATCCCTCTTGAGCATGTATGCTTCTGCTACTTGTTCTACATCATACTTTCTTCCGCAAACGGCGAAACGCTTTGACTCGGTGAGTTTCGCGGCATTCCGACTTCGATGCCCCGGTTGCCGAAATTCAGTTGCCTTTGAATTTCGGGTGATCCCTCTTGAGCATGTATGCTTCTGCTACTTGTTCTACATCATACTTTCTTCCGCAAACGGCGAAACGCTTTGACTCGGTGAGTTTCGCGGCATTCCGACTTCGATGCCCCGGTTGCCGAAATTCAGTTGCCTTTGAATTTCGGGTGATCCCTCTTGAGCATGTATGCTTCTGCTACTTGTTCTACATCATACTTTCTTCCGCAAACGGCGAAACGCTTTGACTCGGTGAGTTTCGCGGCATTCCGACTTCGATGCCCCGGTTGCCGAAATTCAGTTGCCTTTGAATTTCGGGTGATCCCTCTTGAGCATGTATGCTTCTGCTACTTGTTCTACATCATACTTTCTTCCGCAAACGGCGAAACGCTTTGACTCGGTGAGTTTCGCGGCATTCCGACTTCGATGCCCCGGTTGCCGAAATTCAGTTGCCTTTGAATTTCGGGTGATCCCTCTTGAGCATGTATGCTTCTGCTACTTGTTCTACATCATACTTTCTTCCGCAAACGGCGAAACGCTTTGACTCGGTGAGTTTCGCGGCATTCCGACTTCGATGCCCCGGTTGCCGAAATTCAGTTGCCTTTGAATTTCGGGTGATCCCTCTTGAGCATGTATGCTTCTGCTACTTGTTCTACATCATACTTTCTTCCGCAAACGGCGAAACGCTTTGACTCGGTGAGTTTCGCGGCATTCCGACTTCGATGCCCCGGTTGCCGAAATTCAGTTGCCTTTGAATTTCGGGTGATCCCTCTTGAGCATGTATGCTTCTGCTACTTGTTCTACATCATACTTTCTTCCGCAAACGGCGAAACGCTTTGACTCGGTGAGTTTCGCGGCATTCCGACTTCGATGCCCCGGTTGCCGAAATTCAGTTGCCTTTGAATTTCGGGTGATCCCTCTTGAGCATGTATGCTTCTGCTACTTGTTCTACATCATACTTTCTTCCGCAAACGGCGAAACGCTTTGACTCGGTGAGTTTCGCGGCATTCCGACTTCGATGCCCCGGTTGCCGAAATTCAGTTGCCTTTGAATTTCGGGTGATCCCTCTTGAGCATGTATGCTTCTGCTACTTGTTCTACATCATACTTTCTTCCGCAAACGGCGAAACGCTTTGACTCGGTGAGTTTCGCGGCATTCCGACTTCGATGCCCCGGTTGCCGAAATTCAGTTGCCTTTGAATTTCGGGTGATCCCTCTTGAGCATGTATGCTTCTGCTACTTGTTCTACATCATACTTTCTTCCGCAAACGGCGAAACGCTTTGACTCGGTGAGTTTCGCGGCATTCCGACTTCGATGCCCCGGTTGCCGAAATTCAGTTGCCTTTGAATTTCGGGTGATCCCTCTTGAGCATGTATGCTTCTGCTACTTGTTCTACATCATACTTTCTTCCGCAAACGGCGAAACGCTTTGACTCGGTGAGTTTCGCGGCATTCCGACTTCGATGCCCCGGTTGCCGAAATTCAGTTGCCTTTGAATTTCGGGTGATCCCTCTTGAGCATGTATGCTTCTGCTACTTGTTCTACATCATACTTTCTTCCGCAAACGGCGAAACGCTTTGACTCGGTGAGTTTCGCGGCATTCCGACTTCGATGCCCCGGTTGCCGAAATTCAGTTGCCTTTGAATTTCGGGTGATCCCTCTTGAGCATGTATGCTTCTGCTACTTGTTCTACATCATACTTTCTTCCGCAAACGGCGAAACGCTTTGACTCGGTGAGTTTCGCGGCATTCCGACTTCGATGCCCCGGTTGCCGAAATTCAGTTGCCTTTGAATTTCGGGTGATCCCTCTTGAGCATGTATGCTTCTGCTACTTGTTCTACATCATACTTTCTTCCGCAAACGGCGAAACGCTTTGACTCGGTGAGTTTCGCGGCATTCCGACTTCGATGCCCCGGTTGCCGAAATTCAGTTGCCTTTGAATTTCGGGTGATCCCTCTTGAGCATGTATGCTTCTGCTACTTGTTCTACATCATACTTTCTTCCGCAAACGGCGAAACGCTTTGACTCGGTGAGTTTCGCGGCATTCCGACTTCGATGCCCCGGTTGCCGAAATTCAGTTGCCTTTGAATTTCGGGTGATCCCTCTTGAGCATGTATGCTTCTGCTACTTGTTCTACATCATACTTTCTTCCGCAAACGGCGAAACGCTTTGACTCGGTGAGTTTCGCGGCATTCCGACTTCGATGCCCCGGTTGCCGAAATTCAGTTGCCTTTGAATTTCGGGTGATCCCTCTTGAGCATGTATGCTTCTGCTACTTGTTCTACATCATACTTTCTTCCGCAAACGGCGAAACGCTTTGACTCGGTGAGTTTCGCGGCATTCCGACTTCGATGCCCCGGTTGCCGAAATTCAGTTGCCTTTGAATTTCGGGTGATCCCTCTTGAGCATGTATGCTTCTGCTACTTGTTCTACATCATACTTTCTTCCGCAAACGGCGAAACGCTTTGACTCGGTGAGTTTCGCGGCATTCCGACTTCGATGCCCCGGTTGCCGAAATTCAGTTGCCTTTGAATTTCGGGTGATCCCTCTTGAGCATGTATGCTTCTGCTACTTGTTCTACATCATACTTTCTTCCGCAAACGGCGAAACGCTTTGACTCGGTGAGTTTCGCGGCATTCCGACTTCGATGCCCCGGTTGCCGAAATTCAGTTGCCTTTGAATTTCGGGTGATCCCTCTTGAGCATGTATGCTTCTGCTACTTGTTCTACATCATACTTTCTTCCGCAAACGGCGAAACGCTTTGACTCGGTGAGTTTCGCGGCATTCCGACTTCGATGCCCCGGTTGCCGAAATTCAGTTGCCTTTGAATTTCGGGTGATCCCTCTTGAGCATGTATGCTTCTGCTACTTGTTCTACATCATACTTTCTTCCGCAAACGGCGAAACGCTTTGACTCGGTGAGTTTCGCGGCATTCCGACTTCGATGCCCCGGTTGCCGAAATTCAGTTGCCTTTGAATTTCGGGTGATCCCTCTTGAGCATGTATGCTTCTGCTACTTGTTCTACATCATACTTTCTTCCGCAAACGGCGAAACGCTTTGACTCGGTGAGTTTCGCGGCATTCCGACTTCGATGCCCCGGTTGCCGAAATTCAGTTGCCTTTGAATTTCGGGTGATCCCTCTTGAGCATGTATGCTTCTGCTACTTGTTCTACATCATACTTTCTTCCGCAAACGGCGAAACGCTTTGACTCGGTGAGTTTCGCGGCATTCCGACTTCGATGCCCCGGTTGCCGAAATTCAGTTGCCTTTGAATTTCGGGTGATCCCTCTTGAGCATGTATGCTTCTGCTACTTGTTCTACATCATACTTTCTTCCGCAAACGGCGAAACGCTTTGACTCGGTGAGTTTCGCGGCATTCCGACTTCGATGCCCCGGTTGCCGAAATTCAGTTGCCTTTGAATTTCGGGTGATCCCTCTTGAGCATGTATGCTTCTGCTACTTGTTCTACATCATACTTTCTTCCGCAAACGGCGAAACGCTTTGACTCGGTGAGTTTCGCGGCATTCCGACTTCGATGCCCCGGTTGCCGAAATTCAGTTGCCTTTGAATTTCGGGTGATCCCTCTTGAGCATGTATGCTTCTGCTACTTGTTCTACATCATACTTTCTTCCGCAAACGGCGAAACGCTTTGACTCGGTGAGTTTCGCGGCATTCCGACTTCGATGCCCCGGTTGCCGAAATTCAGTTGCCTTTGAATTTCGGGTGATCCCTCTTGAGCATGTATGCTTCTGCTACTTGTTCTACATCATACTTTCTTCCGCAAACGGCGAAACGCTTTGACTCGGTGAGTTTCGCGGCATTCCGACTTCGATGCCCCGGTTGCCGAAATTCAGTTGCCTTTGAATTTCGGGTGATCCCTCTTGAGCATGTATGCTTCTGCTACTTGTTCTACATCATACTTTCTTCCGCAAACGGCGAAACGCTTTGACTCGGTGAGTTTCGCGGCATTCCGACTTCGATGCCCCGGTTGCCGAAATTCAGTTGCCTTTGAATTTCGGGTGATCCCTCTTGAGCATGTATGCTTCTGCTACTTGTTCTACATCATACTTTCTTCCGCAAACGGCGAAACGCTTTGACTCGGTGAGTTTCGCGGCATTCCGACTTCGATGCCCCGGTTGCCGAAATTCAGTTGCCTTTGAATTTCGGGTGATCCCTCTTGAGCATGTATGCTTCTGCTACTTGTTCTACATCATACTTTCTTCCGCAAACGGCGAAACGCTTTGACTCGGTGAGTTTCGCGGCATTCCGACTTCGATGCCCCGGTTGCCGAAATTCAGTTGCCTTTGAATTTCGGGTGATCCCTCTTGAGCATGTATGCTTCTGCTACTTGTTCTACATCATACTTTCTTCCGCAAACGGCGAAACGCTTTGACTCGGTGAGTTTCGCGGCATTCCGACTTCGATGCCCCGGTTGCCGAAATTCAGTTGCCTTTGAATTTCGGGTGATCCCTCTTGAGCATGTATGCTTCTGCTACTTGTTCTACATCATACTTTCTTCCGCAAACGGCGAAACGCTTTGACTCGGTGAGTTTCGCGGCATTCCGACTTCGATGCCCCGGTTGCCGAAATTCAGTTGCCTTTGAATTTCGGGTGATCCCTCTTGAGCATGTATGCTTCTGCTACTTGTTCTACATCATACTTTCTTCCGCAAACGGCGAAACGCTTTGACTCGGTGAGTTTCGCGGCATTCCGACTTCGATGCCCCGGTTGCCGAAATTCAGTTGCCTTTGAATTTCGGGTGATCCCTCTTGAGCATGTATGCTTCTGCTACTTGTTCTACATCATACTTTCTTCCGCAAACGGCGAAACGCTTTGACTCGGTGAGTTTCGCGGCATTCCGACTTCGATGCCCCGGTTGCCGAAATTCAGTTGCCTTTGAATTTCGGGTGATCCCTCTTGAGCATGTATGCTTCTGCTACTTGTTCTACATCATACTTTCTTCCGCAAACGGCGAAACGCTTTGACTCGGTGAGTTTCGCGGCATTCCGACTTCGATGCCCCGGTTGCCGAAATTCAGTTGCCTTTGAATTTCGGGTGATCCCTCTTGAGCATGTATGCTTCTGCTACTTGTTCTACATCATACTTTCTTCCGCAAACGGCGAAACGCTTTGACTCGGTGAGTTTCGCGGCATTCCGACTTCGATGCCCCGGTTGCCGAAATTCAGTTGCCTTTGAATTTCGGGTGATCCCTCTTGAGCATGTATGCTTCTGCTACTTGTTCTACATCATACTTTCTTCCGCAAACGGCGAAACGCTTTGACTCGGTGAGTTTCGCGGCATTCCGACTTCGATGCCCCGGTTGCCGAAATTCAGTTGCCTTTGAATTTCGGGTGATCCCTCTTGAGCATGTATGCTTCTGCTACTTGTTCTACATCATACTTTCTTCCGCAAACGGCGAAACGCTTTGACTCGGTGAGTTTCGCGGCATTCCGACTTCGATGCCCCGGTTGCCGAAATTCAGTTGCCTTTGAATTTCGGGTGATCCCTCTTGAGCATGTATGCTTCTGCTACTTGTTCTACATCATACTTTCTTCCGCAAACGGCGAAACGCTTTGACTCGGTGAGTTTCGCGGCATTCCGACTTCGATGCCCCGGTTGCCGAAATTCAGTTGCCTTTGAATTTCGGGTGATCCCTCTTGAGCATGTATGCTTCTGCTACTTGTTCTACATCATACTTTCTTCCGCAAACGGCGAAACGCTTTGACTCGGTGAGTTTCGCGGCATTCCGACTTCGATGCCCCGGTTGCCGAAATTCAGTTGCCTTTGAATTTCGGGTGATCCCTCTTGAGCATGTATGCTTCTGCTACTTGTTCTACATCATACTTTCTTCCGCAAACGGCGAAACGCTTTGACTCGGTGAGTTTCGCGGCATTCCGACTTCGATGCCCCGGTTGCCGAAATTCAGTTGCCTTTGAATTTCGGGTGATCCCTCTTGAGCATGTATGCTTCTGCTACTTGTTCTACATCATACTTTCTTCCGCAAACGGCGAAACGCTTTGACTCGGTGAGTTTCGCGGCATTCCGACTTCGATGCCCCGGTTGCCGAAATTCAGTTGCCTTTGAATTTCGGGTGATCCCTCTTGAGCATGTATGCTTCTGCTACTTGTTCTACATCATACTTTCTTCCGCAAACGGCGAAACGCTTTGACTCGGTGAGTTTCGCGGCATTCCGACTTCGATGCCCCGGTTGCCGAAATTCAGTTGCCTTTGAATTTCGGGTGATCCCTCTTGAGCATGTATGCTTCTGCTACTTGTTCTACATCATACTTTCTTCCGCAAACGGCGAAACGCTTTGACTCGGTGAGTTTCGCGGCATTCCGACTTCGATGCCCCGGTTGCCGAAATTCAGTTGCCTTTGAATTTCGGGTGATCCCTCTTGAGCATGTATGCTTCTGCTACTTGTTCTACATCATACTTTCTTCCGCAAACGGCGAAACGCTTTGACTCGGTGAGTTTCGCGGCATTCCGACTTCGATGCCCCGGTTGCCGAAATTCAGTTGCCTTTGAATTTCGGGTGATCCCTCTTGAGCATGTATGCTTCTGCTACTTGTTCTACATCATACTTTCTTCCGCAAACGGCGAAACGCTTTGACTCGGTGAGTTTCGCGGCATTCCGACTTCGATGCCCCGGTTGCCGAAATTCAGTTGCCTTTGAATTTCGGGTGATCCCTCTTGAGCATGTATGCTTCTGCTACTTGTTCTACATCATACTTTCTTCCGCAAACGGCGAAACGCTTTGACTCGGTGAGTTTCGCGGCATTCCGACTTCGATGCCCCGGTTGCCGAAATTCAGTTGCCTTTGAATTTCGGGTGATCCCTCTTGAGCATGTATGCTTCTGCTACTTGTTCTACATCATACTTTCTTCCGCAAACGGCGAAACGCTTTGACTCGGTGAGTTTCGCGGCATTCCGACTTCGATGCCCCGGTTGCCGAAATTCAGTTGCCTTTGAATTTCGGGTGATCCCTCTTGAGCATGTATGCTTCTGCTACTTGTTCTACATCATACTTTCTTCCGCAAACGGCGAAACGCTTTGACTCGGTGAGTTTCGCGGCATTCCGACTTCGATGCCCCGGTTGCCGAAATTCAGTTGCCTTTGAATTTCGGGTGATCCCTCTTGAGCATGTATGCTTCTGCTACTTGTTCTACATCATACTTTCTTCCGCAAACGGCGAAACGCTTTGACTCGGTGAGTTTCGCGGCATTCCGACTTCGATGCCCCGGTTGCCGAAATTCAGTTGCCTTTGAATTTCGGGTGATCCCTCTTGAGCATGTATGCTTCTGCTACTTGTTCTACATCATACTTTCTTCCGCAAACGGCGAAACGCTTTGACTCGGTGAGTTTCGCGGCATTCCGACTTCGATGCCCCGGTTGCCGAAATTCAGTTGCCTTTGAATTTCGGGTGATCCCTCTTGAGCATGTATGCTTCTGCTACTTGTTCTACATCATACTTTCTTCCGCAAACGGCGAAACGCTTTGACTCGGTGAGTTTCGCGGCATTCCGACTTCGATGCCCCGGTTGCCGAAATTCAGTTGCCTTTGAATTTCGGGTGATCCCTCTTGAGCATGTATGCTTCTGCTACTTGTTCTACATCATACTTTCTTCCGCAAACGGCGAAACGCTTTGACTCGGTGAGTTTCGCGGCATTCCGACTTCGATGCCCCGGTTGCCGAAATTCAGTTGCCTTTGAATTTCGGGTGATCCCTCTTGAGCATGTATGCTTCTGCTACTTGTTCTACATCATACTTTCTTCCGCAAACGGCGAAACGCTTTGACTCGGTGAGTTTCGCGGCATTCCGACTTCGATGCCCCGGTTGCCGAAATTCAGTTGCCTTTGAATTTCGGGTGATCCCTCTTGAGCATGTATGCTTCTGCTACTTGTTCTACATCATACTTTCTTCCGCAAACGGCGAAACGCTTTGACTCGGTGAGTTTCGCGGCATTCCGACTTCGATGCCCCGGTTGCCGAAATTCAGTTGCCTTTGAATTTCGGGTGATCCCTCTTGAGCATGTATGCTTCTGCTACTTGTTCTACATCATACTTTCTTCCGCAAACGGCGAAACGCTTTGACTCGGTGAGTTTCGCGGCATTCCGACTTCGATGCCCCGGTTGCCGAAATTCAGTTGCCTTTGAATTTCGGGTGATCCCTCTTGAGCATGTATGCTTCTGCTACTTGTTCTACATCATACTTTCTTCCGCAAACGGCGAAACGCTTTGACTCGGTGAGTTTCGCGGCATTCCGACTTCGATGCCCCGGTTGCCGAAATTCAGTTGCCTTTGAATTTCGGGTGATCCCTCTTGAGCATGTATGCTTCTGCTACTTGTTCTACATCATACTTTCTTCCGCAAACGGCGAAACGCTTTGACTCGGTGAGTTTCGCGGCATTCCGACTTCGATGCCCCGGTTGCCGAAATTCAGTTGCCTTTGAATTTCGGGTGATCCCTCTTGAGCATGTATGCTTCTGCTACTTGTTCTACATCATACTTTCTTCCGCAAACGGCGAAACGCTTTGACTCGGTGAGTTTCGCGGCATTCCGACTTCGATGCCCCGGTTGCCGAAATTCAGTTGCCTTTGAATTTCGGGTGATCCCTCTTGAGCATGTATGCTTCTGCTACTTGTTCTACATCATACTTTCTTCCGCAAACGGCGAAACGCTTTGACTCGGTGAGTTTCGCGGCATTCCGACTTCGATGCCCCGGTTGCCGAAATTCAGTTGCCTTTGAATTTCGGGTGATCCCTCTTGAGCATGTATGCTTCTGCTACTTGTTCTACATCATACTTTCTTCCGCAAACGGCGAAACGCTTTGACTCGGTGAGTTTCGCGGCATTCCGACTTCGATGCCCCGGTTGCCGAAATTCAGTTGCCTTTGAATTTCGGGTGATCCCTCTTGAGCATGTATGCTTCTGCTACTTGTTCTACATCATACTTTCTTCCGCAAACGGCGAAACGCTTTGACTCGGTGAGTTTCGCGGCATTCCGACTTCGATGCCCCGGTTGCCGAAATTCAGTTGCCTTTGAATTTCGGGTGATCCCTCTTGAGCATGTATGCTTCTGCTACTTGTTCTACATCATACTTTCTTCCGCAAACGGCGAAACGCTTTGACTCGGTGAGTTTCGCGGCATTCCGACTTCGATGCCCCGGTTGCCGAAATTCAGTTGCCTTTGAATTTCGGGTGATCCCTCTTGAGCATGTATGCTTCTGCTACTTGTTCTACATCATACTTTCTTCCGCAAACGGCGAAACGCTTTGACTCGGTGAGTTTCGCGGCATTCCGACTTCGATGCCCCGGTTGCCGAAATTCAGTTGCCTTTGAATTTCGGGTGATCCCTCTTGAGCATGTATGCTTCTGCTACTTGTTCTACATCATACTTTCTTCCGCAAACGGCGAAACGCTTTGACTCGGTGAGTTTCGCGGCATTCCGACTTCGATGCCCCGGTTGCCGAAATTCAGTTGCCTTTGAATTTCGGGTGATCCCTCTTGAGCATGTATGCTTCTGCTACTTGTTCTACATCATACTTTCTTCCGCAAACGGCGAAACGCTTTGACTCGGTGAGTTTCGCGGCATTCCGACTTCGATGCCCCGGTTGCCGAAATTCAGTTGCCTTTGAATTTCGGGTGATCCCTCTTGAGCATGTATGCTTCTGCTACTTGTTCTACATCATACTTTCTTCCGCAAACGGCGAAACGCTTTGACTCGGTGAGTTTCGCGGCATTCCGACTTCGATGCCCCGGTTGCCGAAATTCAGTTGCCTTTGAATTTCGGGTGATCCCTCTTGAGCATGTATGCTTCTGCTACTTGTTCTACATCATACTTTCTTCCGCAAACGGCGAAACGCTTTGACTCGGTGAGTTTCGCGGCATTCCGACTTCGATGCCCCGGTTGCCGAAATTCAGTTGCCTTTGAATTTCGGGTGATCCCTCTTGAGCATGTATGCTTCTGCTACTTGTTCTACATCATACTTTCTTCCGCAAACGGCGAAACGCTTTGACTCGGTGAGTTTCGCGGCATTCCGACTTCGATGCCCCGGTTGCCGAAATTCAGTTGCCTTTGAATTTCGGGTGATCCCTCTTGAGCATGTATGCTTCTGCTACTTGTTCTACATCATACTTTCTTCCGCAAACGGCGAAACGCTTTGACTCGGTGAGTTTCGCGGCATTCCGACTTCGATGCCCCGGTTGCCGAAATTCAGTTGCCTTTGAATTTCGGGTGATCCCTCTTGAGCATGTATGCTTCTGCTACTTGTTCTACATCATACTTTCTTCCGCAAACGGCGAAACGCTTTGACTCGGTGAGTTTCGCGGCATTCCGACTTCGATGCCCCGGTTGCCGAAATTCAGTTGCCTTTGAATTTCGGGTGATCCCTCTTGAGCATGTATGCTTCTGCTACTTGTTCTACATCATACTTTCTTCCGCAAACGGCGAAACGCTTTGACTCGGTGAGTTTCGCGGCATTCCGACTTCGATGCCCCGGTTGCCGAAATTCAGTTGCCTTTGAATTTCGGGTGATCCCTCTTGAGCATGTATGCTTCTGCTACTTGTTCTACATCATACTTTCTTCCGCAAACGGCGAAACGCTTTGACTCGGTGAGTTTCGCGGCATTCCGACTTCGATGCCCCGGTTGCCGAAATTCAGTTGCCTTTGAATTTCGGGTGATCCCTCTTGAGCATGTATGCTTCTGCTACTTGTTCTACATCATACTTTCTTCCGCAAACGGCGAAACGCTTTGACTCGGTGAGTTTCGCGGCATTCCGACTTCGATGCCCCGTTGCCGAAATTCAGTTGCCTTTGAATTTCGGGTGATCCCTCTTGAGCATGTATGCTTCTGCTACTTGTTCTACATCATACTTTCTTCCGCAAACGGCGAAACGCTTTGACTCGGTGAGTTTCGCGGCATTCCGACTTCGATGCCCCGGTTGCCGAAATTCAGTTGCCTTTGAATTTCGGGTGATCCCTCTTGAGCATGTATGCTTCTGCTACTTGTTCTACATCATACTTTCTTCCGCAAACGGCGAAACGCTTTGACTCGGTGAGTTTCGCGGCATTCCGACTTCGATGCCCCGGTTGCCGAAATTCAGTTGCCTTTGAATTTCGGGTGATCCCTCTTGAGCATGTATGCTTCTGCTACTTGTTCTACATCATACTTTCTTCCGCAAACGGCGAAACGCTTTGACTCGGTGAGTTTCGCGGCATTCCGACTTCGATGCCCCGGTTGCCGAAATTCAGTTGCCTTTGAATTTCGGGTGATCCCTCTTGAGCATGTATGCTTCTGCTACTTGTTCTACATCATACTTTCTTCCGCAAACGGCGAAACGCTTTGACTCGGTGAGTTTCGCGGCATTCCGACTTCGATGCCCCGGTTGCCGAAATTCAGTTGCCTTTGAATTTCGGGTGATCCCTCTTGAGCATGTATGCTTCTGCTACTTGTTCTACATCATACTTTCTTCCGCAAACGGCGAAACGCTTTGACTCGGTGAGTTTCGCGGCATTCCGACTTCGATGCCCCGGTTGCCGAAATTCAGTTGCCTTTGAATTTCGGGTGATCCCTCTTGAGCATGTATGCTTCTGCTACTTGTTCTACATCATACTTTCTTCCGCAAACGGCGAAACGCTTTGACTCGGTGAGTTTCGCGGCATTCCGACTTCGATGCCCCGGTTGCCGAAATTCAGTTGCCTTTGAATTTCGGGTGATCCCTCTTGAGCATGTATGCTTCTGCTACTTGTTCTACATCATACTTTCTTCCGCAAACGGCGAAACGCTTTGACTCGGTGAGTTTCGCGGCATTCCGACTTCGATGCCCCGGTTGCCGAAATTCAGTTGCCTTTGAATTTCGGGTGATCCCTCTTGAGCATGTATGCTTCTGCTACTTGTTCTACATCATACTTTCTTCCGCAAACGGCGAAACGCTTTGACTCGGTGAGTTTCGCGGCATTCCGACTTCGATGCCCCGGTTGCCGAAATTCAGTTGCCTTTGAATTTCGGGTGATCCCTCTTGAGCATGTATGCTTCTGCTACTTGTTCTACATCATACTTTCTTCCGCAAACGGCGAAACGCTTTGACTCGGTGAGTTTCGCGGCATTCCGACTTCGATGCCCCGGTTGCCGAAATTCAGTTGCCTTTGAATTTCGGGTGATCCCTCTTGAGCATGTATGCTTCTGCTACTTGTTCTACATCATACTTCTTCCGCAAACGGCGAAACGCTTTGACTCGGTGAGTTTCGCGGCATTCCGACTTCGATGCCCCGGTTGCCGAAATTCAGTTGCCTTTGAATTTCGGGTGATCCCTCTTGAGCATGTATGCTTCTGCTACTTGTTCTACATCATACTTTCTTCCGCAAACGGCGAAACGCTTTGACTCGGTGAGTTTCGCGGCATTCCGACTTCGATGCCCCGGTTGCCGAAATTCAGTTGCCTTTGAATTTCGGGTGATCCCTCTTGAGCATGTATGCTTCTGCTACTTGTTCTACATCATACTTTCTTCCGCAAACGGCGAAACGCTTTGACTCGGTGAGTTTCGCGGCATTCCGACTTCGATGCCCCGGTTGCCGAAATTCAGTTGCCTTTGAATTTCGGGTGATCCCTCTTGAGCATGTATGCTTCTGCTACTTGTTCTACATCATACTTTCTTCCGCAAACGGCGAAACGCTTTGACTCGGTGAGTTTCGCGGCATTCCGACTTCGATGCCCGGTTGCCGAAATTCAGTTGCCTTTGAATTTCGGGTGATCCCTCTTGAGCATGTATGCTTCTGCTACTTGTTCTACATCATACTTTCTTCCGCAAACGGCGAAACGCTTTGACTCGGTGAGTTTCGCGGCATTCCGACTTCGATGCCCCGGTTGCCGAAATTCAGTTGCCTTTGAATTTCGGGTGATCCCTCTTGAGCATGTATGCTTCTGCTACTTGTTCTACATCATACTTTCTTCCGCAAACGGCGAAACGCTTTGACTCGGTGAGTTTCGCGGCATTCCGACTTCGATGCCCCGGTTGCCGAAATTCAGTTGCCTTTGAATTTCGGGTGATCCCTCTTGAGCATGTATGCTTCTGCTACTTGTTCTACATCATACTTTCTTCCGCAAACGGCGAAACGCTTTGACTCGGTGAGTTTCGCGGCATTCCGACTTCGATGCCCCGGTTGCCGAAATTCAGTTGCCTTTGAATTTCGGGTGATCCCTCTTGAGCATGTATGCTTCTGCTACTTGTTCTACATCATACTTTCTTCCGCAAACGGCGAAACGCTTTGACTCGGTGAGTTTCGCGGCATTCCGACTTCGATGCCCCGGTTGCCGAAATTCAGTTGCCTTTGAATTTCGGGTGATCCCTCTTGAGCATGTATGCTTCTGCTACTTGTTCTACATCATACTTTCTTCCGCAAACGGCGAAACGCTTTGACTCGGTGAGTTTCGCGGCATTCCGACTTCGATGCCCCGGTTGCCGAAATTCAGTTGCCTTTGAATTTCGGGTGATCCCTCTTGAGCATGTATGCTTCTGCTACTTGTTCTACATCATACTTTCTTCCGCAAACGGCGAAACGCTTTGACTCGGTGAGTTTCGCGGCATTCCGACTTCGATGCCCCGGTTGCCGAAATTCAGTTGCCTTTGAATTTCGGGTGATCCCTCTTGAGCATGTATGCTTCT
The DNA here is from genome assembly GCA_029228515.1 of Populus alba x Populus x berolinensis. Taxonomy (NCBI): domain Eukaryota; kingdom Viridiplantae; phylum Streptophyta; class Magnoliopsida; order Malpighiales; family Salicaceae; genus Populus; species Populus alba x Populus x berolinensis. The sequence continues at coordinate 1,085,095 of CM055362.1, read as the reverse complement.
GCTACTTGTTCTACATCATACTTTCTTCCGCAAACGGCGAAACGCTTTGACTCGGTGAGTTTCGCGGCATTCCGACTTCGATGCCCCGGTTGCCGAAATTCAGTTGCCTTTGAATTTCGGGTGATCCCTCTTGAGCATGTATGCTTCTGCTACTTGTTCTACATCATACTTTCTTCCGCAAACGGCGAAACGCTTTGACTCGGTGAGTTTCGCGGCATTCCGACTTCGATGCCCCGGTTGCCGAAATTCAGTTGCCTTTGAATTTCGGGTGATCCCTCTTGAGCATGTATGCTTCTGCTACTTGTTCTACATCATACTTTCTTCCGCAAACGGCGAAACGCTTTGACTCGGTGAGTTTCGCGGCATTCCGACTTCGATGCCCCGGTTGCCGAAATTCAGTTGCCTTTGAATTTCGGGTGATCCCTCTTGAGCATGTATGCTTCTGCTACTTGTTCTACATCATACTTTCTTCCGCAAACGGCGAAACGCTTTGACTCGGTGAGTTTCGCGGCATTCCGACTTCGATGCCCGGTTGCCGAAATTCAGTTGCCTTTGAATTTCGGGTGATCCCTCTTGAGCATGTATGCTTCTGCTACTTGTTCTACATCATACTTTCTTCCGCAAACGGCGAAACGCTTTGACTCGGTGAGTTTCGCGGCATTCCGACTTCGATGCCCCGTTGCCGAAATTCAGTTGCCTTTGAATTTCGGGTGATCCCTCTTGAGCATGTATGCTTCTGCTACTTGTTCTACATCATACTTTCTTCCGCAAACGGCGAAACGCTTTGACTCGGTGAGTTTCGCGGCATTCCGACTTCGATGCCCCGGTTGCCGAAATTCAGTTGCCTTTGAATTTCGGGTGATCCCTCTTGAGCATGTATGCTTCTGCTACTTGTTCTACATCATACTTTCTTCCGCAAACGGCGAAACGCTTTGACTCGGTGAGTTTCGAGGCATTCCGACTTCGATGCCCCGGTTGCCGAAATTCAGTTGCCTTTGAATTTCGGGTGATCCCTCTTGAGCATGTATGCTTCTGCTACTTGTTCTACATCATACTTTCTTCCGCAAACGGCGAAACGCTTTGACTCGGTGAGTTTCGCGGCATTCCGACTTCGATGCCCCGGTTGCCGAAATTCAGTTGCCTTTGAATTTCGGGTGATCCCTCTTGAGCATGTATGCTTCTGCTACTTGTTCTACATCATACTTTCTTCCGCAAACGGCGAAACGCTTTGACTCGGTGAGTTTCGAGGCATTCCGACTTCGATGTCCCGGTTGCCGAAATTCAGTTGCCTTTGAATTTCGGGTGATCCCTCTTGAGCATGTATGCTTCTGCTACTTGTTCTACATCATACTTTCTTCCGCAAACGGCGAAACGCTTTGACTCGGTGAGTTTCGCGGCATTCCGACTTCGATGCCCCGGTTGCTGAAATTCAGTTGCCTTTGAATTTCGGGTGATCCCTCTTGAGCATGTATGCTTCTGCTACTTGTTCTACATCATACTTTCTTCCGCAAACGGCGAAACGCTTTGACTCGGTGAGTTTCGCGGCATTCCGACTTCGATGCCCCGTTTGCCGAAATTCAGTTGCCTTTGCATTTCGGGTGATCCCTCTTGAGCATGTATGCTTCTGCTACTTGTTCTACATCATACTTTCTTCCGCAAACGGCGAAACGCTTTGACTCGGTGAGTTTCGGGGCATTCCGACTTCGATGCCCGGTTGCCGAAATTCAGTTGCCTTTGAACTTCGGGTGATCCCTCTTGAGCATGTATGCTTCTGCTACTTGTTCTACATCATACTTTCTTCCGCAAACGGCGAAACGCTTTGACTCGGTGAGTTTCGCGGCATTCCGACTTCGATGCCCCGGTTGCCGAAATTCAGTTGCCTTTGAATTTCGGGTGATCCCTCTTGAGCATGTATGCTTCTGCTACTTGTTCTACATCATACTTTCTTCCGCAAACGGAAATACGCTTTGACTCGGTGAGTTTCGAGGCATTCCGACTTCGATGCCCCGGTTGCCGAAATTCAGTTGCCTTTGAATTTGGGGTGATCCCTCTTGAGCATGTATCCTTCTGCTACTTGTTCTACATCATACTTTCCTCCGCAAACGGCGAAACGCTTTGACTCGGTGAGTTTCGGGCCATTCCGACTTCGATGCCCCGGTTGCCGAAATTCAGTTGCCTTTGAATTTCGGGTGATCCCTCTTGAGCATGTATGCTTCTGCTACTTGTTCTACATCATACTTTCTTCCGCAAACGGCGAAACGCTTTGACTCGGTGAGTTTCGCGGCATTCCGACTTCGATGCCCCGGTTGCCGAAATTCAGTTGCCTTTGAATTTCGGGTGATCCCTCTTGAGCATGTATGCTTCTGCTACTTGTTCTACATCATACTTTCTTCCGCAAACGGCGAAACGCTTTGACTCGGTGAGTTTCGCGGCATTCCGACTTCGATGCCCCGGTTGCCGAAATTCAGTTGCCTTTGAATTTCGGGTGATCCCTCTTGAGCATGTATGCTTCTGCTACTTGTTCTACATCATACTTCTTCCGCAAACGCGAAACGCTTTGACTCGGTGAGTTTCGAGGCATTCCGACTTCGATGCCCCGGTTGCCGAAATTCAGTTGCCTTTGAATTTCGGGTGATCCCTCTTGAGCATGTATGCTTCTGCTACTTGTTCTACATCATACTTTCTTCCGCAAACGGCGAAACGCTTTGACTCGGTGAGTTTCGAGGCATTCCGACTTCGATGCCCCGGTTGCCGAAATTCAGTTGCCTTTGAATTTCGGGTGATCCCTCTTGAGCATGTATGCTTCTGCTACTTGTTCTACATCATACTTTCTTCCGCAAACGGCGAAACGCTTTGACTCGGTGAGTTTCGCGGCATTCCGACTTCGATGCCCGGTTGCCGAAATTCAGTTGCCTTTGAATTTCGGGTGATCCCTCTTGAGCATGTATGCTTCTGCTACTTGTTCTACATCATACTTTCTTCCGCAAACGGCGAAACGCTTTGACTCGGTGAGTTTCGCGGCATTCCGACTTCGATGCCCCGGTTGCCGAAATTCAGTTGCCTTTGAATTTCGGGTGATCCCTCTTGAGCATGTATGCTTCTGCTACTTGTTCTACATCATACTTTCTTCCGCAAACGGCGAAACGCTTTGACTCGGTGAGTTTCGCGGCATTCCGACTTCGATGCCCGGTTGCCGAAATTCAGTTGCCTTTGAATTTCGGGTGATCCCTCTTGAGCATGTATGCTTCTGCTACTTGTTCTACATCATACTTTCTTCCGCAAACGGCGAAACGCTTTGACTCGGTGAGTTTCGCGGCATTCCGACTTCGATGCCCCGGTTGCCGAAATTCAGTTGCCTTTGAATTTCGGGTGATCCCTCTTGAGCATGTATGCTTCTGCTACTTGTTCTACATCATACTTTCTTCCGCAAACGGCGAAACGCTTTGACTCGTGAGTTTCGCGGCATTCCGACTTCGATGCCCCGGTTGCCGAAATTCAGTTGCCTTTGAATTTCGGTGATCCCTCTTGAGCATGTATGCTTCTGCTACTTGTTCTACATCATACTTTCTTCCGCAAACGGCGAAACGCTTTGACTCGGTGAGTTTCGCGGCATTCCGACTTCGATGCCCCGGTTGCCGAAATTCAGTTGCCTTGAATTTCGGGTGATCCCTCTTGAGCATGTATGCTTCTGCTACTTGTTCTACATCATACTTTCTTCCGCAAACGGCGAAACGCTTGACTCGTGAGTTTCGCGGCATTCCGACTTCGATGCCCCGGTTGCCGAAATTCAGTTGCCTTTGAATTTCGGGTGATCCCTCTTGAGCATGTATGCTTCTGCTACTTGTTCTACATCATACTTCTTCTTCCGCAAACGGCGAAACGCTTTGACTCGGTGAGTTTCGCGGCATTCCGACTTCGATGCCCCGGTTGCCGAAATTCAGTTGCCTTTGAATTTCGGGTGATCCCTCTTGAGCATGTATGCTTCTGCTACTTGTTCTACATCATACTTTCTTCCGCAAACGGCGAAACGCTTTGACTCGGTGAGTTTCGCGGCATTCCGACTTCGATGCCCCGGTTGCCGAAATTCAGTTGCCTTTGAATTTCGGGTGATCCCTCTTGAGCATGTATGCTTCTGCTACTTGTTCTACATCATACTTTCTTCCGCAAACGGCGAAACGCTTTGACTCGGTGAGTTTCGCGGCATTCCGACTTCGATGCCCCGGTTGCCGAAATTCAGTTGCCTTTGAATTTCGGGTGATCCCTCTTGAGCATGTATGCTTCTGCTACTTGTTCTACATCATACTTTCTTCCGCAAACGGCGAAACGCTTTGACTCGGTGAGTTTCGAGGCATTCCGACTTCGATGCCCCGGTTGCCGAAATTCAGTTGCCTTTGAATTTCGGGTGATCCCTCTTGAGCATGTATGCTTCTGCTACTTGTTCTACATCATACTTTCTTCCGCAAAACGGCGAAACGCTTTGACTCGTGAGTTTCCGGGCATTCCGACTTCGATGCCCCGGTTGCCGAAATTCAGTTGCCTTTGAATGGGATCCC
>CM055362.1:1050613-1080442 GCA_029228515.1 Populus alba x Populus x berolinensis | reverse complement strand
CCGTTTGCGGAAGAAGTCTAAATTGTAGAACAATGTAGCGGAAGCATACATTGCTCAAGATGAGGATCACCCGAAATTCAAAGGCAACTGAATTTCGGTAACCAGAGGCAATCGTAAGTCGATAATGCCGCGAAACTCACCGAGTCAAAGCGTTTTGCCGTTTGCGGAAGAAAGTCTGATGTAGAACAAAGTAGCGGAAAGCATACATTGTCAAGATGGTATCACTCCGAAATTCAAAGGAGCAACTGGATTTTCGGCAACCGGGGCATCTGAAGTCGGAAAGTCCGCGAAACTCACCGAGTCAAAGCGTTTTCGCCGTTTGCGGAAGAAAGTCCTGAAGAGAGAAACAAGTAGCAGAAGCATTTACATGCTCAGAGAGGGATCACCCCGAAGAATTCAACAGGCAAATAAATTTCTAAGGCAACCGGGGCATCGAAGTCGGAATGTCTGCGAAAGTCACCTGAGTCAAAGCGATTTTCGCCGTTTGCGGAAGACAAGTATTGGATGTAGAACAAGTAGCAGAAGCATACATGCTCACAGAGGGATCACGCGCCCCGAAAATTCAAAGGCAACTGAATTAGCGGCTAACCGGGCGATCGAAGTCGGAATGCCGCGAAACTCACCGAGTCAAATCGTTTCGCCGTTTGCGGAAGAAAGTCTGTATTGTAGAACAAGTAGCAGAAGCCATACAATGCTCAAGAGGGATCAGACCCGAGAAATTCAGAGGCAACTGAATTTCGGCAACCGGGGCAATATCGAAGTCGGAAATTGCCGCCGAAACTCACCGACGTCAAAGCGTTTTTCGAGCCGTTTGCGGAAGATAAGTATGGATGTAGAAACAAGTAGCAAGAAGCAATACTCTATGGTCAAGAGGGATCACCCGAGAGAAAAAAGTTCCCCAAAGGATCAACTGAATTTCGTATCCGGGCATACGAAGTCGGAATGCCGCGAAAACTCAACGAGTCAAAGCGTTTTCTCCGTTTTGACGGAAGAAGTATGATGTAGAAGAAGTATCTCGGAAGCATACATGCTCTAATGGGGGAGAGAGGATCACCCGAAAATTCAAAGGCCAACTGAATTTCGGCAACCGGGGGCAGCTTCGATGTCGGAAAGTCCGCGAAACTCACCGAGTCAAAGCGTTTTGCCGGTTTGAGGGGGGGCGGAAGAAGTCTGATGTAGAACAAGTGAGCAGAAGCATACATAGCATCTCAAGAGGAGGGAATCACCCGAAACTCGTAGAGCTAAATGAGAGATTTCGGCAACCGGGGCATCGAAGTCGGAAATGCCGCGAAACTCACCGGAGTCAAAGCGTTTCGACCGTTTTGCGGACAGAAGTATGATGTTAACATAGTAGCAGAAGCAATACATGCTCAAGAGGGATCACCCGAAATTCAAAGTGCAACTGAATTTCGGCAACCGGGGCATCGATACGGAATGCCGCGAAACTCACCGAGAGTCAAAGTTTTTCGCCGTTTGCGGAAGAAGTATGATGTTAGAACAGGAGTAGCAGAAGCATAACATATGCTCAAGAGGGATCACCCGAAAAATCAAAGAGCAACTGAATTTTCTAGAGCAAACCGGGGCCATCGATGTCGGAATAGCCGCGAAACTCACCGAGTCATAAGCGTTTCGCTCGTTTAAGGAATAGAAGTCTGATGTAGAAGAAGTAGCAGAAGCATACATGCCTTCAAGAGGGATCACCACATCGAAATTCCAAAGGCAATCTGAATTTTCAGCAACCGGGGCATCGAAGTCGGAATGCCGCGAAGACTCATCGATGTCAAAGCATTTCGCCGTTTTGAGGAAGAAGTCTGATGTAGAACAAGTAGCAGAAAGCATATACATGCTCAAGAGGGAACACCCGAAATTCAAAGGCTTTAACTGAAATTATCAGCAACGCGAGGCATCTGAAGTCAGAATGCGCGAAAACTCTCACCGAGTCAAACTGTTTCGCCGTTTCCTCGGTAAGAAAGTATTGATGTAGAACAATTAGCAGAAGCATACATGCTCAAGAGGATCACCCGAAATTCAAAGGCAATCTGAATTTCGGCAGCACCGGGGCAATCGAAAGTCCTTTTGCCAGGCTTACCCCCCGGAATAAACTCACCGAGTCAAAGCGTTTCGCCGAGAGTGAGGAAGAAAGTAATATTTAGAACAAGTAGCAGAAGCATACATGTGCTCAAGAGGTGATCACCCCGAAAGTTACAAAGGCAACTGTAATTTCGGCAAACCGCGGCATCGAAGTCGGGAATGCCGCGAAGAACTCATCCGAGATTCAAAGCGTTTCGCCGTTATGAGGACAGAAGTCTTGATGTAGAACAAGTAGCAGAAGCATAATTGCTCTAAGCCAGGGGATCACCCGAAATTCATATGGCAACTGAATTTCGGCAACCGGGGCATCGAAGTCGGAATGCCGCGAAATATCAACGAGTCAAAGCGTTTCGCCCTTTTGAGGGAAGAAGTATGATGTAGAAGAAGTAATCGAAGCATACATTGCTCGAAGAGGGATCACCCGAAATTTCAAAGGCAACTGATTATTCGTGCAACCGGCTCATCGAAGTTCGTAATGCCGCGAAACTCACCGACGGCAAAGACATTTTCGCCGTTTGTGGAAGAAGTCTGATGTAGAACAAGTAGCAGAAGCATACCATGCTCTAAAGAGGGATCACCCGAAATTCAAAGGCAACAATGAATTTCAGCAACCGGTGGCATCGACAGTCGGAATGCCGCGAAACTCACCGAGTCAAAGCGTTTCTCCGTTTGAGGAAGAAAGAGTCTGATGATTAAGAACAAGTATAGCAGAAGCATACATGCCTCAAGAGGGATCACCCGAAATTCAAAGGCAACTGAATTTCGAGCAAACCGGGGCATCGAAGTCGAAAGCGACCGCGAGAAACTCACCGAAGTCAAAGCGTTTCGCCGTTTGCGGAAGAAATCTGATGTCGAACAAGTAGCAGAAGCATACATGCTCAAGAGGGATCACCCGGAAATTCCAAGGCAACTGAATTTCGGCAGTACCGGGGCAATCTCGAGAGAAGTCGGAATGACCGCGAAACTCCACCGAGTCAAAACAAAAAAAAAAAATATTTCAAAAAAAACGTTTTTCTCCGTTTGCGGAAGTAAGTATTAAATGTAGAAGCAAGTAGCAGAAGCAAATTACAATGCTCAAGAGGGATCACGCCGAAAAACATTTCAAAGGCAACTGAATTTCGGGCAACCGGGGCATCGAAGTCGAATATGCTCGCGAAACTCACGCGAGTTCAAAGCGTTTCGCCCGTTTGCGGAAGAAAGTCTGATGTAGAGACAAGTAGCAGAAGCATACATGCTCAAGAGGGGAATCACTACCGAAAATTCAGAAGGCAACTGAATTTCGGCAAAACCGGGGCATCGAAGTACGGCGAATGCCCGCGAAAGCTCAACCGCGAGTCAAAGCTTGTTCGCCGTTTGCGGAAGAAAGTCTGATGTAAGAACAAGTAGCAGAAGCACATACATGGTCCCAAGAGGATCACCCGAAATTCAAAGGCAACTGAAAATTCGGCAAACCGGGGCATCGAAGAGTCGGTAATTGTACGCGAAAAACTCACCGAGTCAAAGCGTTTCGCCGTTCTGTTAGGAAGAAGTATGATGTAGAACAAGTAGCGGAATGCATACATGCTCACAGAGGGATCACTCCGAAATTCAAAGGCAACTGGAATTTCGGCAACCGGGGCATCGGAACTAGGAAGGTCGCGAAAACTCACCGCAGTCAAAGCGTTTCGCCGTTTGCGGAAGAAGTCTGATGTAAGAAACAAGTAGCAGGAAGCATACATGCTCAAGAGGGATTCACCCCGAAATTCAAAGGCAACTGAATTTCGGCAACCGGCGCATCGAACGTCGGAATGCCGCGAAAACTACACCGAGGTCTCAAAGCGTTTCGCCGTTAGCGGAAGACTAGTCTGATGTAGAACAAGTAGCAGAAGCCATACATGCTCAGTGAGGGATCACCCGAGAAATTCAAACAGGCAACATGAATTCCGGCAACCTGGGCTGGGCATCAAACTAGGAATGCCGCGAAACTCACCGAGGCAAAGCCTTTCGCCGTTTGTGGAAGAAGTCTGATGGAGAACTAGTAGCAGAAGCATACTTGCTCAAGAGGGATCACCCGAAAATCATAGGCAACTGAATTTCGGTAACCGGGGCATCGAAATCAGAATGCCGCGAAACTCAACGAGTCAAAGCGTTTCGCCGTTTGTGGAAGAAGTCTGATGTAGAAGAAGTAGCGGAAGCATACATTCTCAAGAGGGATCACCCGAAATTCAAAGGCAACTGAATTTCGGCAACCGGGGCATCGAAGTCGGAATGCTTGAAACTCACCACGGCAAAGCATTTCGCCGTTTGTGGAAGAAGTCTGATGTAGAACAAGTAGCAGAAGCATACATCCTCAAGAGGGATCACCTGAAATTCAAAGGCAACTGAATTTCAGCAACCGAGGCATCGAAGTCATAATGCCGCGAAACTCACCGAGGCAAACTGTTTCCCCGTTTCCGGAAGAAAGTCTGATGTAGAACAAGTAGCAGAAGCATACATGCTCAAGAGGGATCACCCGAAATTCAAAGGCAACTGAATTTCGGCAACCGGGGCATCGAAGTCGTAAGGCCGCGAAACTCACCGAGTCAAAGCGTTTCGCCGTTTGCGGAAGAAAGTCTGAAGTAGAACAAGTAGCAGAAGCATACATGCTCAAGAGGCATCACCCGAAATTCAAAGGCAAATGAATTTCGGCAACCGGGGCATCGAAGTCGGAATGCCGCGAAACTCACCGAGTCAAAGCGTTTCGCCGTTTGCGGAAGAAAGTCCTAAAAGTTAGAACAAGTAGCAGAAGCATACATGCTCATGAGGGATCACTCCGAAATTCAGAAGGCAACTGAATTTCGGCAACCCGGGGCATCGAAGTGGGAATGCCGCGAAACTCACCGAGTCAAATCGTTTCGCAGTTTGCGGAAGAAAGTCTGATGTAGAACAAGTAGGCAGAAAGCATACAGGCTAAAGAGGAATCACATGAAATTCAAAGGCAACTGAATTTCGGACAACCCTGGGCATCGAACATGGTGAATGCCGCGAAACTCACCGAGTCAAATCGTTTCGCCGTTTGCGGAAGAAATCTGATGTAGAACAAGTAGCAGAAGCCTACATGGTCAAGAGGGATCAACTTTGAAATTCAAAGGCAACTGAATTTTTCGACAATCAGGGCATCGAAGGTCGGAAATGCCGCGAAACTCAACGCTCAAAGCGTTTCGCCGTTTTTGTGGAAGAAGTCTAATGTAGACGAAGTAGTGGAAGCATACATTCACAAGAGGGATCACGCCAAAAATCAACAGGCAACTGGAATTTCGGCAACCGGGGGCAGACGAAACTAGGAATTTCGCGAAACTCACCGAGGCAAAGCGTTTTGCCGTTTGCGGAAGAAGTCTGAAGTTAGAACAAGTAGCAGAAGCAAACATGCTCAAGAGGGATCACCCCGAAATTCAAAGGCAAATGAATTACGGCCAACCGGGGCATCGAAGTCCGAATGCCGCGAAACTCACCGAGTCAAAAGCGTATTCGCCGTTTGCCGAAGAAGTCCTGATGCTTAGAACAAGTAGCAGAAGCATACATGCTCAAGAGGGATCACCCGAAATTCAAAGGCAACTGAATTTCGGCAACCGGGGCATCGAAGTCGGAATGCCGCGAAACTCACCGAGTCAAAGCGTTTCGCCGTTTGCGGAAGAAGTCTGATGTAGAACAAGTAGCAGAAGCATACATGCTCAAGAGGGATCACCCGAAATTCAAAGGCAACTGAATTTCGGCAACCGGGGCATCGAAGTCGGAATGCCGCGAAACTCACCGAGTCAAAGCGTTTCGCCGTTTGCGGAAGAAGTCTGATGTAGAACAAGTAGCAGAAGCATACATGCTCAAGAGGGATCACCCGAAATTCAAAGGCAACTGAATTTCGGCAACCGGGGCATCGAAGTCGGAATGCCGCGAAACTCACCGAGTCAAAGCGTTTCGCCGTTTGCGGAAGAAGTCTGATGTAGAACAAGTAGCAGAAGCATACATGCTCAAGAGGGATCACCCGAAATTCAAAGGCAACTGAATTTCGGCAACCGGGGCATCGAAGTCGGAATGCCGCGAAACTCACCGAGTCAAAGCGTTTCGCCGTTTGCGGAAGAAGTCTGATGTAGAACAAGTAGCAGAAGCATACATGCTCAAGAGGGATCACCCGAAATTCAAAGGCAACTGAATTTCGGCAACCGGGGCATCGAAGTCGGAATGCCGCGAAACTCACCGAGTCAAAGCGTTTCGCCGTTTGCGGAAGAAGTCTGATGTAGAACAAGTAGCAGAAGCATACATGCTCAAGAGGGATCACCCGAAATTCAAAGGCAACTGAATTTCGGCAACCGGGGCATCGAAGTCGGAATGCCGCGAAACTCACCGAGTCAAAGCGTTTCGCCGTTTGCGGAAGAAGTCTGATGTAGAACAAGTAGCAGAAGCATACATGCTCAAGAGGGATCACCCGAAATTCAAAGGCAACTGAATTTCGGCAACCGGGGCATCGAAGTCGGAATGCCGCGAAACTCACCGAGTCAAAGCGTTTCGCCGTTTGCGGAAGAAGTCTGATGTAGAACAAGTAGCAGAAGCATACATGCTCAAGAGGGATCACCCGAAATTCAAAGGCAACTGAATTTCGGCAACCGGGGCATCGAAGTCGGAATGCCGCGAAACTCACCGAGTCAAAGCGTTTCGCCGTTTGCGGAAGAAGTCTGATGTAGAACAAGTAGCAGAAGCATACATGCTCAAGAGGGATCACCCGAAATTCAAAGGCAACTGAATTTCGGCAACCGGGGCATCGAAGTCGGAATGCCGCGAAACTCACCGAGTCAAAGCGTTTCGCCGTTTGCGGAAGAAGTCTGATGTAGAACAAGTAGCAGAAGCATACATGCTCAAGAGGGATCACCCGAAATTCAAAGGCAACTGAATTTCGGCAACCGGGGCATCGAAGTCGGAATGCCGCGAAACTCACCGAGTCAAAGCGTTTCGCCGTTTGCGGAAGAAGTCTGATGTAGAACAAGTAGCAGAAGCATACATGCTCAAGAGGGATCACCCGAAATTCAAAGGCAACTGAATTTCGGCAACCGGGGCATCGAAGTCGGAATGCCGCGAAACTCACCGAGTCAAAGCGTTTCGCCGTTTGCGGAAGAAGTCTGATGTAGAACAAGTAGCAGAAGCATACATGCTCAAGAGGGATCACCCGAAATTCAAAGGCAACTGAATTTCGGCAACCGGGGCATCGAAGTCGGAATGCCGCGAAACTCACCGAGTCAAAGCGTTTCGCCGTTTGCGGAAGAAGTCTGATGTAGAACAAGTAGCAGAAGCATACATGCTCAAGAGGGATCACCCGAAATTCAAAGGCAACTGAATTTCGGCAACCGGGGCATCGAAGTCGGAATGCCGCGAAACTCACCGAGTCAAAGCGTTTCGCCGTTTGCGGAAGAAGTCTGATGTAGAACAAGTAGCAGAAGCATACATGCTCAAGAGGGATCACCCGAAATTCAAAGGCAACTGAATTTCGGCAACCGGGGCATCGAAGTCGGAATGCCGCGAAACTCACCGAGTCAAAGCGTTTCGCCGTTTGCGGAAGAAGTCTGATGTAGAACAAGTAGCAGAAGCATACATGCTCAAGAGGGATCACCCGAAATTCAAAGGCAACTGAATTTCGGCAACCGGGGCATCGAAGTCGGAATGCCGCGAAACTCACCGAGTCAAAGCGTTTCGCCGTTTGCGGAAGAAGTCTGATGTAGAACAAGTAGCAGAAGCATACATGCTCAAGAGGGATCACCCGAAATTCAAAGGCAACTGAATTTCGGCAACCGGGGCATCGAAGTCGGAATGCCGCGAAACTCACCGAGTCAAAGCGTTTCGCCGTTTGCGGAAGAAGTCTGATGTAGAACAAGTAGCAGAAGCATACATGCTCAAGAGGGATCACCCGAAATTCAAAGGCAACTGAATTTCGGCAACCGGGGCATCGAAGTCGGAATGCCGCGAAACTCACCGAGTCAAAGCGTTTCGCCGTTTGCGGAAGAAGTCTGATGTAGAACAAGTAGCAGAAGCATACATGCTCAAGAGGGATCACCCGAAATTCAAAGGCAACTGAATTTCGGCAACCGGGGCATCGAAGTCGGAATGCCGCGAAACTCACCGAGTCAAAGCGTTTCGCCGTTTGCGGAAGAAGTCTGATGTAGAACAAGTAGCAGAAGCATACATGCTCAAGAGGGATCACCCGAAATTCAAAGGCAACTGAATTTCGGCAACCGGGGCATCGAAGTCGGAATGCCGCGAAACTCACCGAGTCAAAGCGTTTCGCCGTTTGCGGAAGAAGTCTGATGTAGAACAAGTAGCAGAAGCATACATGCTCAAGAGGGATCACCCGAAATTCAAAGGCAACTGAATTTCGGCAACCGGGGCATCGAAGTCGGAATGCCGCGAAACTCACCGAGTCAAAGCGTTTCGCCGTTTGCGGAAGAAGTCTGATGTAGAACAAGTAGCAGAAGCATACATGCTCAAGAGGGATCACCCGAAATTCAAAGGCAACTGAATTTCGGCAACCGGGGCATCGAAGTCGGAATGCCGCGAAACTCACCGAGTCAAAGCGTTTCGCCGTTTGCGGAAGAAGTCTGATGTAGAACAAGTAGCAGAAGCATACATGCTCAAGAGGGATCACCCGAAATTCAAAGGCAACTGAATTTCGGCAACCGGGGCATCGAAGTCGGAATGCCGCGAAACTCACCGAGTCAAAGCGTTTCGCCGTTTGCGGAAGAAGTCTGATGTAGAACAAGTAGCAGAAGCATACATGCTCAAGAGGGATCACCCGAAATTCAAAGGCAACTGAATTTCGGCAACCGGGGCATCGAAGTCGGAATGCCGCGAAACTCACCGAGTCAAAGCGTTTCGCCGTTTGCGGAAGAAGTCTGATGTAGAACAAGTAGCAGAAGCATACATGCTCAAGAGGGATCACCCGAAATTCAAAGGCAACTGAATTTCGGCAACCGGGGCATCGAAGTCGGAATGCCGCGAAACTCACCGAGTCAAAGCGTTTCGCCGTTTGCGGAAGAAGTCTGATGTAGAACAAGTAGCAGAAGCATACATGCTCAAGAGGGATCACCCGAAATTCAAAGGCAACTGAATTTCGGCAACCGGGGCATCGAAGTCGGAATGCCGCGAAACTCACCGAGTCAAAGCGTTTCGCCGTTTGCGGAAGAAGTCTGATGTAGAACAAGTAGCAGAAGCATACATGCTCAAGAGGGATCACCCGAAATTCAAAGGCAACTGAATTTCGGCAACCGGGGCATCGAAGTCGGAATGCCGCGAAACTCACCGAGTCAAAGCGTTTCGCCGTTTGCGGAAGAAGTCTGATGTAGAACAAGTAGCAGAAGCATACATGCTCAAGAGGGATCACCCGAAATTCAAAGGCAACTGAATTTCGGCAACCGGGGCATCGAAGTCGGAATGCCGCGAAACTCACCGAGTCAAAGCGTTTCGCCGTTTGCGGAAGAAGTCTGATGTAGAACAAGTAGCAGAAGCATACATGCTCAAGAGGGATCACCCGAAATTCAAAGGCAACTGAATTTCGGCAACCGGGGCATCGAAGTCGGAATGCCGCGAAACTCACCGAGTCAAAGCGTTTCGCCGTTTGCGGAAGAAGTCTGATGTAGAACAAGTAGCAGAAGCATACATGCTCAAGAGGGATCACCCGAAATTCAAAGGCAACTGAATTTCGGCAACCGGGGCATCGAAGTCGGAATGCCGCGAAACTCACCGAGTCAAAGCGTTTCGCCGTTTGCGGAAGAAGTCTGATGTAGAACAAGTAGCAGAAGCATACATGCTCAAGAGGGATCACCCGAAATTCAAAGGCAACTGAATTTCGGCAACCGGGGCATCGAAGTCGGAATGCCGCGAAACTCACCGAGTCAAAGCGTTTCGCCGTTTGCGGAAGAAGTCTGATGTAGAACAAGTAGCAGAAGCATACATGCTCAAGAGGGATCACCCGAAATTCAAAGGCAACTGAATTTCGGCAACCGGGGCATCGAAGTCGGAATGCCGCGAAACTCACCGAGTCAAAGCGTTTCGCCGTTTGCGGAAGAAGTCTGATGTAGAACAAGTAGCAGAAGCATACATGCTCAAGAGGGATCACCCGAAATTCAAAGGCAACTGAATTTCGGCAACCGGGGCATCGAAGTCGGAATGCCGCGAAACTCACCGAGTCAAAGCGTTTCGCCGTTTGCGGAAGAAGTCTGATGTAGAACAAGTAGCAGAAGCATACATGCTCAAGAGGGATCACCCGAAATTCAAAGGCAACTGAATTTCGGCAACCGGGGCATCGAAGTCGGAATGCCGCGAAACTCACCGAGTCAAAGCGTTTCGCCGTTTGCGGAAGAAGTCTGATGTAGAACAAGTAGCAGAAGCATACATGCTCAAGAGGGATCACCCGAAATTCAAAGGCAACTGAATTTCGGCAACCGGGGCATCGAAGTCGGAATGCCGCGAAACTCACCGAGTCAAAGCGTTTCGCCGTTTGCGGAAGAAGTCTGATGTAGAACAAGTAGCAGAAGCATACATGCTCAAGAGGGATCACCCGAAATTCAAAGGCAACTGAATTTCGGCAACCGGGGCATCGAAGTCGGAATGCCGCGAAACTCACCGAGTCAAAGCGTTTCGCCGTTTGCGGAAGAAGTCTGATGTAGAACAAGTAGCAGAAGCATACATGCTCAAGAGGGATCACCCGAAATTCAAAGGCAACTGAATTTCGGCAACCGGGGCATCGAAGTCGGAATGCCGCGAAACTCACCGAGTCAAAGCGTTTCGCCGTTTGCGGAAGAAGTCTGATGTAGAACAAGTAGCAGAAGCATACATGCTCAAGAGGGATCACCCGAAATTCAAAGGCAACTGAATTTCGGCAACCGGGGCATCGAAGTCGGAATGCCGCGAAACTCACCGAGTCAAAGCGTTTCGCCGTTTGCGGAAGAAGTCTGATGTAGAACAAGTAGCAGAAGCATACATGCTCAAGAGGGATCACCCGAAATTCAAAGGCAACTGAATTTCGGCAACCGGGGCATCGAAGTCGGAATGCCGCGAAACTCACCGAGTCAAAGCGTTTCGCCGTTTGCGGAAGAAGTCTGATGTAGAACAAGTAGCAGAAGCATACATGCTCAAGAGGGATCACCCGAAATTCAAAGGCAACTGAATTTCGGCAACCGGGGCATCGAAGTCGGAATGCCGCGAAACTCACCGAGTCAAAGCGTTTCGCCGTTTGCGGAAGAAGTCTGATGTAGAACAAGTAGCAGAAGCATACATGCTCAAGAGGGATCACCCGAAATTCAAAGGCAACTGAATTTCGGCAACCGGGGCATCGAAGTCGGAATGCCGCGAAACTCACCGAGTCAAAGCGTTTCGCCGTTTGCGGAAGAAGTCTGATGTAGAACAAGTAGCAGAAGCATACATGCTCAAGAGGGATCACCCGAAATTCAAAGGCAACTGAATTTCGGCAACCGGGGCATCGAAGTCGGAATGCCGCGAAACTCACCGAGTCAAAGCGTTTCGCCGTTTGCGGAAGAAGTCTGATGTAGAACAAGTAGCAGAAGCATACATGCTCAAGAGGGATCACCCGAAATTCAAAGGCAACTGAATTTCGGCAACCGGGGCATCGAAGTCGGAATGCCGCGAAACTCACCGAGTCAAAGCGTTTCGCCGTTTGCGGAAGAAGTCTGATGTAGAACAAGTAGCAGAAGCATACATGCTCAAGAGGGATCACCCGAAATTCAAAGGCAACTGAATTTCGGCAACCGGGGCATCGAAGTCGGAATGCCGCGAAACTCACCGAGTCAAAGCGTTTCGCCGTTTGCGGAAGAAGTCTGATGTAGAACAAGTAGCAGAAGCATACATGCTCAAGAGGGATCACCCGAAATTCAAAGGCAACTGAATTTCGGCAACCGGGGCATCGAAGTCGGAATGCCGCGAAACTCACCGAGTCAAAGCGTTTCGCCGTTTGCGGAAGAAGTCTGATGTAGAACAAGTAGCAGAAGCATACATGCTCAAGAGGGATCACCCGAAATTCAAAGGCAACTGAATTTCGGCAACCGGGGCATCGAAGTCGGAATGCCGCGAAACTCACCGAGTCAAAGCGTTTCGCCGTTTGCGGAAGAAGTCTGATGTAGAACAAGTAGCAGAAGCATACATGCTCAAGAGGGATCACCCGAAATTCAAAGGCAACTGAATTTCGGCAACCGGGGCATCGAAGTCGGAATGCCGCGAAACTCACCGAGTCAAAGCGTTTCGCCGTTTGCGGAAGAAGTCTGATGTAGAACAAGTAGCAGAAGCATACATGCTCAAGAGGGATCACCCGAAATTCAAAGGCAACTGAATTTCGGCAACCGGGGCATCGAAGTCGGAATGCCGCGAAACTCACCGAGTCAAAGCGTTTCGCCGTTTGCGGAAGAAGTCTGATGTAGAACAAGTAGCAGAAGCATACATGCTCAAGAGGGATCACCCGAAATTCAAAGGCAACTGAATTTCGGCAACCGGGGCATCGAAGTCGGAATGCCGCGAAACTCACCGAGTCAAAGCGTTTCGCCGTTTGCGGAAGAAGTCTGATGTAGAACAAGTAGCAGAAGCATACATGCTCAAGAGGGATCACCCGAAATTCAAAGGCAACTGAATTTCGGCAACCGGGGCATCGAAGTCGGAATGCCGCGAAACTCACCGAGTCAAAGCGTTTCGCCGTTTGCGGAAGAAGTCTGATGTAGAACAAGTAGCAGAAGCATACATGCTCAAGAGGGATCACCCGAAATTCAAAGGCAACTGAATTTCGGCAACCGGGGCATCGAAGTCGGAATGCCGCGAAACTCACCGAGTCAAAGCGTTTCGCCGTTTGCGGAAGAAGTCTGATGTAGAACAAGTAGCAGAAGCATACATGCTCAAGAGGGATCACCCGAAATTCAAAGGCAACTGAATTTCGGCAACCGGGGCATCGAAGTCGGAATGCCGCGAAACTCACCGAGTCAAAGCGTTTCGCCGTTTGCGGAAGAAGTCTGATGTAGAACAAGTAGCAGAAGCATACATGCTCAAGAGGGATCACCCGAAATTCAAAGGCAACTGAATTTCGGCAACCGGGGCATCGAAGTCGGAATGCCGCGAAACTCACCGAGTCAAAGCGTTTCGCCGTTTGCGGAAGAAGTCTGATGTAGAACAAGTAGCAGAAGCATACATGCTCAAGAGGGATCACCCGAAATTCAAAGGCAACTGAATTTCGGCAACCGGGGCATCGAAGTCGGAATGCCGCGAAACTCACCGAGTCAAAGCGTTTCGCCGTTTGCGGAAGAAGTCTGATGTAGAACAAGTAGCAGAAGCATACATGCTCAAGAGGGATCACCCGAAATTCAAAGGCAACTGAATTTCGGCAACCGGGGCATCGAAGTCGGAATGCCGCGAAACTCACCGAGTCAAAGCGTTTCGCCGTTTGCGGAAGAAGTCTGATGTAGAACAAGTAGCAGAAGCATACATGCTCAAGAGGGATCACCCGAAATTCAAAGGCAACTGAATTTCGGCAACCGGGGCATCGAAGTCGGAATGCCGCGAAACTCACCGAGTCAAAGCGTTTCGCCGTTTGCGGAAGAAGTCTGATGTAGAACAAGTAGCAGAAGCATACATGCTCAAGAGGGATCACCCGAAATTCAAAGGCAACTGAATTTCGGCAACCGGGGCATCGAAGTCGGAATGCCGCGAAACTCACCGAGTCAAAGCGTTTCGCCGTTTGCGGAAGAAGTCTGATGTAGAACAAGTAGCAGAAGCATACATGCTCAAGAGGGATCACCCGAAATTCAAAGGCAACTGAATTTCGGCAACCGGGGCATCGAAGTCGGAATGCCGCGAAACTCACCGAGTCAAAGCGTTTCGCCGTTTGCGGAAGAAGTCTGATGTAGAACAAGTAGCAGAAGCATACATGCTCAAGAGGGATCACCCGAAATTCAAAGGCAACTGAATTTCGGCAACCGGGGCATCGAAGTCGGAATGCCGCGAAACTCACCGAGTCAAAGCGTTTCGCCGTTTGCGGAAGAAGTCTGATGTAGAACAAGTAGCAGAAGCATACATGCTCAAGAGGGATCACCCGAAATTCAAAGGCAACTGAATTTCGGCAACCGGGGCATCGAAGTCGGAATGCCGCGAAACTCACCGAGTCAAAGCGTTTCGCCGTTTGCGGAAGAAGTCTGATGTAGAACAAGTAGCAGAAGCATACATGCTCAAGAGGGATCACCCGAAATTCAAAGGCAACTGAATTTCGGCAACCGGGGCATCGAAGTCGGAATGCCGCGAAACTCACCGAGTCAAAGCGTTTCGCCGTTTGCGGAAGAAGTCTGATGTAGAACAAGTAGCAGAAGCATACATGCTCAAGAGGGATCACCCGAAATTCAAAGGCAACTGAATTTCGGCAACCGGGGCATCGAAGTCGGAATGCCGCGAAACTCACCGAGTCAAAGCGTTTCGCCGTTTGCGGAAGAAGTCTGATGTAGAACAAGTAGCAGAAGCATACATGCTCAAGAGGGATCACCCGAAATTCAAAGGCAACTGAATTTCGGCAACCGGGGCATCGAAGTCGGAATGCCGCGAAACTCACCGAGTCAAAGCGTTTCGCCGTTTGCGGAAGAAGTCTGATGTAGAACAAGTAGCAGAAGCATACATGCTCAAGAGGGATCACCCGAAATTCAAAGGCAACTGAATTTCGGCAACCGGGGCATCGAAGTCGGAATGCCGCGAAACTCACCGAGTCAAAGCGTTTCGCCGTTTGCGGAAGAAGTCTGATGTAGAACAAGTAGCAGAAGCATACATGCTCAAGAGGGATCACCCGAAATTCAAAGGCAACTGAATTTCGGCAACCGGGGCATCGAAGTCGGAATGCCGCGAAACTCACCGAGTCAAAGCGTTTCGCCGTTTGCGGAAGAAGTCTGATGTAGAACAAGTAGCAGAAGCATACATGCTCAAGAGGGATCACCCGAAATTCAAAGGCAACTGAATTTCGGCAACCGGGGCATCGAAGTCGGAATGCCGCGAAACTCACCGAGTCAAAGCGTTTCGCCGTTTGCGGAAGAAGTCTGATGTAGAACAAGTAGCAGAAGCATACATGCTCAAGAGGGATCACCCGAAATTCAAAGGCAACTGAATTTCGGCAACCGGGGCATCGAAGTCGGAATGCCGCGAAACTCACCGAGTCAAAGCGTTTCGCCGTTTGCGGAAGAAGTCTGATGTAGAACAAGTAGCAGAAGCATACATGCTCAAGAGGGATCACCCGAAATTCAAAGGCAACTGAATTTCGGCAACCGGGGCATCGAAGTCGGAATGCCGCGAAACTCACCGAGTCAAAGCGTTTCGCCGTTTGCGGAAGAAGTCTGATGTAGAACAAGTAGCAGAAGCATACATGCTCAAGAGGGATCACCCGAAATTCAAAGGCAACTGAATTTCGGCAACCGGGGCATCGAAGTCGGAATGCCGCGAAACTCACCGAGTCAAAGCGTTTCGCCGTTTGCGGAAGAAGTCTGATGTAGAACAAGTAGCAGAAGCATACATGCTCAAGAGGGATCACCCGAAATTCAAAGGCAACTGAATTTCGGCAACCGGGGCATCGAAGTCGGAATGCCGCGAAACTCACCGAGTCAAAGCGTTTCGCCGTTTGCGGAAGAAGTCTGATGTAGAACAAGTAGCAGAAGCATACATGCTCAAGAGGGATCACCCGAAATTCAAAGGCAACTGAATTTCGGCAACCGGGGCATCGAAGTCGGAATGCCGCGAAACTCACCGAGTCAAAGCGTTTCGCCGTTTGCGGAAGAAGTCTGATGTAGAACAAGTAGCAGAAGCATACATGCTCAAGAGGGATCACCCGAAATTCAAAGGCAACTGAATTTCGGCAACCGGGGCATCGAAGTCGGAATGCCGCGAAACTCACCGAGTCAAAGCGTTTCGCCGTTTGCGGAAGAAGTCTGATGTAGAACAAGTAGCAGAAGCATACATGCTCAAGAGGGATCACCCGAAATTCAAAGGCAACTGAATTTCGGCAACCGGGGCATCGAAGTCGGAATGCCGCGAAACTCACCGAGTCAAAGCGTTTCGCCGTTTGCGGAAGAAGTCTGATGTAGAACAAGTAGCAGAAGCATACATGCTCAAGAGGGATCACCCGAAATTCAAAGGCAACTGAATTTCGGCAACCGGGGCATCGAAGTCGGAATGCCGCGAAACTCACCGAGTCAAAGCGTTTCGCCGTTTGCGGAAGAAGTCTGATGTAGAACAAGTAGCAGAAGCATACATGCTCAAGAGGGATCACCCGAAATTCAAAGGCAACTGAATTTCGGCAACCGGGGCATCGAAGTCGGAATGCCGCGAAACTCACCGAGTCAAAGCGTTTCGCCGTTTGCGGAAGAAGTCTGATGTAGAACAAGTAGCAGAAGCATACATGCTCAAGAGGGATCACCCGAAATTCAAAGGCAACTGAATTTCGGCAACCGGGGCATCGAAGTCGGAATGCCGCGAAACTCACCGAGTCAAAGCGTTTCGCCGTTTGCGGAAGAAGTCTGATGTAGAACAAGTAGCAGAAGCATACATGCTCAAGAGGGATCACCCGAAATTCAAAGGCAACTGAATTTCGGCAACCGGGGCATCGAAGTCGGAATGCCGCGAAACTCACCGAGTCAAAGCGTTTCGCCGTTTGCGGAAGAAGTCTGATGTAGAACAAGTAGCAGAAGCATACATGCTCAAGAGGGATCACCCGAAATTCAAAGGCAACTGAATTTCGGCAACCGGGGCATCGAAGTCGGAATGCCGCGAAACTCACCGAGTCAAAGCGTTTCGCCGTTTGCGGAAGAAGTCTGATGTAGAACAAGTAGCAGAAGCATACATGCTCAAGAGGGATCACCCGAAATTCAAAGGCAACTGAATTTCGGCAACCGGGGCATCGAAGTCGGAATGCCGCGAAACTCACCGAGTCAAAGCGTTTCGCCGTTTGCGGAAGAAGTCTGATGTAGAACAAGTAGCAGAAGCATACATGCTCAAGAGGGATCACCCGAAATTCAAAGGCAACTGAATTTCGGCAACCGGGGCATCGAAGTCGGAATGCCGCGAAACTCACCGAGTCAAAGCGTTTCGCCGTTTGCGGAAGAAGTCTGATGTAGAACAAGTAGCAGAAGCATACATGCTCAAGAGGGATCACCCGAAATTCAAAGGCAACTGAATTTCGGCAACCGGGGCATCGAAGTCGGAATGCCGCGAAACTCACCGAGTCAAAGCGTTTCGCCGTTTGCGGAAGAAGTCTGATGTAGAACAAGTAGCAGAAGCATACATGCTCAAGAGGGATCACCCGAAATTCAAAGGCAACTGAATTTCGGCAACCGGGGCATCGAAGTCGGAATGCCGCGAAACTCACCGAGTCAAAGCGTTTCGCCGTTTGCGGAAGAAGTCTGATGTAGAACAAGTAGCAGAAGCATACATGCTCAAGAGGGATCACCCGAAATTCAAAGGCAACTGAATTTCGGCAACCGGGGCATCGAAGTCGGAATGCCGCGAAACTCACCGAGTCAAAGCGTTTCGCCGTTTGCGGAAGAAGTCTGATGTAGAACAAGTAGCAGAAGCATACATGCTCAAGAGGGATCACCCGAAATTCAAAGGCAACTGAATTTCGGCAACCGGGGCATCGAAGTCGGAATGCCGCGAAACTCACCGAGTCAAAGCGTTTCGCCGTTTGCGGAAGAAGTCTGATGTAGAACAAGTAGCAGAAGCATACATGCTCAAGAGGGATCACCCGAAATTCAAAGGCAACTGAATTTCGGCAACCGGGGCATCGAAGTCGGAATGCCGCGAAACTCACCGAGTCAAAGCGTTTCGCCGTTTGCGGAAGAAGTCTGATGTAGAACAAGTAGCAGAAGCATACATGCTCAAGAGGGATCACCCGAAATTCAAAGGCAACTGAATTTCGGCAACCGGGGCATCGAAGTCGGAATGCCGCGAAACTCACCGAGTCAAAGCGTTTCGCCGTTTGCGGAAGAAGTCTGATGTAGAACAAGTAGCAGAAGCATACATGCTCAAGAGGGATCACCCGAAATTCAAAGGCAACTGAATTTCGGCAACCGGGGCATCGAAGTCGGAATGCCGCGAAACTCACCGAGTCAAAGCGTTTCGCCGTTTGCGGAAGAAGTCTGATGTAGAACAAGTAGCAGAAGCATACATGCTCAAGAGGGATCACCCGAAATTCAAAGGCAACTGAATTTCGGCAACCGGGGCATCGAAGTCGGAATGCCGCGAAACTCACCGAGTCAAAGCGTTTCGCCGTTTGCGGAAGAAGTCTGATGTAGAACAAGTAGCAGAAGCATACATGCTCAAGAGGGATCACCCGAAATTCAAAGGCAACTGAATTTCGGCAACCGGGGCATCGAAGTCGGAATGCCGCGAAACTCACCGAGTCAAAGCGTTTCGCCGTTTGCGGAAGAAGTCTGATGTAGAACAAGTAGCAGAAGCATACATGCTCAAGAGGGATCACCCGAAATTCAAAGGCAACTGAATTTCGGCAACCGGGGCATCGAAGTCGGAATGCCGCGAAACTCACCGAGTCAAAGCGTTTCGCCGTTTGCGGAAGAAGTCTGATGTAGAACAAGTAGCAGAAGCATACATGCTCAAGAGGGATCACCCGAAATTCAAAGGCAACTGAATTTCGGCAACCGGGGCATCGAAGTCGGAATGCCGCGAAACTCACCGAGTCAAAGCGTTTCGCCGTTTGCGGAAGAAGTCTGATGTAGAACAAGTAGCAGAAGCATACATGCTCAAGAGGGATCACCCGAAATTCAAAGGCAACTGAATTTCGGCAACCGGGGCATCGAAGTCGGAATGCCGCGAAACTCACCGAGTCAAAGCGTTTCGCCGTTTGCGGAAGAAGTCTGATGTAGAACAAGTAGCAGAAGCATACATGCTCAAGAGGGATCACCCGAAATTCAAAGGCAACTGAATTTCGGCAACCGGGGCATCGAAGTCGGAATGCCGCGAAACTCACCGAGTCAAAGCGTTTCGCCGTTTGCGGAAGAAGTCTGATGTAGAACAAGTAGCAGAAGCATACATGCTCAAGAGGGATCACCCGAAATTCAAAGGCAACTGAATTTCGGCAACCGGGGCATCGAAGTCGGAATGCCGCGAAACTCACCGAGTCAAAGCGTTTCGCCGTTTGCGGAAGAAGTCTGATGTAGAACAAGTAGCAGAAGCATACATGCTCAAGAGGGATCACCCGAAATTCAAAGGCAACTGAATTTCGGCAACCGGGGCATCGAAGTCGGAATGCCGCGAAACTCACCGAGTCAAAGCGTTTCGCCGTTTGCGGAAGAAGTCTGATGTAGAACAAGTAGCAGAAGCATACATGCTCAAGAGGGATCACCCGAAATTCAAAGGCAACTGAATTTCGGCAACCGGGGCATCGAAGTCGGAATGCCGCGAAACTCACCGAGTCAAAGCGTTTCGCCGTTTGCGGAAGAAGTCTGATGTAGAACAAGTAGCAGAAGCATACATGCTCAAGAGGGATCACCCGAAATTCAAAGGCAACTGAATTTCGGCAACCGGGGCATCGAAGTCGGAATGCCGCGAAACTCACCGAGTCAAAGCGTTTCGCCGTTTGCGGAAGAAGTCTGATGTAGAACAAGTAGCAGAAGCATACATGCTCAAGAGGGATCACCCGAAATTCAAAGGCAACTGAATTTCGGCAACCGGGGCATCGAAGTCGGAATGCCGCGAAACTCACCGAGTCAAAGCGTTTCGCCGTTTGCGGAAGAAGTCTGATGTAGAACAAGTAGCAGAAGCATACATGCTCAAGAGGGATCACCCGAAATTCAAAGGCAACTGAATTTCGGCAACCGGGGCATCGAAGTCGGAATGCCGCGAAACTCACCGAGTCAAAGCGTTTCGCCGTTTGCGGAAGAAGTCTGATGTAGAACAAGTAGCAGAAGCATACATGCTCAAGAGGGATCACCCGAAATTCAAAGGCAACTGAATTTCGGCAACCGGGGCATCGAAGTCGGAATGCCGCGAAACTCACCGAGTCAAAGCGTTTCGCCGTTTGCGGAAGAAGTCTGATGTAGAACAAGTAGCAGAAGCATACATGCTCAAGAGGGATCACCCGAAATTCAAAGGCAACTGAATTTCGGCAACCGGGGCATCGAAGTCGGAATGCCGCGAAACTCACCGAGTCAAAGCGTTTCGCCGTTTGCGGAAGAAGTCTGATGTAGAACAAGTAGCAGAAGCATACATGCTCAAGAGGGATCACCCGAAATTCAAAGGCAACTGAATTTCGGCAACCGGGGCATCGAAGTCGGAATGCCGCGAAACTCACCGAGTCAAAGCGTTTCGCCGTTTGCGGAAGAAGTCTGATGTAGAACAAGTAGCAGAAGCATACATGCTCAAGAGGGATCACCCGAAATTCAAAGGCAACTGAATTTCGGCAACCGGGGCATCGAAGTCGGAATGCCGCGAAACTCACCGAGTCAAAGCGTTTCGCCGTTTGCGGAAGAAGTCTGATGTAGAACAAGTAGCAGAAGCATACATGCTCAAGAGGGATCACCCGAAATTCAAAGGCAACTGAATTTCGGCAACCGGGGCATCGAAGTCGGAATGCCGCGAAACTCACCGAGTCAAAGCGTTTCGCCGTTTGCGGAAGAAGTCTGATGTAGAACAAGTAGCAGAAGCATACATGCTCAAGAGGGATCACCCGAAATTCAAAGGCAACTGAATTTCGGCAACCGGGGCATCGAAGTCGGAATGCCGCGAAACTCACCGAGTCAAAGCGTTTCGCCGTTTGCGGAAGAAGTCTGATGTAGAACAAGTAGCAGAAGCATACATGCTCAAGAGGGATCACCCGAAATTCAAAGGCAACTGAATTTCGGCAACCGGGGCATCGAAGTCGGAATGCCGCGAAACTCACCGAGTCAAAGCGTTTCGCCGTTTGCGGAAGAAGTCTGATGTAGAACAAGTAGCAGAAGCATACATGCTCAAGAGGGATCACCCGAAATTCAAAGGCAACTGAATTTCGGCAACCGGGGCATCGAAGTCGGAATGCCGCGAAACTCACCGAGTCAAAGCGTTTCGCCGTTTGCGGAAGAAGTCTGATGTAGAACAAGTAGCAGAAGCATACATGCTCAAGAGGGATCACCCGAAATTCAAAGGCAACTGAATTTCGGCAACCGGGGCATCGAAGTCGGAATGCCGCGAAACTCACCGAGTCAAAGCGTTTCGCCGTTTGCGGAAGAAGTCTGATGTAGAACAAGTAGCAGAAGCATACATGCTCAAGAGGGATCACCCGAAATTCAAAGGCAACTGAATTTCGGCAACCGGGGCATCGAAGTCGGAATGCCGCGAAACTCACCGAGTCAAAGCGTTTCGCCGTTTGCGGAAGAAGTCTGATGTAGAACAAGTAGCAGAAGCATACATGCTCAAGAGGGATCACCCGAAATTCAAAGGCAACTGAATTTCGGCAACCGGGGCATCGAAGTCGGAATGCCGCGAAACTCACCGAGTCAAAGCGTTTCGCCGTTTGCGGAAGAAGTCTGATGTAGAACAAGTAGCAGAAGCATACATGCTCAAGAGGGATCACCCGAAATTCAAAGGCAACTGAATTTCGGCAACCGGGGCATCGAAGTCGGAATGCCGCGAAACTCACCGAGTCAAAGCGTTTCGCCGTTTGCGGAAGAAGTCTGATGTAGAACAAGTAGCAGAAGCATACATGCTCAAGAGGGATCACCCGAAATTCAAAGGCAACTGAATTTCGGCAACCGGGGCATCGAAGTCGGAATGCCGCGAAACTCACCGAGTCAAAGCGTTTCGCCGTTTGCGGAAGAAGTCTGATGTAGAACAAGTAGCAGAAGCATACATGCTCAAGAGGGATCACCCGAAATTCAAAGGCAACTGAATTTCGGCAACCGGGGCATCGAAGTCGGAATGCCGCGAAACTCACCGAGTCAAAGCGTTTCGCCGTTTGCGGAAGAAGTCTGATGTAGAACAAGTAGCAGAAGCATACATGCTCAAGAGGGATCACCCGAAATTCAAAGGCAACTGAATTTCGGCAACCGGGGCATCGAAGTCGGAATGCCGCGAAACTCACCGAGTCAAAGCGTTTCGCCGTTTGCGGAAGAAGTCTGATGTAGAACAAGTAGCAGAAGCATACATGCTCAAGAGGGATCACCCGAAATTCAAAGGCAACTGAATTTCGGCAACCGGGGCATCGAAGTCGGAATGCCGCGAAACTCACCGAGTCAAAGCGTTTCGCCGTTTGCGGAAGAAGTCTGATGTAGAACAAGTAGCAGAAGCATACATGCTCAAGAGGGATCACCCGAAATTCAAAGGCAACTGAATTTCGGCAACCGGGGCATCGAAGTCGGAATGCCGCGAAACTCACCGAGTCAAAGCGTTTCGCCGTTTGCGGAAGAAGTCTGATGTAGAACAAGTAGCAGAAGCATACATGCTCAAGAGGGATCACCCGAAATTCAAAGGCAACTGAATTTCGGCAACCGGGGCATCGAAGTCGGAATGCCGCGAAACTCACCGAGTCAAAGCGTTTCGCCGTTTGCGGAAGAAGTCTGATGTAGAACAAGTAGCAGAAGCATACATGCTCAAGAGGGATCACCCGAAATTCAAAGGCAACTGAATTTCGGCAACCGGGGCATCGAAGTCGGAATGCCGCGAAACTCACCGAGTCAAAGCGTTTCGCCGTTTGCGGAAGAAGTCTGATGTAGAACAAGTAGCAGAAGCATACATGCTCAAGAGGGATCACCCGAAATTCAAAGGCAACTGAATTTCGGCAACCGGGGCATCGAAGTCGGAATGCCGCGAAACTCACCGAGTCAAAGCGTTTCGCCGTTTGCGGAAGAAGTCTGATGTAGAACAAGTAGCAGAAGCATACATGCTCAAGAGGGATCACCCGAAATTCAAAGGCAACTGAATTTCGGCAACCGGGGCATCGAAGTCGGAATGCCGCGAAACTCACCGAGTCAAAGCGTTTCGCCGTTTGCGGAAGAAGTCTGATGTAGAACAAGTAGCAGAAGCATACATGCTCAAGAGGGATCACCCGAAATTCAAAGGCAACTGAATTTCGGCAACCGGGGCATCGAAGTCGGAATGCCGCGAAACTCACCGAGTCAAAGCGTTTCGCCGTTTGCGGAAGAAGTCTGATGTAGAACAAGTAGCAGAAGCATACATGCTCAAGAGGGATCACCCGAAATTCAAAGGCAACTGAATTTCGGCAACCGGGGCATCGAAGTCGGAATGCCGCGAAACTCACCGAGTCAAAGCGTTTCGCCGTTTGCGGAAGAAGTCTGATGTAGAACAAGTAGCAGAAGCATACATGCTCAAGAGGGATCACCCGAAATTCAAAGGCAACTGAATTTCGGCAACCGGGGCATCGAAGTCGGAATGCCGCGAAACTCACCGAGTCAAAGCGTTTCGCCGTTTGCGGAAGAAGTCTGATGTAGAACAAGTAGCAGAAGCATACATGCTCAAGAGGGATCACCCGAAATTCAAAGGCAACTGAATTTCGGCAACCGGGGCATCGAAGTCGGAATGCCGCGAAACTCACCGAGTCAAAGCGTTTCGCCGTTTGCGGAAGAAGTCTGATGTAGAACAAGTAGCAGAAGCATACATGCTCAAGAGGGATCACCCGAAATTCAAAGGCAACTGAATTTCGGCAACCGGGGCATCGAAGTCGGAATGCCGCGAAACTCACCGAGTCAAAGCGTTTCGCCGTTTGCGGAAGAAGTCTGATGTAGAACAAGTAGCAGAAGCATACATGCTCAAGAGGGATCACCCGAAATTCAAAGGCAACTGAATTTCGGCAACCGGGGCATCGAAGTCGGAATGCCGCGAAACTCACCGAGTCAAAGCGTTTCGCCGTTTGCGGAAGAAGTCTGATGTAGAACAAGTAGCAGAAGCATACATGCTCAAGAGGGATCACCCGAAATTCAAAGGCAACTGAATTTCGGCAACCGGGGCATCGAAGTCGGAATGCCGCGAAACTCACCGAGTCAAAGCGTTTCGCCGTTTGCGGAAGAAGTCTGATGTAGAACAAGTAGCAGAAGCATACATGCTCAAGAGGGATCACCCGAAATTCAAAGGCAACTGAATTTCGGCAACCGGGCATCGAAGTCGGAATGCCGCGAAACTCACCGAGTCAAAGCGTTTCGCCGTTTGCGGAAGAAGTCTGATGTAGAACAAGTAGCAGAAGCATACATGCTCAAGAGGGATCACCCGAAATTCAAAGGCAACTGAATTTCGGCAACCGGGGCATCGAAGTCGGAATGCCGCGAAACTCACCGAGTCAAAGCGTTTCGCCGTTTGCGGAAGAAGTCTGATGTAGAACAAGTAGCAGAAGCATACATGCTCAAGAGGGATCACCCGAAATTCAAAGGCAACTGAATTTCGGCAACCGGGGCATCGAAGTCGGAATGCCGCGAAACTCACCGAGTCAAAGCGTTTCGCCGTTTGCGGAAGAAGTCTGATGTAGAACAAGTAGCAGAAGCATACATGCTCAAGAGGGATCACCCGAAATTCAAAGGCAACTGAATTTCGGCAACCGGGGCATCGAAGTCGGAATGCCGCGAAACTCACCGAGTCAAAGCGTTTCGCCGTTTGCGGAAGAAGTCTGATGTAGAACAAGTAGCAGAAGCATACATGCTCAAGAGGGATCACCCGAAATTCAAAGGCAACTGAATTTCGGCAACCGGGGCATCGAAGTCGGAATGCCGCGAAACTCACCGAGTCAAAGCGTTTCGCCGTTTGCGGAAGAAGTCTGATGTAGAACAAGTAGCAGAAGCATACATGCTCAAGAGGGATCACCCGAAATTCAAAGGCAACTGAATTTCGGCAACCGGGGCATCGAAGTCGGAATGCCGCGAAACTCACCGAGTCAAAGCGTTTCGCCGTTTGCGGAAGAAGTCTGATGTAGAACAAGTAGCAGAAGCATACATGCTCAAGAGGGATCACCCGAAATTCAAAGGCAACTGAATTTCGGCAACCGGGGCATCGAAGTCGGAATGCCGCGAAACTCACCGAGTCAAAGCGTTTCGCCGTTTGCGGAAGAAGTCTGATGTAGAACAAGTAGCAGAAGCATACATGCTCAAGAGGGATCACCCGAAATTCAAAGGCAACTGAATTTCGGCAACCGGGGCATCGAAGTCGGAATGCCGCGAAACTCACCGAGTCAAAGCGTTTCGCCGTTTGCGGAAGAAGTCTGATGTAGAACAAGTAGCAGAAGCATACATGCTCAAGAGGGATCACCCGAAATTCAAAGGCAACTGAATTTCGGCAACCGGGGCATCGAAGTCGGAATGCCGCGAAACTCACCGAGTCAAAGCGTTTCGCCGTTTGCGGAAGAAGTCTGATGTAGAACAAGTAGCAGAAGCATACATGCTCAAGAGGGATCACCCGAAATTCAAAGGCAACTGAATTTCGGCAACCGGGGCATCGAAGTCGGAATGCCGCGAAACTCACCGAGTCAAAGCGTTTCGCCGTTTGCGGAAGAAGTCTGATGTAGAACAAGTAGCAGAAGCATACATGCTCAAGAGGGATCACCCGAAATTCAAAGGCAACTGAATTTCGGCAACCGGGGCATCGAAGTCGGAATGCCGCGAAACTCACCGAGTCAAAGCGTTTCGCCGTTTGCGGAAGAAGTCTGATGTAGAACAAGTAGCAGAAGCATACATGCTCAAGAGGGATCACCCGAAATTCAAAGGCAACTGAATTTCGGCAACCGGGGCATCGAAGTCGGAATGCCGCGAAACTCACCGAGTCAAAGCGTTTCGCCGTTTGCGGAAGAAGTCTGATGTAGAACAAGTAGCAGAAGCATACATGCTCAAGAGGGATCACCCGAAATTCAAAGGCAACTGAATTTCGGCAACCGGGGCATCGAAGTCGGAATGCCGCGAAACTCACCGAGTCAAAGCGTTTCGCCGTTTGCGGAAGAAGTCTGATGTAGAACAAGTAGCAGAAGCATACATGCTCAAGAGGGATCACCCGAAATTCAAAGGCAACTGAATTTCGGCAACCGGGGCATCGAAGTCGGAATGCCGCGAAACTCACCGAGTCAAAGCGTTTCGCCGTTTGCGGAAGAAGTCTGATGTAGAACAAGTAGCAGAAGCATACATGCTCAAGAGGGATCACCCGAAATTCAAAGGCAACTGAATTTCGGCAACCGGGGCATCGAAGTCGGAATGCCGCGAAACTCACCGAGTCAAAGCGTTTCGCCGTTTGCGGAAGAAGTCTGATGTAGAACAAGTAGCAGAAGCATACATGCTCAAGAGGGATCACCCGAAATTCAAAGGCAACTGAATTTCGGCAACCGGGGCATCGAAGTCGGAATGCCGCGAAACTCACCGAGTCAAAGCGTTTCGCCGTTTGCGGAAGAAGTCTGATGTAGAACAAGTAGCAGAAGCATACATGCTCAAGAGGGATCACCCGAAATTCAAAGGCAACTGAATTTCGGCAACCGGGGCATCGAAGTCGGAATGCCGCGAAACTCACCGAGTCAAAGCGTTTCGCCGTTTGCGGAAGAAGTCTGATGTAGAACAAGTAGCAGAAGCATACATGCTCAAGAGGGATCACCCGAAATTCAAAGGCAACTGAATTTCGGCAACCGGGCATCGAAGTCGGAATGCCGCGAAACTCACCGAGTCAAAGCGTTTCGCCGTTTGCGGAAGAAGTCTGATGTAGAACAAGTAGCAGAAGCATACATGCTCAAGAGGGATCACCCGAAATTCAAAGGCAACTGAATTTCGGCAACCGGGGCATCGAAGTCGGAATGCCGCGAAACTCACCGAGTCAAAGCGTTTCGCCGTTTGCGGAAGAAGTCTGATGTAGAACAAGTAGCAGAAGCATACATGCTCAAGAGGGATCACCCGAAATTCAAAGGCAACTGAATTTCGGCAACCGGGCATCGAAGTCGGAATGCCGCGAAACTCACCGAGTCAAAGCGTTTCGCCGTTTGCGGAAGAAGTCTGATGTAGAACAAGTAGCAGAAGCATACATGCTCAAGAGGGATCACCCGAAATTCAAAGGCAACTGAATTTCGGCAACCGGGGCATCGAAGTCGGAATGCCGCGAAACTCACCGAGTCAAAGCGTTTCGCCGTTTGCGGAAGAAGTCTGATGTAGAACAAGTAGCAGAAGCATACATGCTCAAGAGGGATCACCCGAAATTCAAAGGCAACTGAATTTCGGCAACCGGGGCATCGAAGTCGGAATGCCGCGAAACTCACCGAGTCAAAGCGTTTCGCCGTTTGCGGAAGAAGTCTGATGTAGAACAAGTAGCAGAAGCATACATGCTCAAGAGGGATCACCCGAAATTCAAAGGCAACTGAATTTCGGCAACCGGGGCATCGAAGTCGGAATGCCGCGAAACTCACCGAGTCAAAGCGTTTCGCCGTTTGCGGAAGAAGTCTGATGTAGAACAAGTAGCAGAAGCATACATGCTCAAGAGGGATCACCCGAAATTCAAAGGCAACTGAATTTCGGCAACCGG
Organism: Populus alba x Populus x berolinensis; assembly: GCA_029228515.1. Lineage (NCBI taxonomy): Eukaryota > Viridiplantae > Streptophyta > Magnoliopsida > Malpighiales > Salicaceae > Populus > Populus alba x Populus x berolinensis. Next base: position 1,052,860 of record CM055362.1, on the reverse strand, counting down.
GGCATCGAAGTCGGAATGCCGCGAAACTCACCGAGTCAAAGCGTTTCGCCGTTTGCGGAAGAAGTCTGATGTAGAACAAGTAGCAGAAGCATACATGCTCAAGAGGGATCACCCGAAATTCAAAGGCAACTGAATTTCGGCAACCGGGCATCGAAGTCGGAATGCCGCGAAACTCACCGAGTCAAAGCGTTTCGCCGTTTGCGGAAGAAGTCTGATGTAGAACAAGTAGCAGAAGCATACATGCTCAAGAGGGATCACCCGAAATTCAAAGGCAACTGAATTTCGGCAACCGGGCATCGAAGTCGGAATGCCGCGAAACTCACCGAGTCAAAGCGTTTCGCCGTTTGCGGAAGAGTCTGATGTAGAACAAGTAGCAGAAGCATACATGCTCAAGAGGGATCACCCGAAATTCAAAGGCAACTGAATTCGGCAACCGGGCATCGAAGTCGGAATGCCGCGAAACTCACCGAGTCAAAGCGTTTCGCCGTTTGCGGAAGAAGTCTGATGTAGAACAAGTAGCAGAAGCATACATGCTCAAGAGGGATCACCCGAAATTCAAAGGCAACTGATTTCGGCAACCGGGCATCGAAGTCGGAATGCCGCGAAACTCACCGAGTCAAAGCGTTTCGCCGTTTGCGGAAGAAGTCTGATGTAGAACAAGTAGCAGAAGCATACATGCTCAAGAGGGATCACCCGAAATTCAAAGGCAACTGTATTTCGGCAACAGGGGCATCGAAGTCGGAATGCATCGAAACTCACCGAGTCAAAGCGTTTCGCCGTTTGCGGAAGAAGTCTGATGTATAACAAGTAGCAGAAGCATACATGCTCAAGAGGGATCACCCGAAATTCAAAGGCAACTGAATTTCGGCAACCGGGGCATCGAAGTCGGAATGCCCCGAAACTCACCGAGTCAAAGCGTTTCGTCGTTTGCGGAAGAAGAATGTGATGTAGAACAAGTAGCAGAAGCATACATGCTCAAGAGGGATCACCCGAAATTCAAAGGCAACTGGATTTCGGCAACCGGGGCATCCGAAGTTGGAAGTGCGCAAAAAGCATCGAGTCAAAGCGTTTTCGGCTGTTTGCGGAAGGAGTGTGATTGTAGAACAAGTAGCAGAAGCATACATGCTCAAAAGGGAATCACTCCGAAATTCAAAGGCAACTGAATTTTGGCAACCGGGGCATCGAAGACGAATTACCGCGAATCTCACCGAGTCCAAAGCATTTCGCCCTTTGCGGAAGGAAGGTGATGTAGAACAAGTACCAGAAGCATACATGCTCGATTGGAGGGATGGCACCGAAATTCAAAGGCAAATGAATTTCGGCAACTTGGGCATTCGAAGTCGGAATGCCGCGAACCTCACCGAGTCAAAGCGTTTCCACTGTTTGCGGACAGGAAGTGTGATGTAGAACAAGTAGCAGAAGCATACCTGCTCAAAAGGGATCACCCGAAATTCAAAGGCACCTGAATTTTTCAGCAACCGGGGCATCGAAGTCGGAAATTACCCGCGAAACACACCGAGTCAATAGCCTTTCGCCCTTTGCGGAAGGAAGTGTGATGAAGAACAAGTAGCAGAACAATAACTTATGCTCGCTTCAGGGATCAGGCCCGAAATTCATAGGCAACTGAATTGACTTGCACCCGTGTCTACGAAGTTGGGACATGCCGCGATATCTCACTCGCGTCAAAGCGTTTCGCTGTTTTGAGTGATAGTAAGTGCTGATGTAGATCAAGTAGCAGAATGCATACATGCTTCAAAAGGGATCCCACCCGAATTATCAAGAGGGCAACCTGAACTTATCGCGCAACTTAATCGGGCATCGAAGTCGGAATCCGCGATACTCACTCGAGTCATCAAGTGCTTTCGCTGTTTCGCGGAAGGAAGTGTAGATGTAGAACAAGTAGCAGAAGCATAACACTCTCTACAAAAGGATCACACCTAAATTCAAAGGCAACTGAATTTCTGCATCCGGGGCATCTGAAGTAGGAATGCCGCGAAACTCACCGATTCAAAGCGATTCGCTGTTTGCGGAAGAAGTGTGGATATAGGCGAAGGGGAAGCAAAAGCATACATGCTCAAAAGGGATCCCACACCGAAATTCAAAGAGGCAACTGAATTTCGGCAACCCGGGGCATCAAGTCGGAATGCGCGAAACTCACCGAGTCAAAGCGTTTCGCCGTTTGCGGAAGGAGTCTGATTGTAGAACAAGTAGCAGAAGCATACATGCTCAAGAGGGATCACCCAAAAT
>CM055362.1:1010888-1050513 GCA_029228515.1 Populus alba x Populus x berolinensis | reverse complement strand
CCCCCCCCCCCCCCCCAGGCAAATGCACACGTGTATATTTCAGATAAGCTACCATGCCTTGAGAGAATTTCAAGGTACTTCAGCTGCGAAGCCAAAAGCTGCCCGAGAAATGTATAAAAAGAAAGAAAATCTTTTTCATGGCTGAGATGCTGCACGGATGCTTCGCTCAATTCATTTGACTATGACCCCATGAGCTTAGAGCCTCAAGTACCTCTTTACGCTCTGCCAATCCCTTCCTTAATCTTCCTATATACTACCCCACACCTATGTGACCCATCCTGCCTCGAAGCCAAGTTCCTCTCTGAATATAAAATGACAAAGGCATATAATGTGGTGATAGGTTAGAATCCTATGTGGGGCTGATGGGTTCTTTGTTTGATTCCACTTCGAAGCACTTGATGACAAGGACGTTTTGTACAACTTTGGTGTCTTATATGGTAAATTAGTGTGTTTGCGGATAAGATTGCAGGCATTTTTATCATTTACAGGACAGCCAATTCTTAATGGAGTAGATAAAGAAATATTGTAGTGCCGCATGATCATCAGGGGATTTGCTTAAAAGGTGACGAGGGGGGGTTTACCTAACTCAACGCTACGGCAAATGTTTGGATATTATAACAAGCCAAAGTTTCTGGGGATTAGGATACTTTAAGAAAGCACACAGTAAGGCCTGTACTAAAAATTAAGGTCTAACTTTGACTGGTTTAGTTCTTATCTGTTTTACCCCCTATAATGGTGCTGTTGATGCTACAATACAATGTGATGGGTTGTTTTCATTGCTTGTTTTTATATTTATTTCGAGCTCTTCCATTGTTGCCGTCTAGGAAGCAATGGATGCTGCAAGCCGAATTTCATGTGCCCCTAATATTTCTGCTGATTCTTCAGAGAATCTAGTGTGTTTGGGTCTACGATATCAAGGAAAGATTGGGATTTTATTTAGTGCATTCATATTCGACTATATATAATGATCATATCCCATTCATATTTATCAAAAATTAGTTGTAAATATTTGGTAATCTAATCACATATATATATATAGCCATGCATGGCCATTAATAAGCTAAAACAAACTCTCTTTTATTGTAAACCTGCACGAGGAACAAACTCACGATTGAACAGGAGATCAGGCATTCAATGAGCTTTAAGACATGTTTTGATCAGTAACCTGCTAGATCGAGTGGTTACGGGCCACTTTTTTATGAGCTTGATAGACTGGGTTGTTTGTGGGGACCAGAAGGAGATCGTCAAATCGACAGACAGTATGAAAGCTACATGTTAATAATTAATACCTCTCAAATCTCAATATTCCATTTATATACATATGGATTCAAACAAATGAATATATTATCCATTTTTAGATTAAGAATTACCCAATTATTGATAGATTGCTAACTAAACTAGTCATTCAAAGTTTGCATTTGTTTTCTAGCATGGTTTAAATCAATAGCGCCATTTAGCTGCTATAATATATTTATCTTACACATAATTACAATCATACATTAATTAAGTATTGACCCTCAATTTCTTATTTGGGGACTATAAAAAAACCATAAAATATAACTTGACCAATTAAGTCCTTAATCGTCAAGATTACTTGATCCATGATCATGCAAAGGTGTCATAATTGGCTGCACAAATCTTGTATTCGGTAGATGTAATAGAATATCTATAAATGGAGTTGCATCAGTTTTAATAACTCAATTATCTATAAATAAGTAAACTTTTAGTAATTTTACTAGATAGGTTGCTAAAGCTTTGCCACGAGCCAGACAGAATTTTTTGTAATGTTAAAAAGTGATGTTGAGCATTGTCAATGAATTTTAAAGAATAAAGAAAAATCCACATCTTGAAAAAAAATAAAAATAAAAACAAATAACGATTGTCAATCCCTGAAAATCCAAACATAGAAAGATGAAATAAAAATAAATAATAAAAAAAAAAGTCTAAAAAAATAAAAAACCAACAAACAAGGGTGAGATCCCCAGATTATGTGAACGAGATACTCAATAAATAAAAGGGAAAAATGAAAAGGATGAAGCTTAATTTTTTTAAAAAAAATAATAAACATTGAAGGAAAAAATTGAAAAAAATAAAAAAAGTGACTTTGAAAAATACATGGGCCACACAGTCAAACCTACTACCAAGATCATGATATGAAGATAACATTATTAAAAGGAAATAAAAAAAAATAATGAAGTTTAATTTTCAAAATAAACAACTTCAAAGAATGTAACCTGGGGCAAACCTAGTCAAAATCGGATTAAAATTCATTGATAATTTTGCTTTATATTTTTCAAAATGATGTCATTTTAATTTTTTTATAAAATAAAAATATTTGGTTAAATTGGATTCACTTGGGTCAACTCACCTGTCTCGTAACCTAGTGCTTGTTTTGGATCAACTCCTAGGTCAAAATCTAAAAACTATGGGAAACACCACGAAGACCAGCTCTTATAAATCAAATGTCGAATGATAAAATAAAAAATTAATTATATAAAAAATAAAAATAATAAGGATCTAATTTGAAAAAATAAATGAGAGGACAACCTAAGATTTTGAATTAAAGGGAAAAATAAAAATAAAAATTAACAAATGAATCCAAAAAAAAATCAAGAGAATAGGGACCAAATTTGAAAAAAAAAATCAAGATTATGGATCCAAGGATGAAATTTAGAAAAACAATTTGATAATAGGACTAAGAATCAAAATTAGAAATCAAAACATTAAGGGTTAAACCTTAAATATCATCAAATTTTAAATTGAAAGACAAAATTAAAAAGAAAAATCAAATTCACAAAAGAATCCAAAACAAAAATAAAAATAAAGAGAATGATAATCAAATTTGAAAAAAAAAATAAAGAATATGCATCTAATGATGAAATTGAAAACAAATTAAATTTTGATAGAATAGCTAAGAATCAAAATTAAAAATTAAAACATTGATGGTCAAATCTAAAATGTCATAAAATAAGAACACAAATCTTATTTTTTTTAATGGTCAACACAAAATTTAAGGGGGGTGAAGAAAGGAAGATTGGCAACAAACCGTCATTATAACCACCACTACACACACCGCCTTATATGAAAATTGCGTAACTTCCAACACTATAATGAAAGTTAGCGTCCCCCTCTCCACACACACACACCCACACACACACCAATAAATTTTGTGTTGCAAAGATTGGATTGCCCCTAACTCAATTTAATAATCACAAAAAAACATAGAAAATACAGAAAACACTCCTAGACATAAGGCTTAAAAATTTTGATTTTGGAGACAATTTAGTCAATCTAGATTTTAAAATAAAGTAAAAAACTAAAAATATCCCTTAGTGCTAATTAAATGAAAATAGGTTTTAAGGAAAATTTAATAATTTTAATAATTTAATGGACCTATGGTGGAGTTGATTTAAAATTAACATATATTTACAAAAGGAAATGTGGTACCCTCTAAAGAATGTATTTAAACTAACATGTCACTTAGCTCTTGTATCATCAAAAAGTTGGAAATAAATGAATGGACCTATGGTGGAGTTGATTTAAAATTAATAACTTATTTTGTTCTTATTATCTCACCATGTTAATAAAAAATATATATGCAATATGCATATCAAATTAAAACATATAATATAGGCTTTCAATTGTTTTAAGTAAAAACAATAACACCATCTTTTATATTCAAAGTTCTAGTTAAAAGCTTTTATCTTAAAAAAAAAAAAAAAACCTATTTTACATTATTATTTCTTAACATATGTTATATTATTGATTAATATTTAAGGGTCTTGTATATATGGCTAGTTCGTATATCAATTTATTGAGAAGTGCATTTAATTTATTTTTATTTAGATTTAAAATTAGATAATTAATATGCTTAGTTACTACTAGATAATTAATAGCAGCTAAAATGAATTTTTTTAATATAAAAAATATTTTGGTATTATTAATAATTTTTTAATAAAAAGTACCGTATTAATCACCCTACCAGGTGTAGGTTCCAAAAACAAGTCGTCACTGTTCAGCCAATTCTCGGGACAGCCTTGTTGTGCGCTACTCGAACCTGCTCCAAAGAGCAGCAGCAGCACTGCTTTTGACATCAGGAGGAACTTCAGGACCCTGTGCTTTTCCCAGCTCGTTGTCATCTACAGATAGATTATCGGACTGATGATATATGTCCTTACTCAATTAAGACTTCCTGACAGAGATCGGCAGATTTTGTGGATCACCACCATCGTGATACTGAACTTTTAATAAAAAGTACCGCATAAATATTTTAGATGATTATTTTTTAATAAATATTAAACAATAATATATTATATTAATTTGAGTTAATTCAAATTAATATAAAAATTATTTTTAATAAATATTAAAATGATTACATATTATATTAATTCAGGTTAATCCAAGTTAACATGAAAATCCATGTATGAAATCATGATATTATAATAGTCTTATAAAAAATAAATCAAAATAAATTATGAAACTTAATTTTTAATAAATTCAATGTTGACATATAAAATTAAAAAAAATATTTGAAAAATGAACCAAAAATATAATCGTAGTCACCCTAAGTTTACTTCTAATCCCACGATCTAGATCATAGGACTGAGATAACCTAATATAAAACAAATTAAAATAAATTATGATGTTTAATTTTTAATCAATCTAGTGTTGAAAAATATAATTAAAAAATAGATTAAAAAAAGACATAAAATAATGACTCGCCAAACTTATGACTTAATTCATGAGATAGAAATAACTTTATAAAAACAAACAGAAATAAATTACAAAACTTAATTCTTAATTAATCAAATATTCAAGGATTAAATTGAGAAAAAAAAACTCAAATCAACTATATTAACCCATCAAACTAGCGGTTTAGGTCATGATTCTGGAATAATCTTATAAAAAATAAATTAAAAATAATTATTAAGCTGAATTATAATAAATTTAATGTTAAAGGAAGAAATTAAAATGAAAAAATATATATATTAGAAAATTAAATTTAAAAAATATAATTTTTTAGTGAATAGTGTTATGCGAAGAGAACTTCTTTTGTTTTTTTATTAACTAGTCAAGTGCTTGTATTTATTATGGATTGTACTTGAATATTTTTTTGTTGACTTAAAAGAAAAATGTAGGCATAGGTAATGCATTTTACACCATAAAAAAATTTTTAATTACAAATCAAAAAGATAATGCTAACAAATGTTAAAAAAAAAAGTTTATGATAGGAATTTGTCAAATTTTATTTATTTAATTGTATAACAATAATATTGTGTCCTGTAAGAAAAGTAATTATTTCAACTCTATTTACAAAAGAACAAAAACATTTCTAGCATGATTCCTTTAGCTTTTTATATTAACATAGGTTTTTCCAAAAAAAAATAAAATTCATAGATTATTAATTTGATACAAATCATAAGAATTTAGAATCAACAAAAAAAAATTTAAGATAACCTGAAAAAAAGATAAAAAAGTTTTCATTTAGTTGAAACCTAGTTATCTGACTAATGCTCTTATTTTTTATATTTAACTCCACCAAAAATAACTATTGTTTTAAATAACAGCTTATTAAAACCATATATATATATATATATATATATATATATATATATATATATATGACATGAATAGTTAGAAAGATAAAAGTGATGTATCTCTTGCATACTATAATATAAAAATTTTCAGAGTTAACTCGAGTTGACTTGGGTTATTTTTTATTTTTTTTAATTTAATTTTAATTTTAATTTTATTTTTTATCCTTCAATGTTGGATTGATTGAAAATTGTGATTTATATTATGTTTTGATTTGTTTTCTGTGAAGTTATCTTAACCTTATGACTTGAGTTTCTAATTTGATAGGTTAGCTCAAATTAACTTGAGTTACTCTTTAATTTGATTTGCTTTATACGAGGTTATTCAAGTCTTATAACTTAGATCATGATTTTGGTGCATTATAAATTCAGGTTGACTTAAGTTATTTTTTAATTTGAGTTAAATAAGTATGTAAACTCGCAAACTCTTTAAATAATGTTTTTTTTTCTTTTGACCATAAGGGAAATTAGTTTGTGCGTCAATCAAAATCAAGTCCCTTTCTCAAATAATACATAACCTATTTTACATTCTATTTTCCTAGTTTGTATGCTTTGCTTTAAAGGAAAGAATAATAATAATAATAATAATTTGATTAAGATTTTAAAAAACAGCAACTTAACTCTTGAGAGTGAAAAATAATTTTTATAAAAAATATACTAAACATGTATTAGCTTTCACTTAAAAAAGCATGGAAAGTGATATTTTGAGATGAAAGAATGCTTATTTTACATAAAAGATAAAACTTGCCTTAAATAATTGTAAATTAACTAACTACAATTACTCTCGTTTTACGCATAGTAATTAATTAATATTTAATTATATAGTAATTTATTTTTAAGCAATTCATTTAGTTTTCTAAAGAAAATTGAACTCGCAGGCTCTTATTAGATCTCTTTCTCTCCCCTTAAGCTCACAGTTTTCTAACACAAGAACAGATGCTAGAAAGTATATTCTGGCTCAGTCTTAATGATTTACGCTCCCAAGTCTCATTACCTCACATGGGCAAATTTATTTATGCTCAAAACCTGAGACTTCTTTTAATACATTACACTCTGAACAAGGCACAAATAATTGGTTCCGTGGCAGGGAATATAATCGGGGGATTTGGCAATTAATGGAGAAAGGGTAGATGAACGCAAGCGAGAAGGGGAATCCTATGAGGGAGAAATAAAGGAAAGGGAGGGGAGAGGGTGTTGGTCATGTACACATGGGCTTTCGAGGGAATCCAAAGTGAAGAAAGAAGATTCTAAGAATTGAAGGGTAATAGCGTCCAGAAACCTGGCAAAATACATTCTTATCCTCTAACCATCACACAATTTTCAAAGAACAGAAAATCTAAATCCATTGCGTTTATATCTTTTTTTTATTTATTATTATTAGTAGGGTGTCCGGATTAACTTACGCGTATTTCAATTAATTTTACAAGTTTTAAAGTTAATGATCATGTAAGCTTCTAGTGATCCTGAGATTTATAAGATTCAAACCGGTAATTTGTATAGAATAAACTTAGAATCTGATCAATTAAATTATATCATTTTAAAAGGAGGTCTTTATCTTATTTTTTAGGCTTGGTTGGATAATGTTATATGGATAGTGATCTGATTGGGAGTTTTAGTCTTGTTTGAGGACCGAGTTGTACTCAGGCTGACAAATAACATTAATCAATCATCGACTTCCGTTCCCTTGCCTGTCCCCATTTTGACTCTTGCTTCTTCTTCTTCTTTTTTTCTTTTTTTTCCTCACGCGGTTTCACCGGGCTGCCCGTGACAGTCTTGGCGGGAAGCCGAAAACGCGTGCCACATTCAAATTCTTTTGGATTTTTATTTGGCGCCAATATTTCCCGTTTAGCCCGCGAAACGTGGGCTGTGAGGTCTACCACGTAAATGACGAAACTGGCCCGGTGTTTTGGGACTATTAATGTAGAGATAGTTGGAGGTAGGTCCCCATGATATGGGCTAAATGGGAATAACAGATCTTTGGGACAGCTCCAGACGTTCATTTGGTAAACTTCTTCTTAAGGCCTTTAATCCTAACTCCTGCGTCTATTAAATCTCATATATTTTATTAAGTTTTGAATATTTATCATTTTTTTCCTATTTCCAAAGATTTTTTTTCTTTATGAAAATGAGATAGTTAACATTTTAATTCAATGCCACTAGTTTATTTTATACTCCCTGCTTTGAAAAGAAAGTAAATAACGATTTCGTAAACCATCATGATATATTTTTGAGTATTATTGGATTTTTGGCCCTATGAAACCATGGGTATTATATATATATATATATATATATATATATATATATATATATATATATATATATATATATATATATATATATTAACGAGGGAATTGCTTTGTTTTCTGAAACTTGGACTCAATATGTTTTTGTAATTACTAGGTAATTGATCCATGCTTGGCTGGACTGGACTAAAACTCTTTTTAAATGTTAAAGTAATATGAGGAGTTGCTAAAGTATTCAAGATTTTCATTATTAACTCAAAATTTAATATATATGACGTAAAATTTTATTTTAAATATCAAAACAATGATATCTTCAATCAACTTGAATTAACTTGAGTTAATATACTAAACTCGTAATTTAAGTTATGAATCTGATTGGATTTAATAAAATAATTCTTATAAAGAAATTTTTATTTAATTATATATTAATAAAAATATACGCTATCAGAAAAGCAATATGATCAAATAAAAAAAAATGATAGATTGTAATTTTTATTTACTAATATTATAAAAAGACTACTATACTCTTATTCAAAAATAAAGTAAAAATTGAATGACATTTAATAAAATAATATTTTAAAAATATTATTAATTAATTTAAGTAAAATAAATTAATCTATTTATAATAATTTAAACTAATTAATTTTAAAAAATTTAAATTAAAGAAATAACAAAAACATGCTAAGCCCACATCCCTCTTTTTTTTTTTTTTTTCTTTTTCGAGTTATCCACTTCCATTTTTATTAAGTAGGTGATAGGTCGCTTCATAGGTTGCTGCTCAAAATCTGGTCATCACTATAGTGGCCAAAAAAATAAGGGGAAGTTTTGCCATAAAAATCAATTTCTACTAAAAAAAGCATCAAAACACTGTAATAACTTATATAAATCACCCAACAACCCAAAAATACTTTAAAATCACTTGAAAAACAAAAAAAAAATCAACCAAATAAAAAAACCAAAACCAAACCAGGTCTATTTCCCTGCACTATGTTTAGAGAAAAAAACTACTTCTATCAAACTCGTCTTGAGAAGAGAAACCCATAGATATAAAGATCTTTTTTTTTATATAGCCAAATTATGGTAAAATGATAACTTCATTAATTTACAATGAGTTTCTCTCTCCTCTTTTTAATTCAGGGATTAAAAAATAAATAAAATAACCCTTTTGGACCAAAGCAAAAAAATAATCCTCAAAGCTTTGAGATTGACCATGATTCTTTTTCTTCATATTTTACGTTGTGGTCCTCTCACTTTAAACCTTATCTTTCTAATGCAATTGAGAATTTTGTCTCATAGAATTAGACTCTTAAAAGAACAAATCAAAAAAGAAAAAAAATAGTTTAAGGATGAAATTTAAAAAAGAAAAATATTGGTTATATGAACAATGAAGCACCATACAAAAACTCGTCGGTTTATCCGTTAAAATCCTAATTTAATCAAAGCATATCGTTGACTTGATGAAAAACTCATTGACACCTTAATGAACTAATTTTGAAGTTAGTAACAATGTATTACGTCTACGTTGATCCCTAAAACTAGGAGACATGCCAACCCAACCATTAAAAATAAGCTTAAACCTGAGATAACTTGATGAAAACTCATCGATCTATTATCAAACTTGTTCTGAGGTTAAAAAAACATGTCAGGTCTATGTTGCTCCTTAATACTAGGAGACTTATTGACTTGATAGTTGAAAAAGGTTTAATCAAAGCATCACGTCAACTTGACAAAAAAAATCATCAATTCACTATTGAACTTGTTTTAAGGTTAAAAAGACATATCAAGCCTACGTCGGACCCTAAGAACTAGGAGACAAGCCCAACATTGTTAACTTTAAGAGCCACACATTCATGTTTTTATATATTTTGATGATAATAATTGTTGCACGTGGGCTAACGGCACTAAGGATCAAGGAGTTGCTACCTAGTTGTTTGGTTTAGGGTCATTAGGAGACTTGGGTGTATTGGTCTTGTCAAGAATTTTAGGATAATGGACTAGTTGTGGCTAGGTAGCGGCACTAAGGATCAAGGAGTCGCTACCTAGTTGTTTGGTTCAGGGTCACTAGGAGACTTGGGTGTATTGGTCTTGTTAATAACTCTAGAGTAAGGGGCTAGTTGTGGCTAGGAAAGATATTAACACCCTGATAAGCTGAATTGTGTGGTCTTTATATGATTTAATGATTTTGATGGGTTTCTAACCGATGGTTAGTTTATGACTTAGAAAAAAAATTACTCTTATGAATAAATCTGACATTTTAAATTTATTATAGGCTTGTATGTCTAGATAAATTATTATACGAAGGGTCCATGTAAACACCCTGCCATAGTTTAATTATCATGGAAGGCAAACCATACCAGATCAAACATAAAAAAATAAAGAACATTCAAATTCAAAACTAGCAACATGAAAATAAAACCATACCAGATTTCAAGCAATAAAAGGCAAGGTTTTTTTCGCAATCAAGCATGGATCAAAGGTCCATTTGCTTCGATCATTATTATTAAATCAACACGATTTTGTCAAAGAGGATTTTGGTCCGAAACCAAACCCTGATATTAAAAATATGTTATTGATGTATGAAGACCCTATATTGTCATGAGGATTTTGTCTAATGATGTCATGTGATTGTGAAGATTCAAAGAAATGAAATAAAACAGGTCAAAAACTCTTAGCTAAGGTGATGTTCTTGGGAAGAACATGAAGAATATCAACCCAAATTTTGCCTAAAAATGCATCAGCTTACTACCAAACTTAGAAATGCATACCAAGCCTCAAAACCAAGTCGTTTTGATTCACACAAACCACAATGTCATAGTAATATACATTTGAACCAAAACAAATAAAAAACAACAAATCATGAAAAATTTGCATGAAATCCTATTTTCCTAAATTGGCAAATAAAAATAGCAAGCTTATCCATGAAATTTGGATTCAAAAATTATTTTAAAAACATATTTTGGTTATGACCAAAGCCTTATAAAACCAGGATTAATAACATGGCCTATCAATGCATTAACAAAACTAAGAAAACAAAAACACTATTTTATCAAAAACTAACTTAACCAAAAGGCTTTTATTACATAAAAAAACAAACATATTCTAAAATGCTTTAGAGAACAACATTAAACTATAGAATAAAAAAAACCTATAACAAAAAAAAAAAAAAAAAATATCTCTCAACTTTTTGAACATTCCAAACACATATCCATACTTGTAAGCATAAATACAAACCAAATGACAATCAAAATCAAATCAAGAGGTCATATGGACTCCATTTAGATTAAACAAAATATACCTTCAAATCCTTAGAACAATTACTACCTTTCTTTGCTTTCTCTTGTAAAGTTTTATCCCCACAAACTTGTTGTCTTTTCAAAGATAAAGAAACCCTTATCCTAGACTTATAAACCTTCACAACTAGGGTATTTTCTTAGCATCTCTCTCCCTTTTTCTCTCTTATTCTCTCCCCTTTTCAGCTTGAATTTCCAAGGGTAGTTATAGGTTTGTTTTCTAAGGTTTTTGATAGATTTCATCAAATATTGATCAAATTTAAGCTCTTTGATCAAAATGAGAGAGTTTTGGACAAAATTTCACAACCGAAACCTCTATCCTTTAATGGTTTTTGCAATGATGGTTTTAGCCTAAGTGGTTTTCCTTTGCTTGGAGATAAATGCATGCATTCTTCACCTTATGATCTTGGGGGAATGATTAGTAGCCCTTGATAAGAACTCTTTGGGAGCTTTGAAGTGTGAACACACGAAAAGGTTAGGTGATTTTGCACAAATGAGTATCTCAATCAAGGTTGACTGAGTTGTCCACTTTCGAGACTTTATTAGAGCAATTCCAATGTCATCGTCGTTGAGAGCCACATGAAATTAATAAAGGGGGTGCACATATTTTGTTTAGATCCAACATTATTCAATTTAAAGGTCTATAACTTCACATTCAATCACTTGAAGATGCCAACTTAATTAGCCGAAACTTTGAAAATTGAGTAATGACTGATTAGGGACAAGATTTTGGAGAGTTATATGGAAGAATTGGGATATAAACATCTAATTTCATGGAAATAAGGTTACATAGGGGATGTTCATCTTCCATTTACAAAAAACCACAACCATTTAGTGGTCTAGAACTCCACAACGAGCTCTTGGAAGGTGCCAACTTAATCATCATGAACTGCCAAGGAAGAAGATGAACAGAGGTTGAATGACACATCGTCTGGGTTAAATCCCTAGAAATTAAGGTTTTTAATTTGGGATTTGACATATTTCATTTAGTCATTGTTCTTCTAATTGCTTTTAATTGCATCTCTAATTGCCTCTGAAACTCTTAATTTCATGCAATTTCATCCTTAATTAACCCAAATAAAAATATTTTCACTGAATGGGTCTTTCTTCAATCAGAATTGAGTTGCTGATTTTTTCCAATCCTGTAAATTCTAGTCCCTCAACTTTTTTATTTGTCATTTTTGTCCTTCACCCCCAACTTGGGCAATCTTCTTGGATTTCTTTATATGTATCCTCTTATATTTTTGAATTTTCTTTGCTTTTTTTTTTTATGGGGTAAAAAATAGGTAACAACAATAATAAAATGGAAATTGGAATTATAATATGCTTGGTTGAGAATAAGTTTTGAACATGTTTTATACAAAGAACATATCAACAAGCATGAAAAAATACGTGAAGAACTCAATTTGGAAGTCCAAGAAGGGAGCAAAGTGAAGACTTAGAATAAGTGTTCATTTTAGTGCTTAAATGTAAATCTTTATATCTTACTTGATAGCACAATTACAATAAACTCACATACGTCACTTTACATGAATTAAATGATTGATAATAATAAGATAAAATCTAAGTCAGATGATTCTAAGAATTCACCTAGGTTAAATTGTTAAATCTAGAATTTTGTAGGAACTGTTTGACTGATTGGCTTGACAAATTTGAGCAGTCAATTGTTTTAGCTATTAGTGGGACTATAACAACTATAAATAGCTAGTTTTTCTTAGAAACATATATATAACTTGTTTAATAGCAAAATTAAAAAGAGAATCCAAACATCTATGATATACAAGTTATTTGCTTGGATATGATATCTGCCTATATGTTTATGTTGTTATGGTAGCTTCACAAAACCATGTTATTCAAGCCTTATTTAAGAGTTACATTTTCATTTTGAGAAATATCGTACCATTTAATACTTAGTGAATTGTTCCTTATCTTTGTCTTTTCCCTCAAGTATAGTTTAAGAGTATTTGTTCACCATTTTCCACTCTTTATAATCACTAATAAATAAGTTGTGATTTACTATTCTCAACTTCAAAAAGAGTTCATTAGCTCATCATTTGACTATCATCATTGCCATGAGTTTTTTCAAATAGAATTACCCTAAATCGATTTGGTTGTGTTCATCTTTCTAATATCCATCAAAAGGAAACAATGCATCATCATCATTCTTGCCATAAACTTTGTAAATTTAGTCAATAAGAGAATTTTATTGTAAAATGTGTTTTCATGAAATCATCTTTCTTGTTTTGGAACCAAGCCATAAATTTTAATGATCATGTTTATTGATGTCCAGTTATTACAACAATATCATCGAGATGTAAATTTAAAAGTATTTTCATCAAATGAAAAATTAGATTTCTTTAATCAAAGGTTCAAAATGTAACAACCCCGATTTCTAACATCCTTTTTCGTGATACATTGAAAATTTTCAGGTAATTGTTTTTTTGATATACTGGTTCCACTAAATTTTCACCAAAATTTCAGTAGAGTCTCTCTTATACTAAGAGGTCCCAAGTTATCGATACAATCATATTATACTTCTAATTTTAATTCACATCCTGATTCAATCATCTTGGATCTCAACCCAACTCATCATTATCAATACAACACATGTTATTCAATAATGTCATATAATGTAATTCAAGTGAAAGATTTGATTTCAGCTTTAAAACATGCATGGTTAAATAGTACTTAAAGCTACAAACATTAGATTAAAGTCATAATTCAAATTTACAAATTAATATTACATTTCAAGTTTTAGGAGATAAGACTCTTAATTTACTAATAATTACGTGGTCAAAAGCAAAATGTAACTAAACCAATATCATTCCGAACACGACCTTGATAGACTTGAAAATAAAAATTAACATGTATACATAAATATAAAAAGGTAGCAACAAACAATAACAATGATATGCAGTAATCTCCGTAAAATTTCTTTTGAGACATAAAATTAGGTATAAACCTCCTTTTCAACATGCATTTTCAATCTATTACCAATATCCATCTAATATCCTATCTCATTTGTTGAGAATAATTGCATCTTGAAAAGCTTAACACAACTCAATGATTTTCGAACACCATCTCCTTATAAATCAATTCTCACTTTATACTAAGACATTCCTCTTTTGGTATCATTAGCTTATCTCATTCTTTTGGAATAACTAATCAATATTTTCCCTTTTATTTTCCGGAAGGTAATCGCCGACACAAATAAATCTCATTAGTATCATTAGTCTTCTAATATTGGGATAGACTAATCAATTACATTCATATACCGGTATTAACACAACCGATTAGTATCATTAACTATTCTTATCTAGACTATCAAATCTTATTAATATCTGGTTTACCATTAAAGTTGTCGATGTCAAGAACCATTGACATCATTAGCCTCCTTACCTGGAGTAGCTAATCATATCAGAAATGGTTGCCGATACCAATATGACCCATTGATATCATTAACTATTCTCGATTTGGAATAGTTAATCAACTTATCTTTTTCACTGAACCAGGAGTAGCCTTACTGATGTTAGTAATCTTTACTAACATCATTAGTCACCCAATTGCTCGGGATCGACTAATCAATTTAACAAATACCGGCACCGATGAAACCTCATTGATACCATTAGCAATCCAAACCTGAATTGCTAATCAATGTCATCTGAAATGCTGATACCAATGAAACCTTATTAATACCATTAGCTATCCAAATCCAGATAGCTAATCAATGTCACCCTAAATGCCAGTACCAATGAAACCTCATTGATACCATTAGCTATCTAAACCCGGATAGCTAATCAATGTCACTTGAAATTTCCATTCGTATTGATCCCCTTTCTTTCTTTTCTTCTTCTTCTTCTTTTTTTTTTCTTCCTTTTTTTTAACATCATATGCATTATAACCACTGTTGCTAAGTATCATTCACACACAAACTTAGTTATCGACACTACGACCATAATAACATAATTAATTCGATACATAACAACGTATGCAAGTCATTCCTATTCATTTAAATATTATCCTAGCTAATAGAGGTACCGTTGCACATAAGATACTCTTATTCATTTCAATATCATTGAAGCAATAAAATAATAAATTCTAAAATTTATAATAAGTTTACACAAATTAAAAAGACAAGGTGCAATACACTTGCTTCCTTCATATAAATTATTTAAACACATACACATCATCAATATACATATATAAATCGAGCATCAATAATTTAATCATAATATACCATTCATTTATCACCCTAAAATCAGTACACTTCATTTTTGTTATTACACATTTAACTCGACGGTTAGTACAATAGTGCCACTAACTCTATTCAAGCTAGTTAGTCCACTATATTTTCCTCGACATAAACATTAACAATTACATAAGCACAAGTTCAAGATTTCCATTTTTGGTTGAATTCCATATTATGATGAGAATTTGGATCCTTTTAAAATTCTTCCAATTGAGACTTTACCTAAATTTTTTTTATACACATAAATGCATCCATACCTAATTTACATAGAAAATGAATCAAAGTCTTATCTCCTTAGTTCTTCTTCATTTGGTCGAATGCCTTCATTCATGGTGAGGGATGATTCCCTTTCTTAATTATTCCAGATAAACCTTTACTCATTCATTTCATATCTATTCTAACCTCATTCAACTCAAATTCCATAGCAATAAAAACAATTAAGCTCGTCCTCTCATTTATATGTCTAGGCCAAATCTTTGCATTAAATTGAGGATACAACTTTCTTCAAGTTTTCTTTCAATTACCATTAGACCCATTTCTTTGTAATGCGTAAAAACACATATCCATTAAATCAACAAACTCAATGTCCCTTCATCCAAATTTCAAAACTTCCCTAACACATTTTACAACACAATTAATCAATAACAACACTAATAACAAGAACATAATTTACCATCACATCTTACATAAACCCTACACCCACACAGTTCTAATTTCATCAAAACATGTAATTAAATCAAGCTTCCTAAATTTTTACTAAGACTAGCAATAAATTAAAAAAGCAATAAGTAATCCACCTTTGATTATTTTCTTGAACCCAATGACCAAAATATAGATCATTGAGTTTTGTACAATATATCTCAAAATCAGAATGATCCAATGGTTGGATCTCCATAGATCTGAATAAAACTGAACTATCCTGAAAATGGACACGCTACTATTCACATGAACGACACCTTGTTGGAGAGTGTGTTTCCAATCTCTATTGCCCAGAATGAAGGCAACATCTAGGCGCACCACATATCCAAAAAGAGGAATGATCCAATGGTGGAAGAGAGAGAAATCGGCTGGCGACCAAAACTGCCCTGCAGGTGTGTTTCGTTTTGTTTTCCAAGAAACTTCTGATGACAGTTTTTGTCAAATGGATTATTTGCCTTCAAATACCTCTGGAAGCCAGTAGAGGTGTGTGAGAAGAATAATATATCCACAACTCAGCATGAGCCAACGGTGGATTCCAGAGATATGGCCATCAGAGCATTATTGGTTCCTTCAAATTCTGCACCTCTCTCTAGCCGAATTCTCAATTGTCTCTCACCCCTTTTTTTTTTGAACAGGTGGCCTTTTGTTGTTTTAAGGCACATTTTCCCCTAATTACATTTATGACCCTCATTTATGTATTTTATTTTATTTTTTATGTAAACTATCCGGTTTGTTTCTACTTAAATCGCTAGTCTTTACCAAACTCTCATTAGGATGAGATCTTTCACCAAGGTAGGAAAACATATTAATAGATTTTATGCAAAATTTCATCCCGATTCGACGATTGGATTGAGAGCTCTACTTTCTAATGTAAAATTGGTCAGTTCATGACTTTTCATCAACAATCTAGATTTTCTTGTTCAATCTTCACATCAAATAATATCAATTATCCTTCTAAACCTTTAACGTCATTTTATTATTTTGGAATATATTCATTTTAAAATTTCTACCTTTATTTATTTATCGAATATTAATATCGTTCCAAACATCACTAATTTTTAATTGATGATTGCACCTTCAGTTCTGTCATTTTCATTAAATTATCCTTTATTATAATGTATTCTTTATTACCTCACTTATTTCTTAGAAATATTTATTCATTTCTCTTGTTATTTTATCCGTCAAAACACGTTACCAAGTCTCTTTGTCTTTATGAATTCTAAAACAAAATTTATTTTATGGAGGTCATCCCCTCCATTATATATCACTTTCAGTCTTATGTTTACATGGAAAGTTATACATCTGTATATTTAAATTATAAATATTTGACACGACCAAAAGATTGATGTCTTCTCCCAAGTGCAGGAGTGTCGAAGTAATAAATAACCCGGCAAGACTGGGGTCGAACCACAGAGAGGTTAATTGTATAAATTATAAATAACAATACAATAATAATAATAATAACAACAATAACAACAATAATAGTAATAGTAATAATAATACTCAGTACGTGGCGTTGTTATACCTGAGAATGATCTAAAAGATCGGGTCACAGGTTTCCAGCTTATATACTGAGTTTATGAAAAGATCAAAGAGATATATTATATAATATATACAAAATGTAAATAATAATAATAATAATAATAGTAATAATAATATTAATACTAATAGTAGTAGTAGTAGTAGTAGTAGTAGTAATAATAATAATAATAAAAGAAGAAGATGAAGAAATTAATGAGAACTTTGAGATGAAAGATTAATGTAAGGATTAAAAAATGATAAAAACAAATATTAAGGTTAGAGGATTCACTAATGGTACTTCAAACAAGTATAGTATAAACTCTTATTACTCAATTGGAAACCACACATAAAGGAGGTTCCAATCAGATTATAAATTGTTAACATGATTACATTAGCTATCTTATTTGAATAAAGCTAATACTTGTAAATGTTGGCAGGCATTCATGATTATAACTTATGCTAACAACAAATCAAGTTCCTTTCATAGCTCAAGTGTCGGTTATACCATACAGTATGGGCTTGATCTTGATCTGGAAACCAAGATGCCTCAATACATGGTAAATGCCTCCTTTTATAGGACAAAATTTGGAACTATTGATTTGTTGACTAATTGATGAGTGGGTGGCCACATCTTGACTTGGTGACAATCCTTATCTTCTTGTCTGAATAAGATGTCATTGCTAACATCATAATTTACACATAACCCTCAAGAATGTTCTAGGAAATTGTCTTAGCTTTCCCAATAAAAAAAAGATGAGGTCATTTGAACTTCTAGAACTCAAGATATGGGCTGAACACTAAACAGTGTCTAGGCTGCAGGACAGCTTCGGACTTCTTCGTTGTTCCTTAAATTTGGACTTCAAAACGGCCTTTTTAAATCTTGGGCTCCTATGAAAGTTGTAGGCCTTTGTCTTACCTTTCCATCCATATAAAATGGACCTAAATCCGAGATCTAGAGCTCCAGATATGATCCAATTACCGAGTAATGTTCCGGTTTGAACTGCACCAACATCTCTTTTCTAAGTTTGGCCATCTCTTTGTCCTTTCACTTTCAATACTTAAACTCATCAATCAATCCTTTTATTTATGTGATAGGCCTGCATTTAAGATGAACATTTACCATAAATTAAGGTATCTTATAGTATCAAACTTGTTATAAAACATGCTTTAGTTAAGGAGTTATTGATACTTCAAGTGCAAAATAATGATATAAAACCTTGATAAACATGCACTTTTAAGTACTAATCACCCCCCAACCAGCTTATTACTAGTCCCTAGTAATCAAAAGCGTTAAAATAGAGAAATAATTTGCAAGTTCCACAAAGCAAGGCATTCATCATTCAACTTCCATTAATCTATCCAGATAAACAAACTCTCATTAAATTTATATTCCTGCTTCATATTTCTTAAACAAAATATTAATAAACCTTCTTTTGATGTGCTCAATATATGAAAACAAAGATGATGGGGCTTTTGTTGGAAGAAAACAATATTATGTTCAAATGTTTAAGGAAAACTCCTTGGGTTGGGATTATTATTATTTTTTTCTTTTTCTTTTTTTTTTCTATTATTAATTTTATTTTCTTGTTTTTATTTTATTTTATTTATATGCACATACAACCTAAAAACACAATGTATCTTTAACCCATGTTGTCATAACCCAATTCGGGTTATTCCCAAAATTCACTTTCTTAAAAAAATTAAAAATCAAAAAATAAAATAAAGACTGGCAATGTGGAGAACGCTGATAAAAAAAGACTGTAAAAATAGGAAAAAATCAAGCCACAATTTTCGGAGGAATTTCAAGGCCTAATTGTACCACCATTATGCCCGAGAATAGAAAAATGCAAATATCGAAGGTCAAATTAAATGATTATTGGACGAAATTTGCATGAAAATTAAGTCCAATGACATAATTAAATTTTTAATGGACCAATTTGATTTTAATCATGGGCCAAATTAAATTTTAATTATGTTTAAGAATTAATTTTAGGTCCAATTGAGGGATTTAATTAAGTGCAAGGACTTAATTATACTTTAAATTGGTCAAATTTAATTTGAGGGCTTAATTGGTGAAAAATTAAGTTTGAGAGCCTAATTTGGACTTAATTGGAAAGATTGAAATTTTAAGAGACCAAATTTAATTTTTACCAAGTGAATTGATTGAAATTAGGGGCCAAACACAAAAATTGAGGGACCAATTTGGAGGCCCGAGAAATACTTTGCCTATAAATAGCAGCCAACAACTCAAATCTAAAAGGGGAGGGGGGGCAATTTTGACAAATAGAAAAGAGAAAAAGAAACCCTAAACCTAACTCTTTGTTCTCCTTAACCCAGCCGCCGCCGCCACCCATCAGAGAGATTTTTCTTCTCTGCACACAGCCCCCGGTGGTCTTCATTTTTCAGACCTGGTTGGTTCCACCATTTCCCCCACTCGTTGAAATCAAATCAGAGCAGCCATTTTGTTCCCATTCATTTTCCTCCCAAAATCGGCACACACCCACCGTCCTCCTCTCTCAGCCACAAATCAACCTCAATCTTTCCCTTAACTCTCACCAAGCAGCCGATTCCTTCTCCAGCCGAAACCAAAGAAGCAAAGGCAAACCCCCCCTCCGTTCATTGGTCCTCCTCTCGGCCAAAAGCAAACCAAACAGCGCCCCCCGGTTTTGATTTTCTCTCCAGTCGCCGATCAAAACTTCTTCTCCCTCGGCTAAACAGGTCGTATCATCCCTCCTGGCCGCTTCTTTTTCCCTTCGCAATCACAACCTTCCACCGGCAACCACAGAGGCCGCCCACAACATCTCCTTCCCCGTCAACAGTGTCCTCTTCTCAAATCGGTCTGCCTGCCTCCTCCAGGAACAGCCCTTCACCAGCAGCGACAACCCGCAGACCCAACAGCCTCCAGCGGCTACCCCGACACAGCGGCGCCGACAGATCTCAGTTCTGTCCGCCTCCAGCCACCGGCTACTTCTCCAATCTTCAACCATCCAGACGGGAACACGCAATGGTGGCGCTGAAACTAGAAGAAGAAAGGATTGACAGAGGGAGCAGATCTGAAAAGGAGAACCGAAACAGATCCGAAACGGCGAAGACCCAAAAACAGATATGGACCCGAAAACTGAAAATCAACTGCCATTGCTGTGTTTTGTTGGATTTGCAGGTGACGGGCAGTAGGAGATTGAAGAGGGGAGGAAGCCATTACCAGCCCCCTCACGCTGCCTGGATTCACGCGCCATCAGTGGTGGTGGCGCGTGGGAAGTCGCGCCGCCACTGTTCTTGCGGGTCCATAAGTCCTTCCTTGCAATTTCTGGAGTTTTTAGGGACTATTTTGTAAATTTTAAATTAATTAATGTAATTTTTATTTAGTTGTTTGAATTTGTATTGTGTAAATGTGATGTAAAAAAAAAAGAAGAAAAGAAAAGAAAAGAAAAGAAAAGAAAAATAAATAATAATAATAAAAAAGTTGTGTGTGTGTGTGTTTGTATTTTTTTTTATGTATGTTATTGTATAAAAAAGGGAATTTAATATTTTAATTTTACATGCACCAATATCTAAGGATAAATAAAATCATGTTTTATTTTCCATGAAAATGTGAGAACATGTTTCTACATATATTGTGAGAATTAATAACTGATTTATCAAAGCCTTAGAAGTGGTCTAAAGTTTTATTTTTAAAATTACATCAAGCCCATGAAGCTTGAAAGTGAATGTGTGGTGTCTTTTAGTTGTGAATGTTTTTCTATGGTAAAATGGCAGGAATAAAGAAGGATTTAATATTTTGATTGGATCACGCTGTAGAAGTATAAACTTGTACGGAAGTTGTATTTCTAAAATCCGATGAAAAGACAAAAATTTTTAAAACTTCTTTAACAACATCAAGTCCACGAAGTAGCTTACCTCAGGTAGGGTGCGTTAGGGGTGCTAATACCTTCCCTAACCACAACCAGTCCCTTACCCACGAATCTCTGACAAGACTAGTACATCCGGTTTCCTAGTAGCCCTCAATAAATTACTAGGTGGCGACTCCTAACGAAACCAATTCAAGTAATGCAACAACGAGAAAAATCGCCAGCCGATGCAGCGCGAGATTTTCTGACGTGCGACAGAATAGCGACTCCACTGGGGAGGTACTGTTTCTGACAATATTGGACTAAGCTTTGTGTATTTGATGTGTTTAAATTTTGCCATTTTTGTCTTGTTTTATTTTATCCATGCATTTTTAGAATTGTTTCATGCATCACTTGTCTTTATTTTTGAAAGCACACACAAGCTTCTAAGTTAGGTGGGGAGTAGCGGTCTGCCTCATGACTTTCAGTCGGGGTCCAACTATGAGCTGAGTGTTTACTCGGTAATGGCGATCACACTGTGCCCCAACCATTTCTTGTAAACCCCTATACTGCCTTCACGTGAGGTGGTCACTGAGCAGTTCATAGACCCTTTTAAGACCAGGTAGAAAACCTACCCATGTTCACATAATGAATAGAACCTGTCCTTAGAATGTATGTGCTGTTGTTTTTGCATATGGGCGAACCCTTTTTGAAGCATCTTGAACTCAAGACTTGTGGGTGACAGAATGACCGTCACTCCGAAAATTTTCATTATAGAGTTTGGGCAAGAATCAAGATTCTTGTTTCATCATGCAAAAGTTACGATCATATGTCACCCCTTTGAAGGGCAAGTTCATCATATAGATTACATGTTCATACATTTGGCATGCATGCACCTGAAAGGAAAGATAGGTCCATACGAGTCGACAACACCTGACACAGAAGATGAAGAGTGTGCTCGCCGTAAAGTCCATTTTTAAGAAGAGTTGGAGTCTCCTGAACACAAGTTTGACTCACCTCTAGCTTACTAGAGCAAATATATAAGAAATCACCAAAAGTATAAGGAAGTTTCCTTCCAACCGATCTTATCATCTTTGTTCAAAACCCAACAACGACTCAGCTCGATAGAAAATTAGGGGCTCAAACATGATTAATGTGGCTCAACACAATCTGAAGGGAATTTGCATCATCACCTGTTGCACTGAATGGATGCCTGTTCTTGTTCTGACCAAAAAGTAACCCTCAGTTTGATCATGCTTAAAAAATTCTTTCTTGATTTTTGTTTCAACCGTGTTCCAGTTTTGTTGATAATTGAACTCAAAAATTCCACAAAACGCTTTCCTTGTCAAAGTGAGCCTCGTCCTGTTAATAAGATCAATGTGTTTTCCTGTGTTCATAACATAACCTTACATTTTTGTTGTTGTTTACAATACAAAGAAAACATTTTGAACAATAACTGTTAAGCATGAAGCCATTACATCAGAGAATCCTTAGGTATGTTTCCCTTTTCTCCCAAAACTTATGCATGATCGCACATGAGGATTTCTTGGGAATTCGAAAGTTTTAGTACAAAAAACAGAAAATCATGTTGGTGTTTGTCCGAGAACAGAACGAGTTCTAAAAATTTAGGGGTGATTCCTTAGAGAGGTAACGCATACACACCTAGAAAAACAAAAAAAAAAAAACGACAATGAAGTGACTCTAAAGTTGAGTTTAGATTGGCATGAATAATGAGAAGATATCACTTTTGCATCTACTCTGCATTCGAAGCAAGAGCTTAACCCGATCCTAAATGCATGCATTTTAAGATGAAGAAGGAGGGCCATCTTTGATAATCCTTTCACAAATGGATGAAAATATACATCATTTCATTTTCCCCCTTTTTGAGCCTAATAACTTTTTCTTAAAAAAATAATATCCTTGGCTAGGATCACACCCTGAACACTGGGGGCGAAGTGCAAAAAATATCCATCAATGATTGAATAGTTAGCCCCAAATAACTCTTGGGGGTATGAAAAGTCTTCAACAATTGAAAGTGCCCAAACAATACTAGAGGGTATAAAAGGAAAATTTTCAAATCCATCAAAGGGTGCCCAGTACAAAGCTGGGGGGCATAAAAAAAAATCCAATAGGGATCCAAAATTCTGAGCATAAAAAAGAGAAGAAGCTAATGTAATGATAGCTCAAAATCAAATGAAGAAAAACAGAAAAAACAAAGAGAAAGGAGCCCAAAAGCCCAACACTGGGGGGGACCTGTGGACCATTTTAACAAATCAATTCCAAGGTCCAGAAATGTATATAACAAAAAGAAGTTTGGGATATAAGCACATTAGTGATTCCCTTAAGTCTTAAAGTCCCTTAAGACACCTTTTGAGCCTACAAATATCATTTTCTTCACAGCCAAGAAAGCCTAAGCCTACAATTACGTGCATAATCAAGCCCTTTCTGATCACAGGCAAGCAATCTAGGATCGGGTAGGCAGTGCTTTCTCATGGCGAAACAAATTCATTATTCATAGCCAAATAAAATGAATGCTCTTGAAGACGATCCTCAATAACCCTTACAAATTGAAATTTAATCCCTTTTGTGACGCAACCAGGATGTCACTTCATGTTCGTTCACATTTTTCACTCAAAATCAAAAACAAAAAAGTTTTCATGCACTATCTGGAAAACCTCTCCATAAGAATCCACTTTGAATTTCTTTAGAAATGAGTTTTACTTTTGAATCGATTGTCAAAATGATTTTCTGTGTCTGGAATAGCTTTGAAATTCATAAAAATTTCTGTATGAAAACAACCTCCTTGTCAAACCTTCATTCATCATAGCCTTCATACACAAACGCCGAATTGAATACTTCGGTGGGGGCATGATCAAAGCTAGGCAGGGCAATAAAAAACTTTTGGTAGAGGCTGGTTTTGGCTCCATGATTCCCTTATCTAAGAAAACTGATTTTCGGTGCAAAATTTGGCAACCTCTTGGGAGATAAGAAAGGGGCGTGAGAACAAAAAAGTGATGACATCAAGTCTTTCCTAGAGGTCAAGATCGTTAGATATTTCTCGACGTAAGCAATGAGGGGGACAAAAGCCATCAAAGATTACTAATCTGAGGACTCAAAACTTTCTGAGAAAAGGAGGAACTCCATGAAGAAAAGGGGACCTATATTTCTCAGGCTAAAGTATAACTATGTCACTATTGATTCATAGATGCATTACTTTCTTCCTTGACAGATCGGTGTCTCACCATCACCTCTTTTTGATGGCGGGTTGCTTAAGGGAAAAAAAAAATGATCCTCATTTCATTTAGCATAGTGTGCTTTCCATATGCCCCTATCTAACCTCCTTTTGAGTGCGCTTTAGAAGCCCTCAACCATCTATGGTAGTGTGTTTTCTGACCCTACCAATCTCCCCCTTCTTTGAGTGCGCCTTCGAGCCATCACTTCCTTAGGTAGTGTGTTTTCCAAACCCTAACCGTCCTTTTCGAGCGGGTCTTCAAGACGAGCCCATCGACCATACTCATAGGTTAGTGTGTTTTCTAAGCGCTCCCTAACCATCATTGATCCTTTTGAATGCGTCCTTAGAAGCCCTCAACTCACTTTTAGGTAGTGCATTTTCTCCAACCCTGAACCATCTTTTTTGAGTGCGCCTTCAAGCCACTCCATCATCATGCTCACTTCAAGCCCTCAACCATCTTAAGGTTATGTGTGTTTTTCTGAGCACTCACCTCCTTTTCGAGTGCGCCTTATGAGCCTCTCGACCTCACCTTAGGTTATGATTTTTCCAACCCTACCTTCCCTTTCCGAGCGTGCCTTCGAGCCCTCACCAATCATGGATAGTGTGTTTTCTAACCCTATCTCCTTTTGAGTGGCGCCTTAGAAGCCCTGTGACCACGCTTAGGTATGTGCGTTTTCCAACCCTATTTTCTTTTGAGTGCGTCTTTGGAGCCCTCACCATCTTCTAGGTAATGCGTTTTTTCTCAACACTTACCTCCTTCTTTGTTGCAGCTTTTGAGGGCCAATTCATCTCTCAGAGTAGTCGTGTTTTGTAACCCTGACCTCATTTCGAGTGCGCCTTTCTAAGCCCTCAACCACCTTGGTGTATTAAATGTGATTACAAACACGGCTAACCTCTTTTTGAGTTGGCACCTTCGAGTCCTCGATCACCCCCCCAAAAAACAGTAGGTAAGTGCGTTTTCCAAAACCTTACCACGTTTTTGACGCGGTGCGCCTTTGAGCCCTTGATCACTTTAGGTATTGGTGCGTTTTCCAACCTTACCCAGGTCATTTCGAGTACGCCCTTGAGCTCCTCAGATCACGCTAGGTAAATGCGTTTTCAACCTTACCTGCTTTTCGAGTGCGCCTTATGAGCTCTCGATCTAACTCTTGGAGTGATAGTGGCGTTTTCCATACCTTACTTCTTTTCGAGTGCGCCTTTGAGGCCCTCAATCACCTCAGGTAGTGTGTTTTTCAACCTTATCTCTCTTCGAGTGCGCCTTTGAGCCCTCGACCATTTTAGGGTAATGTGTTTTCTAACACCTGCCTTCTCCATTTCGAGTGGCCACCTTTGAGCCCTCGAACGACTTTAGGTAGTAGCGTTTTTCCAAACTCACTTTACCAATCCTTTCGAGTGGGCCCTCTGAGCCATCACATACTCTTAGGTAGTGTGTTGTTCCAACCCTGCCTCCTTTAGGAGTGCGGCCTTGGAGCACTCACACTCTTATGTAGTGTGTTTTTCTAACCCTAACCATTCCTTTCGAATGACGCTCTTCAGCCCTCGTTCCGCCATCGAAAGTCCTATCATGTTATCACCTTTCAGACATTTTGCCTTTTCCTTCTTTCTCCGGGTAGGCCACCCATAT
Source organism: Populus alba x Populus x berolinensis (assembly GCA_029228515.1). Taxonomy (NCBI): domain Eukaryota; kingdom Viridiplantae; phylum Streptophyta; class Magnoliopsida; order Malpighiales; family Salicaceae; genus Populus; species Populus alba x Populus x berolinensis. The sequence continues at coordinate 1,024,234 of CM055362.1, read as the reverse complement.
ATAAATCAAGAAAACCTCTTTCATAAACCTCTTTCTCATCTTCCATTTGGGCCGGGTTGCCCATAATAATGAAACCAATTCTTGAGAAATCCTTGCATTTCTCCGCCACCCTTCAAACTTGTTCGGCATTTGGGTCGGTTTTGCCCTTAACAATGAAACCATTTTTGAGAAATCTTTGCACTTTCTCACCACCTCTAAAATTTTCACTTGGGCAGGTCGCCCATTAACCAACAAGACCATTTTTGAAAAATTCTCTGCATTTTTCACCACTTTGAAAAATCTTTGCATTTTTCACCATTTTGAGAAATCTTCAACATTTTTCTCACCACTTTGAAAAATCTCTGCAATTTATTCACCTCTTTGAAAATTTTTTTGTATTTTTCTCTCACTTTTCATACTGGGCAGATGTCGCCCATAAACACAACAACGACCACCTTTAGAAACAATTTTTGTATTTTTGAAAAAATCTTTGTATTTTTCATAAAAACCTTTCCACCTGGATGCGGGTCCGCCCCATTACAACAAGACCACTTTGAAAAATCGTTGCATTTTTCACCATTTTGAGAAATCCTTCGCATATTCTCTACCAACTTTGAAAAATTCTCTGCATTTGTCACCTCTTTGAAAAATCTTTGTAATTTTTTCATCACTTTTCATTCCTGGGCAAGGGTCGCTCATCACAACAATTAACCACTTTGAAAATTTTTGTATTTTTGAAAAAATCTTTTGTATTTTTTCAAAACCTTTCACCTGGGCAGGTCGGCCCATTACTAACAAGACTTGTAACACTTTGAAAAATCATTGCATTTTTTCACCACTTTGAGTACATCTTCAGCATTTCTCTAAGCAGACCTTTAAACAAACTCTGTTTCGTTTATCCATCTAGGCAGGTCGCCCAGTTAACCAATGCAACAATGATGAAAAAAAATCATTTCTTTTTTTTTTTATTATTTACACACCAAATCACTTTTTAGTATTTTTTCACCACTTTGAAAAAATCTTTTGTATTTTTCACAATACTTTGGAACATTCTTCGTGTTTTTCACACGGGGCTAGGTCACCCATTACAATGAGAACCACCACTTTGAAAAAACATTGTATTTTTTTTCCTTCTCTGTAAAAAATTTTTTTTGCGTTTTTTCCACTTTGGCGTAGCGTCACTTTCATTATAATGAGAACCGACCTTCAAAAATTTTCTTTGCTGGGTAGCGTCACCTATAAACAATTCGAACACCGATTTTCAAAATCTTTTGAATTTTCAAAAACAATTTCCAGTTTTTTAACTTCTAAAGTGCGGCTTTCTAGCCCTCAAGAGGATTCATCATTCTCTCAACAAGATGAGTCAAATCATATCTCATCCTTTTTTGTGTTTTCTTTCTTTACAATGACTCTATTATCTAAACGGCTCTCTTTCTACGAGACTTTCTATCTATATAGCATTGTACCAAAGAGGGGCAACTGTCATAAACCCAATTCTGGGTTATTCCCCAAAAATTTCATTTTTTTTAAATATAAAAAAAATAAAATAAAGGGCTGGCAATGTGGAGAAAGCTGATCAAAAAAAAGCACTGTAAAAATATGACAAAAATCAAGCTGGCAATTTTCGGAAGGAATTTCAAATGGCCTAATTGTACCCCATTATGCCACGAGAGATAGAAAAATCGCAAATATCGAAGTGTTCAAATTAAAATGATTGCATTGGATGAATTTGCATGAAAATTTTAAGTCCAATGACATAATTAAAATTTTTAATGGGACAGTTCATTGTTTTTTTTGATTTAATCCAATGGGCCAAATTAAATTTTAATTTATGTTTAAGAATTAATTTAGGATCCAATTGATGGGATTTAATTAAGATGCAAGGATTTAATTATAACTTTAAATTTTACCAAAGTGAATTGATTGAAATTAGGGCCAAACACAAAAAATTGAGGGACCAAATTTTGGAAGGCCCGAGAAATACTATACTTTGCCTATAAATACGCAGTACCTACAACTCAAATCTAAAAGGGGAAGGGGGGGCAATTTTTGACAAATAGAAAAGAGGAAAAGAAACCCTAAACCTAACTCTTTCTTTCTCCTTAACCCAGGCCAGCCGCCACCAATCAGAGAGATTTTTCTTCTCTTGCACACAGCCCCCGGAATGGTCTTCATTTTTGCAGACCCGGCTGGTTCCACCATTTCCCCCACATCGTTGAAATCAAATCAGAGCAGCCCTAGTCACCGTGCGTTTAATTAATAATTTTGCTCCCACTCTCATTTCCTCCCCTAAGAACAGGCACAACCCACCATCCTCCTCTCATCAGCCACAAATCAAACCTCATATCTTTCCCTCAACTCTCTCCAAGCAGTCGATTTTCCATTCTCTCAGCCGAAACCAGAGAAGAAAAGGCAAACCCCCCCCTCCGTATTCAATTGCGTCCTCCTCTCGGCCAAAAGTAAATAAGTTCTTCCCTGCAATTTCTGGAGTTTTTAGGGAATATTTTGTAAATTTTAAATTAATTATTGTCATTTTTACTTTATTTGTCCTTGAATTTTGGTATTGTGTAAATGTGATGTTAAAAAAAAATAAAAAATAAAGAAAAAATAAATAATAATAATAATAAAAAAGTTGTAGTGTGTGTGTTTGTATTTTTTTATGTATGTTATTGAATAAAAAAGGGAATTTAATATTTTAATTTTACAATGCACCAATATATAAGGATAGATTAAAATCTTGTTTTATTTTCCATGGTGTGAAATGTCGATAGAACATGTTTCTACATATTTTGTGAGAATTATTAACTGATTTATCAAAGCATTTAAAGTGGTCTAAAGTTTTACTTTTAAAAATTACATCAAGCCCATGAAGCTTGTATGTGAATGTGTGGTGTCTTTTAGTTTTTTTTATGAATGTTTTTCTATGGTAAAATGGGCAGGGACAATAAATGAGGATTTAATATTTTGATTTGGATCACGCGGTAGAAGTAAATTCTTGTACGGAAGTTGTATTTCTAAAATGCGATGAAAAGATAAAAATTTTATAAATACTTCTTTAACACATCAAGTCCACGAAGCAGCTTACCTCAGGTAGGCGGCGTTAGGGTGGTGCTAATACCTTCCCTAACCACAACTAGTCCCTTACCCACGAATCTCTGACATAGACTAGTACATCGGGTTTCCTAGGAGCTCTCAATAAATTACTCGGAGGCGACTCCTATACAAACCATTTCAAGCAATAGCAACCAACGAGAAAAATCGCCAGCCGATTGCGTGCGGGATTTTTCTAACGTGACGACACATGTAACGAGTTTTAGGCTAATGACTCCTAGACCAGTTGGTCTTAGGGCATTTGGTGTTGAGACACCCCTATAAGCTTAGTAACTCGGGTTGAGGATATTGATACGTAGATGTGTGCTAATGTTTGATTTCCTTAAGCTTTTATCCTTAACACACTGTAACAAGCTTAGAGCCAATAAACTCCCAAGTTAGTAATTGACTTTAGGGTATTAGGTGTTTAAAACACCCCTTTGGGCTTTATTGCTTAGGTTAGGGAGGCTACAAAGCGAAACTTATCTATGTTTTTATTATCACCAATATTATCATTTTTTTTTTGCATATTTCTATACTATCCCTTTCCACTTCAGTTTTTACCTTCAACAAAAGTACATTAGATAATGTAATAAATCCAACGTGCAACCCACAATCATTATGTTAAAGTGTAGTGTGTGAAAAATGAAGGTTTACGAATACTTGTTAAATAAGTATATGAGCAGAATCAAGTGATAACAATGCGAGAGTTTGTTAAACCTGAATATTTCAAGATAAGTATTCTAATAAGCCTTGTTTTGAATATTGCAAATATACCGTTAGAAAATTTTACTAAGATACATCTCAAGGAATAATTCCCCTTTACTCTGCCATCCTAGTAATATCAGTTTTGCCAAATGGATTTTATTTTTATTAAAAAAAATAGTTAGTTGGTTATTTTTTTTTAAAACTACTACCCTCTACCCCAACCAATACAAGACATTGTCGTCAATGTCCTAAGGTAGAAAGATAGAGTATAGAAGGAAAGTCACCTTAAACAAACGAACAATGACAAACCTGAGACACACTTAAACAAATATATGAAGTAACAAACAAAAAATTATAAGTTATTAATAAAACCACAAGACACAATGTTTCACAAATGAAGGCTCAAAATCGAATCTAAGCTTTTTTCCGGCTTTCCTTAATTGACCAATCTAGGCGACTCATGCAGGGATCAATGATTAAGGATGAATGATTGTAGTTGGTCAATCAATAGTGTTCAGCAGGGTAAAATTAGCAGCAAAGATTATGATTTGTTTCATGTCGAAGATGTTCGAATTTCCTGTTCCACAGCTTGATCAAGGAAAAGACAACAACTTATCATAAAAACTATTAATATTTATACACATACCTATAGGTTTATGGTGAATGTGCACTTGGGCCCAAGAAGAAATATGAAAGATCTCTTCCAATGTGCCCAGACCATCCTGGTAAGGCAATGAACGGCATCAACATGGCTAAACATGGCGTTTAGTTGGTCAGACATTTTGGAGACCTGTAGTTCCTCTCCAATTGTTTTTCCATTGATGTTCTCATTTGCTAAAGCTTGGGGAACACCCCTTTAAAACAGTGACTGCCTCCTAAAATGCAGCCATTGACACAACTCCCATTAACCCAAGGCAGCCTCCCCCATACACGAAATGAATCTTTCTCTCATGCTAGTACTTGGACCAAGATGATTTGATGATTCTAAAAACTGTTTTTTTCTTTCCTAGGATTGGAGCCACCGAAAACACAAATATTTCTTATGTGATGAATTGAGGAACCATGCCATTTCTACACACTTCTATATTTGATGGAATGTCTATAGGATGAGTAGAAAAGAAGGGAAGGTAGAGACGAATTTATAGATGAAAAAATTGAAAATGCAATCATACCAACCTATAATTCAGGAAATACTTTTGTGCATGTGACTATATGGTGCCTACAGGACATCTGAATGAAACTCTGGTGAGCGGTGAAATGTTGAGAAGATTCCAGGTGTAAAAACACTGGATTTTTATATTACATTGAAGTTTAATTTTTAATTAATACCCCTCTTATGTTATTTTTTTAGCTTATTTAAGCTTTTTTAACTGATAATTATTTTTTTCAATTACATTAAGTGTCTTTAATTTTTCATGAAGTAAATTATGATTCATCTTTAATTTTTTTTATATTTCATATAAATTAAATTTATTTTTATAATATAGAGTGAATTTAATAAATAAATTCATTAAATACAATCGGATAAATATCATGTGTTATGCTCATTTAAAATATTTTGATCTATATCTTATCTCTTAATTTTTACTGTTTTGGTTTTAATTTATCACCAAATTTCTTTATTATATTGAATTATCCTGGATGGTCTTGATCTTGGACGCACAGGATAGACAAGTACTCTTGACCATATCTAATGTTTATGTCATTGATTTCGTATGGTAGACCAAGCTCTTTTTTCTAGTGTAATATTTTTTTTTGTTACCTTATTTTTATTGTGATATTAAATTATACAAAATTTAACTTTGATTATTAAAATTCTTAAATATCCTCTAATATCTTTTATTTAAAACAAAATTGATTGTACCTATAACTTTGCACAAGAGTAATAAATATAACAAAAACTATATATATAATCTCCTTCTATGTATAGGTTGAGGCATCTTGAAACATTAGGGGTATCATGATTGTCGTTATCAACAACAACAAAAAATGTGATGATGATATTTGGTAAGAAAAAACACCCCTTGGTATTTCTGTCCGGATATTCAATAAAAAAGTGAAATCAAAATTACGATGTTCTTGAAATTTTCTCATAAAATCGTGATAGCAAATCCTAAGTTAAACAATACCATATTAGTTCAATAACCATCCATACCTTTAAGGAAGTGTTTCAACGAGAAGTTATTCCTTGGAAATCAATTGTTTTAAATTAATATATATTATTTTATCCACAATTTTTCTTTAATGAATTAATATACACATTATCTAAGAAATAAATATTTTATATAAAAAGATCCAATTATCAATTCAATCCTGAAAGCTAAATAAAATTCTCAAGACATTTCCTAGGGATGAGCATTTTTTGTTCGGTTCGATTCAGTTTTTACTTTGAAAAATACCAACCAAATTGAATTTTTTATTTTTTCTTAATTCAGAATCGATAAACCTGTTTTAAACCGAATCTACTTTCGGGTTCAGTTAATTGAGAAAAACAATTTAGAAAAACCGAAACTATCAAGGTATTGTTTCATGTGAAGGCCAAGTTTGATGCCAACAATTTATGGACAGCAATGGATGATAAATTGATGGGTCTAAATGGCAAGGATTTAAGCCGTGTACAAAGTGGTAAAATAATGATCTATATGACAAAGGAACGATCTCATAAAAAAACCCAAAACAACCAGTAAAATCCATGAATTTTGAGACTGTTTATAATTAAATTCGGTGGTTGTTTGGTATTGTGGCTGCGGGTAAGGTCCCACCATTAACTGTGGTTCTGCAGCCACAGGTTTCAAGACAGCAGCTCTCGGCTGCTTCATGTATTTGGAAAATGGAGTGTTATGAACAGTGGAAGGATTTTCTTCTTAGCTCCACTGTTCACCCATTCTTCTTCTAATGAATAGTAAAATTGATCCGGCCGGACCGGTTCGGTATTAAAGATAAAAATGCATTTATAAACCGGATTAGACCCAAGAAAATATATTTTTTTTATTTTTAATTATATTTTATTCAATAAACTAGTGTTAAACATTTTTCAATGACTACATAAATTAAAAGAAAGATCGCTTGATGACGTTTGCTTTTACAAAATTTGATTGCAATCTCAATTTCATTACATGATGGAATTGTAGATAATTTATGGGAACAATAAAAAAATATTTTATGTAAAGTTTGATTTATTTCATGATGTAATAACAATAGTTAAATCCACAATATTTAAATTAAAAACCATCAATATTAATATATATATTTTTAAATTTTTTTTTTAACCTCAATTTATAAAATAATTTTTTTCAAACCACATCCATAATATGCTACTGCAATACCAAACACACTCTAGATAGCAAAAAATTATGGAAAAAATATCCCTATTGCACATCTCTTTTATGCGAAAAGAGACAACAAAAACAACGGTTTTCTTTCTCTTTCTCTTTTTGTTTATAAATTAATAATGATGGAATATATATTATGAAAGAGGGAAAGGCATATATTTTGGGGGCAAATGTTTTCTATCCCTTTTTCTTGTGTTTATGAAGGCTTGAGTTTTAAATTTTTTTGATATAGAAATCAAAAGAATAATAAGAGAATTAGAGATAGGAGAGTGGTGAGAGAGTGACCATTTGCAAAACATTAGAGAAGGAGAGTGGTGAGAGAGGGAAGACATTTGGGAGACGGAGCGGGGCGGAATTGAGAGCTGAAGGATGGAGAAGCTTTGGTTTTAGGGTTTTTTTTTTTTTTTTTTTTATAGTGGGTTTTAAATGTTGGTTGAAACCGGTACGGTTCAGTCAAGTTCAATTGGGGTTTAAATATTTCAAAAATCAAAACCGAACCGAACCGGTTTGTTTCTTAGGGTTTATAATTGTTTCATTCGGTTTTATTTTTTTAACTCGGTTTTTTTCGGTTAAATTTTTTTTCAGTTTTTTGTCAGTTTAATCGGTTTTCGGTTTTTTTGCTCACCTCTAAAATTACCACCAATTATCCCTCACTCAAAATAATATTTATTAAATTTGATATGGCTTGGCATATTGATTTTAGAACCTGATTCCCTGTGGGTTTTATTTTGAACAATAATTGGACTTATTAGGGATTATCGATGTGTTTGTTTACCGGAAAGTGGTTTTTGAGCAACCACTTTCCAAACTGTTCCTGTGTTTGTTTGCCATTAGAAAAGTTGATCAACGAAAAACACGTTCCACTCAAAGGAAAATTTAGCTTGGTATGCAGAAAAAAAAGGTGTTTTCCTTTTATTTGGGTGGAAAACACATTTTCAGAAGTTGTGAAAAATTTAGAAATGTCTTATTTATTTTACTGATTATATGAACATTGATCCTTCAAATTTTTGATTAATTATATATTTTGTTTTTTAATTGTTTTTCAATTTTCATCCACTTAGAATTTAATTTTTTATATTAACTTTGATCGTTATTTTTATAACATATTTATTTGCTTTTCCCTTATCATTTTTTTAAATTTAAATTTTTTATCATTCAACTTTGGTCCCCCTTCTTTTGATTGCTACTTCTTTTATTTGAAATAATTTATGAAATGTTAATTATTATGATTTTTAATTTCTTTATCTTTCAATTTTTTTATTTTTTAGATTTGATCTATATTATTTTGATTATTATTTATTTTAATTTCGACGATAATTTATGAAATTATATATTTTTTTTCAATTTCATTTCTCATTCAACTTTTTAATTTGTAAGATTTGTTCCTCATTATTTTAATAAACTTGAAAACAATAAAACTTTAATAAACTATTTTTCAGCTTATTTTCACCATGCACATAACCTTAACACTGAAAAAGTGTTTTTCAACTTAATTTCCATCATACTACCAAACATTGAAATATAATCTCATTTTCTAGGAATTCTACTTTTTAAAAGAATACTACATTACAGAAATCAAATGGAGGCCTCAGTTAACAAAAACATTGGTGTGACCTAATGTAGATAATTTCAAGGATTTTGTTTTTTCAATTTTTGTCCTAATACAAAACAATATTGTTTTACAATTATACTTAGGGTGGACTCCAAAAGCAAATTACATACTAGGCGGTGTTCTTCTATTTATTAGACATTTTCAGGAGTAACCCTCACTCAAAACCATAATTGTTAAACCTGATATGGTTTACCTCATAACCTAATTTAAATAGGTTTTATTTTGAATAATAAATGGGACATTGATCATGTCAAATTAAGATGAAATTTCTAATATTACAAATTTGAAAGGATTTTTATTGTTTTTTAATTTTTTTTAAATAATATTATTTATTTAATAAATTTATAATTTATTTGTCAATATCCCAATCTTAAATTATATTCAATTACCATGAGTAAAAACCTCTATGGCATAAAAGTTGTTATTAAAATAAAAATATTTTATCACATTTTATAATAATATGGGTATTATATTCATGGGGAAACCCTTTAGTACTGAAGAAACAAGAAAGAAAACTATCCGTTAAAAGCCTAGAAAAATCAAACTAAGGACATCACAATCCTCTTCACCGGAGTAGGAATAGAGTAACGTTAAAAACAACCCGTCTGTTACACTTTCACCTCATTGATTTTGATTTACAGTAGATGAAAAAAAATTCCTTGATCTTTCAAAGTTCGATCTTTTCTTTTGCGTTCTTTGTTAAATTCTGGAACAACAATGGAGTTCCACGGTGGAGACAATAGTAGAAGTATGGTGCGAAGAGGAAGGATTTCTTGGATCATATATATGACAGTGACAGCGCGGTCAAGAACTTAGTGGAAGAGGAAGACAGGTCAAAGCATATGATAGAGACCCAGCGCTAAAAACACACCGCTGGAGCACTATTGCTCAACAGCCTTAACCTGCGCACCCACACCAACACCTAAACAATTAACTCGCCCGCTCAAACACACAGTCCTCCACTACTCCTCATCTTCTTCTTCTTCTTCAAGCCTAAACCCCTTTATTAGTCGATGGTAAGTGGCAATTTCGTAAGTTTTACTTGCTAATCTTGCTCCGCTACGCCTGAGGTTTTAGTGCCTGTATTTGTTACTTAGAAGTTAGGGTATTGAGACTCCGATTTTTGTATATTCTGTGTATTTTCTGGAAGTTGGAAAACCTAGTTAGCAGTTGTTAGTTTTTTTAAGCATTTATTTTTTAATCATGGAAACTGTTATTTATTTATTTATTTATTTTTATTTTCTTGCTTCAAAAATCATGGAATAATTTCAGATTTTGGCTCGTACACAGATAGGCAGAAGATAATTTCCTGCTCTCACAAAAGCCTTGTGAAAATTCTCTCTCACTCTCTCTCAAACAAATTTATTTGGTTTTGTATATGATTGAAAACCGAATAGAACAAAAAAAAAAATAGGGGAATTAACATAACGAAAGAAGATCGGCGACGACAGAATCGTTGGTGTGCGCAAATCCAAGGGCTATCAAGCAACGCAGTGGATTATTGGTTTGTTATCGATTCACTAGAAGAAAGCTGATGGAAGTGCTACATGATGAGTCGACTCGGCGTTTGGCTTTTCTTGAACAGCTCAACCAGACTTCTCTTCTCCCACTCGGTTATCTTTATTTTTTGTGAGACGCAAACTTATTCTTTAATTTTTCTTAAAAACAAAATACGTTCACTAGTGATATGTTTAGCTATTTAAATTATTATTATTGATTATGAGATAGTTTTACTGTTTAAAAAGAAGAAGAAAGAAGTTTTGGAAGTTTTTAGGGTTCATTGTGTTAGAAATGGATGGTTGTTGAAATTGAAGAAAGACTAAGTTTTTTGAAATAAGAAGAAGAAGTAGGCGTATTATGTATTATGTTGATTTGGGTTTAGAGAATGAGTTCTTTCGTGAGTTTTTATTTTAATTTGTATATATAATTGTGTGTGTATTTATTTACTTATTTATAAGTGGTGAATGGGTGGCAGAGAGGCATGCACTTCTGTGGCCAGTTTTACCAATGAGCAAGTGAGAAGACTAGTTTTCATCCTTTCCAGGTTTCTCACTTGTTGTGTTCCAGTCCAGATTCGTGTCGGCGTCGGAAAAGTGTATTTTATTTTTGTTTACCCTTGATTAAATTTAAAATGTGTGTGAGTAGAATGTTGTTTTTCTATTTACTTAGTTGATGCTAAATAATCTTTTTGAATCGTTGGCTTCATAGCTGGTAGTAAGAGATTCAAAGACCAAGTTTTGATGCTTTGATGTCACCAATTGCGTGGTGTGGCGGCCCCTTGGCTGGAAGCTGTGAAAAAACTGCGCAATTCCTACCTGAACATTTGACTGCTTTGCATCCGGATTTTCTTCAACTTTGTTTGCTGGGTAAGTGCTTTAAAAACTGGTCTTTTCCATTCTGGAGGATGATATTTTTTTGGTTGATCAGCCACGCGGGACTTTTTTCTCTATCTGTTTGAGTCAGGTTTGATGGCCTTATTTTTTGTGATCTAGGAGCATGATCTATTCTTGTCGATGTTATTTTGACCTCAAAGGAAACCTATGTTCCAGTTTGTAATAACACTATTCACAATTTGTTATATTTTCTAGTTCTGCAAAGAGTTTTCTGTTCTGAAGGACAAGCTCAGAAGCACTTCCAAGACATCATTGTTTTGCTAACATCACTGTTTTGCTACTTAATTATGCATGGTGGATCAAATTGAGAAACCAAATTGGTTCCCTTAGAGATGCCTTCTATGATGAATTCGATTTCTATAGGGAGACTGCCTTTGTGATGGATGATTTCCGCACAATTTATGTTGGTTCTTTTACATTTGTTTCATTGAGTCACTTTTCTCATCTAAAGTAGTATATGGTAATAAAATTACCCAAATGTTTCAAGTTTCATTGCATGCTATGGATTGCATATGATACTTAGTAAATGCGTTGAGTTTTTGGTGTCTCTTAATTTTGCACAACTTACTAATAATTGGATATTTTTAAGTGGGATATGTATGGTGTGAGGAGGAGGATTAAATATGGCCTACCAATAAAGGAATGTATCTAAAAGAGTGCAGGAGGCTTATAGAGTTGATGAAACTTGGAAAGAACTTAACATTTATACATTGTTCAAGTTTCAGGGCAATGACATTTAAGGCATGCGTTCTTGCATGTCATTGGGGGAAGAGTTCTAGGCCTTTTGATTTATTTGATTTATCTTGTCAGTTTATTAGCTTTTGCATATGGCTTTAGGTGGAAATATTCGAAACTGGCATTTTTATTTTTTTCAGGCATTTAACCTGGTTGCTTAGTTCTCTTCATTATGCAACAAACAATAGGCAGGGTATCCACTTCACTCAGCAGTGTAACAAGTTTTTCATCTAGCAGCAGATTTGTGACCATATCTAATGCTCGTTTTCTTCTTGATGCAGAGATCCAAACTCATATCGGATCTGCTGATATCTGTTTCCAAAGAATAGGAGACAAGCCAGGATTAAAGTTTGCGAAGATTCCTTAAGACTTTGGTAGTGTGGGTATTATCGGGTGTTTATCTCACATCTTTTTAAGCTTAGTCCTGAATGTGCTTGAATGATCTCTCGTGGTGTTACTTTGTGGAGTGATAAAAGTATGAGATAAAAGCTAATGATAATTAGGCCACAAATTAGATAATCCAGTTTGCAAGTTTTGGATTGTATAAATTGCATGTATGCGTTGAAGAAAATAACAAAAAACTAAAAGGATTGGTGAATCCACTTGTATATCATGAGACAAACTTCCTATTCAATGGAAAAGTGCAAAGTGTGCTTCTTGGCTGGCTTTTTTAACTCTTCCTCAGCTCTTTTTGGCTGGGCTTTCCCGCCCTTCTATTCAGCTTATGTTGGTGGGCTTGGGCTAGGAGCAGGCTTATATTTTTTTTTTGTTGTGGTTAATTTTTCCTTCATTCAGCAAGGGCGCTTTATGTTTTTTGGTTTGGGTTTCATTTGCTGGAGCTGGGATTGGGGCTGATAGCTACTTGGGGCTCTTCTTCTCCTTTGTTTATGTGAATTTGTGTCTATTTTTCCTTCTTTTTTTTCTCCCCCCCTGGTTTTCATGCTACTCCTCTTCTCTTTCTCCATCGAAAGCCACCAAAGAACTGAGCTGTCTAGGGTAGGGGTGGGATTGCTTTTGTGTCTCTATTTGCCTTGCAATGATGCGGGGACTCATCAGATTCTTTTTCTTTCCTTTTGTCTGGGTTTTTTGGGTTGCTAGTATTTGGGGAGATTTGGTGCTGATCTCAAAGGCTTTTGGCTCTGATTCGACGCGTCCTCTTTGCTTTATTGATGCAATGGAAATTGCTGCCCATGAAAGGTTGTCCAAGTGGCAAGTTGTGCAGGACGTATGCAGGTTTTCACAAGGTCGTTTTGGTGTTGGGAAAGGTGTTGATCCTACGTGGGGCTGGATTTGTTTTGGGTTACCCAATCCATCTTCTCTGTTGGGGGTTATTGGTATGGTTTTCATTTAGTTAGGTTTGGTGATGACTGGTTCTGGCTTGGTTTTGGTTTGATTTGCTTTTTTTATTTATTGCTAGTCAGTAGCATCTTGCCCTGTTAAAGTTCAATTGAGATTTAGGCTGTAGTAGCATGTTAGCTATGGCAATCATGCCTTCTG
>CM055362.1:988768-1010788 GCA_029228515.1 Populus alba x Populus x berolinensis | reverse complement strand
AAATTCAGTTGCCTTTGAATTTCGGGTGATCCCTCTTGAGCATGTATGCTTCTGCTACTATTTCTACATCGTACTTTCTTCCGCAAACGGCGAAACGCTTTGACTCGGTGAGTTTCGCGGCATTCCGACTTCGAAGTCCCGGTTGCCGAAATTCAGTTGCCTTTGAATTTCGGGTGATCCCTCTTGAGCATGTATGCTTCTGCTACTTGTTCTACATCATACTTTCTTCCGCAAACGGCGAAACGCTTTGACTCGGTGAGTTTCCCGGCATTCCGACTTCGATGCCCCGGTTGCCGAAATTCAGTTGCCTTTGAATTTCGGGTGATCCCTCTTGAGCATGTATGCTTCTGCTACTTGTTCTACATCATACTTTCTTCCGCAAACGGCGAAACGCTTTGACTCGGTGAGTTTCGCGGCATTCCGATTTCGATGCCCCGGTTGCCGAAATTCAGTTGCCTTTGAATTTCGGGTGATCCCTCTTGAGCATGTATGCTTCTGCTACTTGTTCTACATCATACTTTCTTCCGCAAACGGCGAAACGCTTTGACTCGGTGAGTTTCGCGGCATTCCGACTTCGATGCCCCGGTTGCCGAAATTCAGTTGCCTTTGAATTTCGGGTGATCCCTCTTGAGCATGTATGCTTCTGCTACTTGTTCTACATCATACTTTCTTCCGTAATTGGCGGAACGCTTTGACTCGGTGACTTTCGCGGCATTCCGACTACGACTGCCCGGTTGTCGAAATTCAGTTGCCTTTGAATTTTGGGTGATCCCTCTTGAGCATGTATGCTTCTGCTACTTGTTCTACATCATACTTTCTTCCGCAAAAGGCGAAACGCTTTGACTTGGTTAGTTTCGAGGCATTCCGACATCGATGCCCCGGTTGCCGAAATTCAGTTGCCTTTGAATTTCGGGTGATCCCTCTTGAGCATGTATGCTTCTGCTACTTGTTCTACATCATACTTTCTTCCGCAAACGGCGAAACGCTTTGACTCGGTGAGTTTCGCGGCATTCCGACTTCGATGCCCCGGTTGCCGAAATTCAGTTGCCTTTGAATTTCGGGTGATCCCTCTTGAGCATGTATGCTTCTGCTACTTGTTCTACATCATACTTTCTTCCGCAAACGGCGAAACGCTTTGACTCGGTGAGTTTCGCGGCATTCCGACTTCGACTCCCCGGCTGCCGAAATTCAGTTGCCTTTGAATTTCGGGTGATCCCACTTGAGCATGTATGCTTCTGCTACTTGTTCTACATTATACTTTCTTCCGCAAATCGCGAAACGCTTTGACTCGGTGAGTTTCGCGGCTTTCCGACTTCGATGCCCCGATTCCTGAAATTTAGTTGCCTTTGCATTTCGGGTGATACCTCTTGAGCATGTATGCTTCTGCTACTTGTTCTACATCAGACTTTCTTCCGCAAACGGCGAAACGCTTTGACTCGGTGAGTTTCGCGGCATTCCGACTTCGATGCCCCGGTTGCCGAAATTCAGTTGCCTTTGAATTTCGGGTGATCCCTCTTGAGCATGTATGCTTCTGCTACTTGTTCTACATCATACTTCTTCCGCAAACGGCGAAACGCTTTGACTCGGTGAGTTTCGCGGCATTCCGACTTCGATGCCCCGGTTGCCGAAATTCAGTTGCCTTTGAATTTCGGGTGATCCCTCTTGAGCATGTATGCTTCTGCTACTTGTTCTACATCATACTTTCTTCCGCAAACGGCGAAACGCTTTGACTCGGTGAGTTTCGCGGCATTCCGACTTCGATGCCCCGGTTGCCGAAATTCAGTTGCCTTTGAATTTCGGGTGATCCCTCTTGAGCATGTATGCTTCTGCTACTTGTTCTACATCATACTTTCTTCCGCAAACGGCGAAACGCTTTGACTCGGTGAGTTTCGCGGCATTCCGACTTCGATGCCCCGGTTGCCGAAATTCAGTTGCCTTTGAATTTCGGGTGATCCCTCTTGAGCATGTATGCTTCTGCTACTTGTTCTACATCATACTTTCTTCCGCAAACGGCGAAACGCTTTGACTCGGTGAGTTTCGCGGCATTTCGACTTCGATGCCCCGGTTGCCGAAATTCAGTTGCCTTTGAATTTCGGGTGATCCCTCTTGAGCATGTATGCTTCTGCTACTTGTTCTACATCATACTTTCTTCCGCAAACGGCGAAACGCTTTGACTCGGTGAGTTTCGCGGCATTCCGACTTCGATGCCCGGTTGCCGAAATTCAGTTGCCTTTGAATTTCGGGTGATCCCTCTTGAGCATGTATGCTTCTGCTACTTGTTCTACATCATACTTTCTTCCGCAAACGGCGAAACGCTTTGACTCGGTGAGTTTCGCGGCATTCCGACTTCGATGCCCGGTTGCCGAAATTCAGTTGCCTTTGAATTTCGGGTGATCCCTCTTGAGCATGTATGCTTCTGCTACTTGTTCTACATCATACTTTCTTCCGCAAACGGCGAAACGCTTTGACTCGGTGAGTTTCGCGGCATTCCGACTTCGATGCCCGGTTGCCGAAATTCAGTTGCCTTTGAATTTCGGGTGATCCCTCTTGAGCATGTATGCTTCTGCTACTTGTTCTACATCATACTTTCTTCCGCAAACGGCGAAACGCTTTGACTCGGTGAGTTTCGCGGCATTCCGACTTCGATGCCCCGGTTGCCGAAATTCAGTTGCCTTTGAATTTCGGGTGATCCCTCTTGAGCATGTATGCTTCTGCTACTTGTTCTACATCATACTTTCTTCCGCAAACGGCGAAACGCTTTGACTCGGTGAGTTTCGCGGCATTCCGACTTCGATGCCCCGGTTGCCGAAATTCAGTTGCCTTTGAATTTCGGGTGATCCCTCTTGAGCATGTATGCTTCTGCTACTTGTTCTACATCATACTTTCTTCCGCAAACGGCGAAACGCTTTGACTCGGTGAGTTTCGCGGCATTCCGACTTCGATGCCCCGGTTGCCGAAATTCAGTTGCCTTTGAATTTCGGGTGATCCCTCTTGAGCATGTATGCTTCTGCTACTTGTTCTACATCATACTTTCTTCCGCAAACGGCGAAACGCTTTGACTCGGTGAGTTTCGCGGCATTCCGACTTCGATGCCCGGTTGCCGAAATTCAGTTGCCTTTGAATTTCGGGTGATCCCTCTTGAGCATGTATGCTTCTGCTACTTGTTCTACATCATACTTTCTTCCGCAAACGGCGAAACGCTTTGACTCGGTGAGTTTCGCGGCATTCCGACTTCGATGCCCGGTTGCCGAAATTCAGTTGCCTTTGAATTTCGGGTGATCCCTCTTGAGCATGTATGCTTCTGCTACTTGTTCTACATCATACTTTCTTCCGCAAACGGCGAAACGCTTTGACTCGGTGAGTTTCGCGGCATTCCGACTTCGATGCCCGGTTGCCGAAATTCAGTTGCCTTTGAATTTCGGGTGATCCCTCTTGAGCATGTATGCTTCTGCTACTTGTTCTACATCATACTTTTTCCGCAAACGGCGAAACGCTTTGACTCGGTGAGTTTCGCGGCGTTCCGACTTCGATGCCCCGTTGCCGAAATTCAAGTTGCCTTTGAATTTCGGGTGATCCCTCTTGAGCATGTATGCTTCTGCTACTTGTTCTACATCATACTTTTTCCGCAAACGGCGAAACGCTTTGACTCGGTGAGTTTCGCGGCATTCCGACTTCGATGCCCCGGTTGCCGAAATTCAGTTGCCTTTGAATTTCGGGTGATCCCTCTTGAGCATGTATGCTTCTGCTACTTGTTCTACATCATACTTTCTTCCGCAAACGGCGAAACGCTTTGACTCGGTGAGTTTCGCGGCATTCCGACTTCGATGCCCCGGTTGCCGAAATTCAGTTGCCTTTGAATTTCGGGTGATCCCTCTTGAGCATGTATGCTTCTGCTACTTGTTCTACATCAGACTTTCTTCCGCAAACGGCGAAACGCTTTGACTCGGTGAGTTTCGCGGCATTCCGACTTCGATGCCCGGTTGCCGAAATTCAGTTGCCTTTGAATTTCGGGTGATCCCTCTTGAGCATGTATGCTTCTGCTACTTGTTCTACATCATACTTTCTTCCGCAAACGGCGAAACGCTTTGACTCGGTGAGTTTCGCGGCATTCCGACTTCGATGCCCGGTTGCCGAAATTCAGTTGCCTTTGAATTTCGGGTGATCCCTCTTGAGCATGTATGCTTCTGCTACTTGTTCTACATCATACTTTCTTCCGCAAACGGCGAAACGCTTTGACTCGGTGAGTTTCGGCATTCCGACTTCGATGCCCGGTTGCCGAAATTCAGTTGCCTTTGAATTTCGGGTGATCCCTCTTGAGCATGTATGCTTCTGCTACTTGTTCTACATCATACTTTCTTCCGCAAACGGCGAAACGCTTTGACTCGGTGAGTTTCGCGGCATTCCGACTTCGATGCCCCTTGCCGAAATTCAGTTTTTAATTTCGGTGATCCCTTTAATATGTGCATTTATCTTCTTGTTTACATGTTACATTACACTCTTCCCAAAAAACGTTTGACGCTTGATTTCGTTTGCATTCGACTTCGATGCCCGGTTGCCGAAATTCAGTTGCCTTTGAATTTCGGGTGATCCCTCTTGAGCATGTATGCTTCTGCTACTTGTTCTACATCATACTTTCTTCCGCAAACGGCGAAACGCTTTGACTCGGTGAGTTTCGCGGCATTCCGACTTCGATGCCCCGGTTGCCGAAATTCAGTTGCCTTTGAATTTCGGGTGATCCCTCTTGAGCATGTATGCTTCTGCTACTTGTTCTACATCATACTTTCTTCCGCAAACGGCGAAACGCTTTGACTCGGTGAGTTTCGCGGCATTCCGACTTCGATGCCCCGGTTGCCGAAATTCAGTTGCCTTTGAATTTCGGGTGATCCCTCTTGAGCATGTATGCTTCTGCTACTTGTTCTACATCATACTTTCTTCCGCAAACGGCGAAACGCTTTGACTCGGTGAGTTTCGCGGCATTCCGACTTCGATGCCCGGTTGCCGAAATTCAGTTGCCTTTGAATTTCGGGTGATCCCTCTTGAGCATGTATGCTTCTGCTACTTGTTCTACATCATACTTTCTTCCGCAAACGGCGAAACGCTTTGACTCGGTGAGTTTCGCGGCATTCCGACTTCGATGCCCGGTTGCCGAAATTCAGTTGCCTTTGAATTTCGGGTGATCCCTCTTGAGCATGTATGCTTCTGCTACTTGTTCTACATCATACTTTCTTCCGCAAACGGCGAAACGCTTTGACTCGGTGAGTTTCGCGGCATTCCGACTTCGATGCCCCGGTTGCCGAAATTCAGTTGCCTTTGAATTTCGGGTGATCCCTCTTGAGCATGTATGCTTCTGCTACTTGTTCTACATCAGACTTTCTTCCGCAAACGGCGAAACGCTTTGACTCGGTGAGTTTCGCGGCATTCCGACTTCGATGCCCGGTTGCCGAAATTCAGTTGCCTTTGAATTTCGGGTGATCCCTCTTGAGCATGTATGCTTCTGCTACTTGTTCTACATCATACTTCTTCCGCAAACGGCGAAACGCTTTGACTCGGTGAGTTTCGCGGCATTCCGACTTCGATGCCCCGGTTGCCGAAATTCAGTTGCCTTTGAATTTCGGGTGATCCCTCTTGAGCATGTATGCTTCTGCTACTTGTTCTACATCATACTTTCTTCCGCAAACGGCGAAACGCTTTGACTCGGTGAGTTTCGCGGCATTCCGACTTCGATGCCCCGGTTGCCGAAATTCAGTTGCCTTTGAATTTCGGGTGATCCCTCTTGAGCATGTATGCTTCTGCTACTTGTTCTACATCATACTTTCTTCCGCAAACGGCGAAACGCTTTGACTCGGTGAGTTTCGCGGCATTCCGACTTCGATGCCCCGGTTGCCGAAATTCAGTTGCCTTTGAATTTCGGGTGATCCCTCTTGAGCATGTATGCTTCTGCTACTTGTTCTACATCATACTTTCTTCCGCAAACGGCGAAACGCTTTGACTCGGTGAGTTTCGCGGCATTCCGACTTCGATGCCCCGGTTGCCGAAATTCAGTTGCCTTTGAATTTCGGGTGATCCCTCTTGAGCATGTATGCTTCTGCTACTTGTTCTACATCATACTTTCTTCCGCAAACGGCGAAACGCTTTGACTCGGTGAGTTTCGCGGCATTCCGACTTCGATGCCCCGGTTGCCGAAATTCAGTTGCCTTTGAATTTCGGGTGATCCCTCTTGAGCATGTATGCTTCTGCTACTTGTTCTACATCATACTTTCTTCCGCAAACGGCGAAACGCTTTGACTCGGTGAGTTTCGCGGCATTCCGACTTCGATGCCCCGGTTGCCGAAATTCAGTTGCCTTTGAATTTCGGGTGATCCCTCTTGAGCATGTATGCTTCTGCTACTTGTTCTACATCATACTTTCTTCCGCAAACGGCGAAACGCTTTGACTCGGTGAGTTTCGCGGCATTCCGACTTCGATGCCCCGGTTGCCGAAATTCAGTTGCCTTTGAATTTCGGGTGATCCCTCTTGAGCATGTATGCTTCTGCTACTTGTTCTACATCATACTTTCTTCCGCAAACGGCGAAACGCTTTGACTCGGTGAGTTTCGCGGCATTCCGACTTCGATGCCCCGGTTGCCGAAATTCAGTTGCCTTTGAATTTCGGGTGATCCCTCTTGAGCATGTATGCTTCTGCTACTTGTTCTACATCATACTTTCTTCCGCAAACGGCGAAACGCTTTGACTCGGTGAGTTTCGCGGCATTCCGACTTCGATGCCCCGGTTGCCGAAATTCAGTTGCCTTTGAATTTCGGGTGATCCCTCTTGAGCATGTATGCTTCTGCTACTTGTTCTACATCATACTTTCTTCCGCAAACGGCGAAACGCTTTGACTCGGTGAGTTTCGCGGCATTCCGACTTCGATGCCCCGGTTGCCGAAATTCAGTTGCCTTTGAATTTCGGGTGATCCCTCTTGAGCATGTATGCTTCTGCTACTTGTTCTACATCATACTTTCTTCCGCAAACGGCGAAACGCTTTGACTCGGTGAGTTTCGCGGCATTCCGACTTCGATGCCCCGGTTGCCGAAATTCAGTTGCCTTTGAATTTCGGGTGATCCCTCTTGAGCATGTATGCTTCTGCTACTTGTTCTACATCATACTTCTTCCGCAAACGGCGAAACGCTTTGACTCGGTGAGTTTCGCGGCATTCCGACTTCGATGCCCCGGTTGCCGAAATTCAGTTGCCTTTGAATTTCGGGTGATCCCTCTTGAGCATGTATGCTTCTGCTACTTGTTCTACATCATACTTTCTTCCGCAAACGGCGAAACGCTTTGACTCGGTGAGTTTCGCGGCATTCCGACTTCGATGCCCGGTTGCCGAAATTCAGTTGCCTTTGAATTTCGGGTGATCCCTCTTGAGCATGTATGCTTCTGCTACTTGTTCTACATCATACTTTCTTCCGCAAACGGCGAAACGCTTTGACTCGGTGAGTTTCGCGGCATTCCGACTTCGATGCCCCGGTTGCCGAAATTCAGTTGCCTTTGAATTTCGGGTGATCCCTCTTGAGCATGTATGCTTCTGCTACTTGTTCTACATCATACTTTCTTCCGCAAACGGCGAAACGCTTTGACTCGGTGAGTTTCGCGGCATTCCGACTTCGATGCCCCGGTTGCCGAAATTCAGTTGCCTTTGAATTTCGGGTGATCCCTCTTGAGCATGTATGCTTCTGCTACTTGTTCTACATCATACTTTCTTCCGCAAACGGCGAAACGCTTTGACTCGGTGAGTTTCGCGGCATTCCGACTTCGATGCCCCGGTTGCCGAAATTCAGTTGCCTTTGAATTTCGGGTGATCCCTCTTGAGCATGTATGCTTCTGCTACTTGTTCTACATCATACTTTCTTCCGCAAACGGCGAAACGCTTTGACTCGGTGAGTTTCGCGGCATTCCGACTTCGATGCCCGGTTGCCGAAATTCAGTTGCCTTTGAATTTCGGGTGATCCCTCTTGAGCATGTATGCTTCTGCTACTTGTTCTACATCATACTTTCTTCCGCAAACGGCGAAACGCTTTGACTCGGTGAGTTTCGCGGCATTCCGACTTCGATGCCCCGGTTGCCGAAATTCAGTTGCCTTTGAATTTCGGGTGATCCCTCTTGAGCATGTATGCTTCTGCTACTTGTTCTACATCATACTTTCTTCCGCAAACGGCGAAACGCTTTGACTCGGTGAGTTTCGCGGCATTCCGACTTCGATGCCCCGGTTGCCGAAATTCAGTTGCCTTTGAATTTCGGGTGATCCCTCTTGAGCATGTATGCTTCTGCTACTTGTTCTACATCAACTTTCTTCCGCAAACGGCGAAACGCTTTGACTCGGTGAGTTTCGCGGCATTCCGACTTCGATGCCCCGGTTGCCGAAATTCAGTTGCCTTTGAATTTCGGGTGATCCCTCTTGAGCATGTATGCTTCTGCTACTTGTTCTACATCATACTTTCTTCCGCAAACGGCGAAACGCTTTGACTCGGTGAGTTTCGCGGCATTCCGACTTCGATGCCCCGGTTGCCGAAATTCAGTTGCCTTTGAATTTCGGGTGATCCCTCTTGAGCATGTATGCTTCTGCTACTTGTTCTACATCATACTTTCTTCCGCAAACGGCGAAACGCTTTGACTCGGTGAGTTTCGCGGCATTCCGACTTCGATGCCCCGGTTGCCGAAATTCAGTTGCCTTTGAATTTCGGGTGATCCCTCTTGAGCATGTATGCTTCTGCTACTTGTTCTACATCATACTTTCTTCCGCAAACGGCGAAACGCTTTGACTCGGTGAGTTTCGCGGCATTCCGACTTCGATGCCCCGGTTGCCGAAATTCAGTTGCCTTTGAATTTCGGGTGATCCCTCTTGAGCATGTATGCTTCTGCTACTTGTTCTACATCATACTTCTTCCGCAAACGGCGAAACGCTTTGACTCGGTGAGTTTCGCGGCATTCCGACTTCGATGCCCCGGTTGCCGAAATTCAGTTGCCTTTGAATTTCGGGTGATCCCTCTTGAGCATGTATGCTTCTGCTACTTGTTCTACATCATACTTTCTTCCGCAAACGGCGAAACGCTTTGACTCGGTGAGTTTCGCGGCATTCCGACTTCGATGCCCGGTTGCCGAAATTCAGTTGCCTTTGAATTTCGGGTGATCCCTCTTGAGCATGTATGCTTCTGCTACTTGTTCTACATCATACTTTCTTCCGCAAACGGCGAAACGCTTTGACTCGGTGAGTTTCGCGGCATTCCGACTTCGATGCCCCGGTTGCCGAAATTCAGTTGCCTTTGAATTTCGGGTGATCCCTCTTGAGCATGTATGCTTCTGCTACTTGTTCTACATCATACTTTCTTCCGCAAACGGCGAAACGCTTTGACTCGGTGAGTTTCGCGGCATTCCGACTTCGATGCCCCGGTTGCCGAAATTCAGTTGCCTTTGAATTTCGGGTGATCCCTCTTGAGCATGTATGCTTCTGCTACTTGTTCTACATCATACTTTCTTCCGCAAACGGCGAAACGCTTTGACTCGGTGAGTTTCGCGGCATTCCGACTTCGATGCCCGGTTGCCGAAATTCAGTTGCCTTTGAATTTCGGGTGATCCCTCTTGAGCATGTATGCTTCTGCTACTTGTTCTACATCATACTTTCTTCCGCAAACGGCGAAACGCTTTGACTCGGTGAGTTTCGCGGCATTCCGACTTCGATGCCCGGTTGCCGAAATTCAGTTGCCTTTGAATTTCGGGTGATCCCTCTTGAGCATGTATGCTTCTGCTACTTGTTCTACATCATACTTCTTCCGCAAACGGCGAAACGCTTTGACTCGGTGAGTTTCGCGGCATTCCGACTTCGATGCCCCGGTTGCCGAAATTCAGTTGCCTTTGAATTTCGGGTGATCCCTCTTGAGCATGTATGCTTCTGCTACTTGTTCTACATCATACTTTCTTCCGCAAACGGCGAAACGCTTTGACTCGGTGAGTTTCGCGGCATTCCGACTTCGATGCCCCGGTTGCCGAAATTCAGTTGCCTTTGAATTTCGGGTGATCCCTCTTGAGCATGTATGCTTCTGCTACTTGTTCTACATCATACTTTCTTCCGCAAACGGCGAAACGCTTTGACTCGGTGAGTTTCGCGGCATTCCGACTTCGATGCCCCGGTTGCCGAAATTCAGTTGCCTTTGAATTTCGGGTGATCCCTCTTGAGCATGTATGCTTCTGCTACTTGTTCTACATCATACTTTCTTCCGCAAACGGCGAAACGCTTTGACTCGGTGAGTTTCGCGGCATTCCGACTTCGATGCCCCGTTGCCGAAATTCAGTTGCCTTTGAATTTCGGGTGATCCCTCTTGAGCATGTATGCTTCTGCTACTTGTTCTACATCATACTTTCTTCCGCAAACGGCGAAACGCTTTGACTCGGTGAGTTTCGCGGCATTCCGACTTCGATGCCCCGGTTGCCGAAATTCAGTTGCCTTTGAATTTCGGGTGATCCCTCTTGAGCATGTATGCTTCTGCTACTTGTTCTACATCATACTTTCTTCCGCAAACGGCGAAACGCTTTGACTCGGTGAGTTTCGCGGCATTCCGACTTCGATGCCCCGGTTGCCGAAATTCAGTTGCCTTTGAATTTCGGGTGATCCCTCTTGAGCATGTATGCTTCTGCTACTTGTTCTACATCATACTTTCTTCCGCAAACGGCGAAACGCTTTGACTCGGTGAGTTTCGCGGCATTCCGACTTCGATGCCCCGGTTGCCGAAATTCAGTTGCCTTTGAATTTCGGGTGATCCCTCTTGAGCATGTATGCTTCTGCTACTTGTTCTACATCATACTTTCTTCCGCAAACGGCGAAACGCTTTGACTCGGTGAGTTTCGCGGCATTCCGACTTCGATGCCCCGGTTGCCGAAATTCAGTTGCCTTTGAATTTCGGGTGATCCCTCTTGAGCATGTATGCTTCTGCTACTTGTTCTACATCATACTTTCTTCCGCAAACGGCGAAACGCTTTGACTCGGTGAGTTTCGCGGCATTCCGACTTCGATGCCCCGGTTGCCGAAATTCAGTTGCCTTTGAATTTCGGGTGATCCCTCTTGAGCATGTATGCTTCTGCTACTTGTTCTACATCATACTTTCTTCCGCAAACGGCGAAACGCTTTGACTCGGTGAGTTTCGCGGCATTCCGACTTCGATGCCCCGGTTGCCGAAATTCAGTTGCCTTTGAATTTCGGGTGATCCCTCTTGAGCATGTATGCTTCTGCTACTTGTTCTACATCATACTTTCTTCCGCAAACGGCGAAACGCTTTGACTCGGTGAGTTTCGCGGCATTCCGACTTCGATGCCCCGGTTGCCGAAATTCAGTTGCCTTTGAATTTCGGGTGATCCCTCTTGAGCATGTATGCTTCTGCTACTTGTTCTACATCATACTTTCTTCCGCAAACGGCGAAACGCTTTGACTCGGTGAGTTTCGCGGCATTCCGACTTCGATGCCCCGGTTGCCGAAATTCAGTTGCCTTTGAATTTCGGGTGATCCCTCTTGAGCATGTATGCTTCTGCTACTTGTTCTACATCATACTTTCTTCCGCAAACGGCGAAACGCTTTGACTCGGTGAGTTTCGCGGCATTCCGACTTCGATGCCCCGGTTGCCGAAATTCAGTTGCCTTTGAATTTCGGGTGATCCCTCTTGAGCATGTATGCTTCTGCTACTTGTTCTACATCATACTTTCTTCCGCAAACGGCGAAACGCTTTGACTCGGTGAGTTTCGCGGCATTCCGACTTCGATGCCCCGGTTGCCGAAATTCAGTTGCCTTTGAATTTCGGGTGATCCCTCTTGAGCATGTATGCTTCTGCTACTTGTTCTACATCATACTTTCTTCCGCAAACGGCGAAACGCTTTGACTCGGTGAGTTTCGCGGCATTCCGACTTCGATGCCCCGGTTGCCGAAATTCAGTTGCCTTTGAATTTCGGGTGATCCCTCTTGAGCATGTATGCTTCTGCTACTTGTTCTACATCATACTTTCTTCCGCAAACGGCGAAACGCTTTGACTCGGTGAGTTTCGCGGCATTCCGACTTCGATGCCCCGGTTGCCGAAATTCAGTTGCCTTTGAATTTCGGGTGATCCCTCTTGAGCATGTATGCTTCTGCTACTTGTTCTACATCATACTTTCTTCCGCAAACGGCGAAACGCTTTGACTCGGTGAGTTTCGCGGCATTCCGACTTCGATGCCCGGTTGCCGAAATTCAGTTGCCTTTGAATTTCGGGTGATCCCTCTTGAGCATGTATGCTTCTGCTACTTGTTCTACATCATACTTTCTTCCGCAAACGGCGAAACGCTTTGACTCGGTGAGTTTCGCGGCATTCCGACTTCGATGCCCCGGTTGCCGAAATTCAGTTGCCTTTGAATTTCGGGTGATCCCTCTTGAGCATGTATGCTTCTGCTACTTGTTCTACATCATACTTTCTTCCGCAAACGGCGAAACGCTTTGACTCGGTGAGTTTCGCGGCATTCCGACTTCGATGCCCCGGTTGCCGAAATTCAGTTGCCTTTGAATTTCGGGTGATCCCTCTTGAGCATGTATGCTTCTGCTACTTGTTCTACATCAGACTTTCTTCCGCAAACGGCGAAACGCTTTGACTCGGTGAGTTTCGCGGCATTCCGACTTCGATGCCCCGGTTGCCGAAATTCAGTTGCCTTTGAATTTCGGGTGATCCCTCTTGAGCATGTATGCTTCTGCTACTTGTTCTACATCATACTTTCTTCCGCAAACGGCGAAACGCTTTGACTCGGTGAGTTTCGCGGCATTCCGACTTCGATGCCCCGGTTGCCGAAATTCAGTTGCCTTTGAATTTCGGGTGATCCCTCTTGAGCATGTATGCTTCTGCTACTTGTTCTACATCATACTTTCTTCCGCAAACGGCGAAACGCTTTGACTCGGTGAGTTTCGCGGCATTCCGACTTCGATGCCCCGGTTGCCGAAATTCAGTTGCCTTTGAATTTCGGGTGATCCCTCTTGAGCATGTATGCTTCTGCTACTTGTTCTACATCATACTTTCTTCCGCAAACGGCGAAACGCTTTGACTCGGTGAGTTTCGCGGCATTCCGACTTCGATGCCCCGGTTGCCGAAATTCAGTTGCCTTTGAATTTCGGGTGATCCCTCTTGAGCATGTATGCTTCTGCTACTTGTTCTACATCAGACTTTCTTCCGCAAACGGCGAAACGCTTTGACTCGGTGAGTTTCGCGGCATTCCGACTTCGATGCCCCGGTTGCCGAAATTCAGTTGCCTTTGAATTTCGGGTGATCCCTCTTGAGCATGTATGCTTCTGCTACTTGTTCTACATCATACTTTCTTCCGCAAACGGCGAAACGCTTTGACTCGGTGAGTTTCGCGGCATTCCGACTTCGATGCCCCGGTTGCCGAAATTCAGTTGCCTTTGAATTTCGGGTGATCCCTCTTGAGCATGTATGCTTCTGCTACTTGTTCTACATCATACTTTCTTCCGCAAACGGCGAAACGCTTTGACTCGGTGAGTTTCGCGGCATTCCGACTTCGATGCCCCGGTTGCCGAAATTCAGTTGCCTTTGAATTTCGGGTGATCCCTCTTGAGCATGTATGCTTCTGCTACTTGTTCTACATCATACTTTCTTCCGCAAACGGCGAAACGCTTTGACTCGGTGAGTTTCGCGGCATTCCGACTTCGATGCCCCGGTTGCCGAAATTCAGTTGCCTTTGAATTTCGGGTGATCCCTCTTGAGCATGTATGCTTCTGCTACTTGTTCTACATCATACTTTCTTCCGCAAACGGCGAAACGCTTTGACTCGGTGAGTTTCGCGGCATTCCGACTTCGATGCCCCGGTTGCCGAAATTCAGTTGCCTTTGAATTTCGGGTGATCCCTCTTGAGCATGTATGCTTCTGCTACTTGTTCTACATCATACTTTCTTCCGCAAACGGCGAAACGCTTTGACTCGGTGAGTTTCGCGGCATTCCGACTTCGATGCCCCGGTTGCCGAAATTCAGTTGCCTTTGAATTTCGGGTGATCCCTCTTGAGCATGTATGCTTCTGCTACTTGTTCTACATCAGACTTTCTTCCGCAAACGGCGAAACGCTTTGACTCGGTGAGTTTCGCGGCATTCCGACTTCGATGCCCCGGTTGCCGAAATTCAGTTGCCTTTGAATTTCGGGTGATCCCTCTTGAGCATGTATGCTTCTGCTACTTGTTCTACATCATACTTTCTTCCGCAAACGGCGAAACGCTTTGACTCGGTGAGTTTCGCGGCATTCCGACTTCGATGCCCCGGTTGCCGAAATTCAGTTGCCTTTGAATTTCGGGTGATCCCTCTTGAGCATGTATGCTTCTGCTACTTGTTCTACATCAGACTTTCTTCCGCAAACGGCGAAACGCTTTGACTCGGTGAGTTTCGCGGCATTCCGACTTCGATGCCCCGGTTGCCGAAATTCAGTTGCCTTTGAATTTCGGGTGATCCCTCTTGAGCATGTATGCTTCTGCTACTTGTTCTACATCATACTTTCTTCCGCAAACGGCGAAACGCTTTGACTCGGTGAGTTTCGCGGCATTCCGACTTCGATGCCCCGGTTGCCGAAATTCAGTTGCCTTTGAATTTCGGGTGATCCCTCTTGAGCATGTATGCTTCTGCTACTTGTTCTACATCATACTTTCTTCCGCAAACGGCGAAACGCTTTGACTCGGTGAGTTTCGCGGCATTCCGACTTCGATGCCCCGGTTGCCGAAATTCAGTTGCCTTTGAATTTCGGGTGATCCCTCTTGAGCATGTATGCTTCTGCTACTTGTTCTACATCAGACTTTCTTCCGCAAACGGCGAAACGCTTTGACTCGGTGAGTTTCGCGGCATTCCGACTTCGATGCCCCGGTTGCCGAAATTCAGTTGCCTTTGAATTTCGGGTGATCCCTCTTGAGCATGTATGCTTCTGCTACTTGTTCTACATCATACTTTCTTCCGCAAACGGCGAAACGCTTTGACTCGGTGAGTTTCGCGGCATTCCGACTTCGATGCCCCGGTTGCCGAAATTCAGTTGCCTTTGAATTTCGGGTGATCCCTCTTGAGCATGTATGCTTCTGCTACTTGTTCTACATCATACTTTCTTCCGCAAACGGCGAAACGCTTTGACTCGGTGAGTTTCGCGGCATTCCGACTTCGATGCCCGGTTGCCGAAATTCAGTTGCCTTTGAATTTCGGGTGATCCCTCTTGAGCATGTATGCTTCTGCTACTTGTTCTACATCAGACTTTCTTCCGCAAACGGCGAAACGCTTTGACTCGGTGAGTTTCGCGGCATTCCGACTTCGATGCCCCGGTTGCCGAAATTCAGTTGCCTTTGAATTTCGGGTGATCCCTCTTGAGCATGTATGCTTCTGCTACTTGTTCTACATCATACTTTCTTCCGCAAACGGCGAAACGCTTTGACTCGGTGAGTTTCGCGGCATTCCGACTTCGATGCCCCGGTTGCCGAAATTCAGTTGCCTTTGAATTTCGGGTGATCCCTCTTGAGCATGTATGCTTCTGCTACTTGTTCTACATCAGACTTTCTTCCGCAAACGGCGAAACGCTTTGACTCGGTGAGTTTCGCGGCATTCCGACTTCGATGCCCCGGTTGCCGAAATTCAGTTGCCTTTGAATTTCGGGTGATCCCTCTTGAGCATGTATGCTTCTGCTACTTGTTCTACATCAGACTTTCTTCCGCAAACGGCGAAACGCTTTGACTCGGTGAGTTTCGCGGCATTCCGACTTCGATGCCCCGGTTGCCGAAATTCAGTTGCCTTTGAATTTCGGGTGATCCCTCTTGAGCATGTATGCTTCTGCTACTTGTTCTACATCATACTTTCTTCCGCAAACGGCGAAACGCTTTGACTCGGTGAGTTTCGCGGCATTCCGACTTCGATGCCCCGGTTGCCGAAATTCAGTTGCCTTTGAATTTCGGGTGATCCCTCTTGAGCATGTATGCTTCTGCTACTTGTTCTACATCAGACTTTCTTCCGCAAACGGCGAAACGCTTTGACTCGGTGAGTTTCGCGGCATTCCGACTTCGATGCCCCGGTTGCCGAAATTCAGTTGCCTTTGAATTTCGGGTGATCCCTCTTGAGCATGTATGCTTCTGCTACTTGTTCTACATCAGACTTTCTTCCGCAAACGGCGAAACGCTTTGACTCGGTGAGTTTCGCGGCATTCCGACTTCGATGCCCCGGTTGCCGAAATTCAGTTGCCTTTGAATTTCGGGTGATCCCTCTTGAGCATGTATGCTTCTGCTACTTGTTCTACATCAGACTTTCTTCCGCAAACGGCGAAACGCTTTGACTCGGTGAGTTTCGCGGCATTCCGACTTCGATGCCCCGGTTGCCGAAATTCAGTTGCCTTTGAATTTCGGGTGATCCCTCTTGAGCATGTATGCTTCTGCTACTTGTTCTACATCATACTTTCTTCCGCAAACGGCGAAACGCTTTGACTCGGTGAGTTTCGCGGCATTCCGACTTCGATGCCCCGGTTGCCGAAATTCAGTTGCCTTTGAATTTCGGGTGATCCCTCTTGAGCATGTATGCTTCTGCTACTTGTTCTACATCAGACTTCTTCCGCAAACGGCGAAACGCTTTGACTCGGTGAGTTTCGCGGCATTCCGACTTCGATGCCCCGGTTGCCGAAATTCAGTTGCCTTTGAATTTCGGGTGATCCCTCTTGAGCATGTATGCTTCTGCTACTTGTTCTACATCATACTTTCTTCCGCAAACGGCGAAACGCTTTGACTCGGTGAGTTTCGCGGCATTCCGACTTCGATGCCCCGGTTGCCGAAATTCAGTTGCCTTTGAATTTCGGGTGATCCCTCTTGAGCATGTATGCTTCTGCTACTTGTTCTACATCAGACTTTCTTCCGCAAACGGCGAAACGCTTTGACTCGGTGAGTTTCGCGGCATTCCGACTTCGATGCCCCGGTTGCCGAAATTCAGTTGCCTTTGAATTTCGGGTGATCCCTCTTGAGCATGTATGCTTCTGCTACTTGTTCTACATCAGACTTTCTTCCGCAAACGGCGAAACGCTTTGACTCGGTGAGTTTCGCGGCATTCCGACTTCGATGCCCCGGTTGCCGAAATTCAGTTGCCTTTGAATTTCGGGTGATCCCTCTTGAGCATGTATGCTTCTGCTACTTGTTCTACATCAGACTTTCTTCCGCAAACGGCGAAACGCTTTGACTCGGTGAGTTTCGCGGCATTCCGACTTCGATGCCCCGGTTGCCGAAATTCAGTTGCCTTTGAATTTCGGGTGATCCCTCTTGAGCATGTATGCTTCTGCTACTTGTTCTACATCAGACTTTCTTCCGCAAACGGCGAAACGCTTTGACTCGGTGAGTTTCGCGGCATTCCGACTTCGATGCCCCGGTTGCCGAAATTCAGTTGCCTTTGAATTTCGGGTGATCCCTCTTGAGCATGTATGCTTCTGCTACTTGTTCTACATCAGACTTTCTTCCGCAAACGGCGAAACGCTTTGACTCGGTGAGTTTCGCGGCATTCCGACTTCGATGCCCCGGTTGCCGAAATTCAGTTGCCTTTGAATTTCGGGTGATCCCTCTTGAGCATGTATGCTTCTGCTACTTGTTCTACATCAGACTTTCTTCCGCAAACGGCGAAACGCTTTGACTCGGTGAGTTTCGCGGCATTCCGACTTCGATGCCCGGTTGCCGAAATTCAGTTGCCTTTGAATTTCGGGTGATCCCTCTTGAGCATGTATGCTTCTGCTACTTGTTCTACATCAGACTTTCTTCCGCAAACGGCGAAACGCTTTGACTCGGTGAGTTTCGCGGCATTCCGACTTCGATGCCCCGGTTGCCGAAATTCAGTTGCCTTTGAATTTCGGGTGATCCCTCTTGAGCATGTATGCTTCTGCTACTTGTTCTACATCAGACTTTCTTCCGCAAACGGCGAAACGCTTTGACTCGGTGAGTTTCGCGGCATTCCGACTTCGATGCCCCGGTTGCCGAAATTCAGTTGCCTTTGAATTTCGGGTGATCCCTCTTGAGCATGTATGCTTCTGCTACTTGTTCTACATCAGACTTCTTCCGCAAACGGCGAAACGCTTTGACTCGGTGAGTTTCGCGGCATTCCGACTTCGATGCCCCGGTTGCCGAAATTCAGTTGCCTTTGAATTTCGGGTGATCCCTCTTGAGCATGTATGCTTCTGCTACTTGTTCTACATCAGACTTTCTTCCGCAAACGGCGAAACGCTTTGACTCGGTGAGTTTCGCGGCATTCCGACTTCGATGCCCCGGTTGCCGAAATTCAGTTGCCTTTGAATTTCGGGTGATCCCTCTTGAGCATGTATGCTTCTGCTACTTGTTCTACATCAGACTTTCTTCCGCAAACGGCGAAACGCTTTGACTCGGTGAGTTTCGCGGCATTCCGACTTCGATGCCCCGGTTGCCGAAATTCAGTTGCCTTTGAATTTCGGGTGATCCCTCTTGAGCATGTATGCTTCTGCTACTTGTTCTACATCAGACTTTCTTCCGCAAACGGCGAAACGCTTTGACTCGGTGAGTTTCGCGGCATTCCGACTTCGATGCCCCGGTTGCCGAAATTCAGTTGCCTTTGAATTTCGGGTGATCCCTCTTGAGCATGTATGCTTCTGCTACTTGTTCTACATCAGACTTTCTTCCGCAAACGGCGAAACGCTTTGACTCGGTGAGTTTCGCGGCATTCCGACTTCGATGCCCCGGTTGCCGAAATTCAGTTGCCTTTGAATTTCGGGTGATCCCTCTTGAGCATGTATGCTTCTGCTACTTGTTCTACATCAGACTTTCTTCCGCAAACGGCGAAACGCTTTGACTCGGTGAGTTTCGCGGCATTCCGACTTCGATGCCCCGGTTGCCGAAATTCAGTTGCCTTTGAATTTCGGGTGATCCCTCTTGAGCATGTATGCTTCTGCTACTTGTTCTACATCAGACTTTCTTCCGCAAACGGCGAAACGCTTTGACTCGGTGAGTTTCGCGGCATTCCGACTTCGATGCCCCGGTTGCCGAAATTCAGTTGCCTTTGAATTTCGGGTGATCCCTCTTGAGCATGTATGCTTCTGCTACTTGTTCTACATCAGACTTTCTTCCGCAAACGGCGAAACGCTTTGACTCGGTGAGTTTCGCGGCATTCCGACTTCGATGCCCCGGTTGCCGAAATTCAGTTGCCTTTGAATTTCGGGTGATCCCTCTTGAGCATGTATGCTTCTGCTACTTGTTCTACATCAGACTTTCTTCCGCAAACGGCGAAACGCTTTGACTCGGTGAGTTTCGCGGCATTCCGACTTCGATGCCCCGGTTGCCGAAATTCAGTTGCCTTTGAATTTCGGGTGATCCCTCTTGAGCATGTATGCTTCTGCTACTTGTTCTACATCAGACTTTCTTCCGCAAACGGCGAAACGCTTTGACTCGGTGAGTTTCGCGGCATTCCGACTTCGATGCCCCGGTTGCCGAAATTCAGTTGCCTTTGAATTTCGGGTGATCCCTCTTGAGCATGTATGCTTCTGCTACTTGTTCTACATCAGACTTTCTTCCGCAAACGGCGAAACGCTTTGACTCGGTGAGTTTCGCGGCATTCCGACTTCGATGCCCCGGTTGCCGAAATTCAGTTGCCTTTGAATTTCGGGTGATCCCTCTTGAGCATGTATGCTTCTGCTACTTGTTCTACATCAGACTTTCTTCCGCAAACGGCGAAACGCTTTGACTCGGTGAGTTTCGCGGCATTCCGACTTCGATGCCCCGGTTGCCGAAATTCAGTTGCCTTTGAATTTCGGGTGATCCCTCTTGAGCATGTATGCTTCTGCTACTTGTTCTACATCAGACTTTCTTCCGCAAACGGCGAAACGCTTTGACTCGGTGAGTTTCGCGGCATTCCGACTTCGATGCCCCGGTTGCCGAAATTCAGTTGCCTTTGAATTTCGGGTGATCCCTCTTGAGCATGTATGCTTCTGCTACTTGTTCTACATCAGACTTTCTTCCGCAAACGGCGAAACGCTTTGACTCGGTGAGTTTCGCGGCATTCCGACTTCGATGCCCCGGTTGCCGAAATTCAGTTGCCTTTGAATTTCGGGTGATCCCTCTTGAGCATGTATGCTTCTGCTACTTGTTCTACATCAGACTTTCTTCCGCAAACGGCGAAACGCTTTGACTCGGTGAGTTTCGCGGCATTCCGACTTCGATGCCCCGGTTGCCGAAATTCAGTTGCCTTTGAATTTCGGGTGATCCCTCTTGAGCATGTATGCTTCTGCTACTTGTTCTCTCCGCAAACGGCGAAACGCTTTGACTCGGTGAGTTTCGCGGCATTCCGACTTCGATGCCCCGGTTGCCGAAATTCAGTTGCCTTTGAATTTCGGGTGATCCCTCTTGAGCATGTATGCTTCTGCTACTTGTTCTACATCAGACTTTCTTCCGCAAACGGCGAAACGCTTTGACTCGGTGAGTTTCGCGGCATTCCGACTTCGATGCCCCGGTTGCCGAAATTCAGTTGCCTTTGAATTTCGGGTGATCCCTCTTGAGCATGTATGCTTCTGCTACTTGTTCTACATCAGACTTTCTTCCGCAAACGGCGAAACGCTTTGACTCGGTGAGTTTCGCGGCATTCCGACTTCGATGCCCCGGTTGCCGAAATTCAGTTGCCTTTGAATTTCGGGTGATCCCTCTTGAGCATGTATGCTTCTGCTACTTGTTCTACATCAGACTTTCTTCCGCAAACGGCGAAACGCTTTGACTCGGTGAGTTTCGCGGCATTCCGACTTCGATGCCCCGGTTGCCGAAATTCAGTTGCCTTTGAATTTCGGGTGATCCCTCTTGAGCATGTATGCTTCTGCTACTTGTTCTACATCAGACTTTCTTCCGCAAACGGCGAAACGCTTTGACTCGGTGAGTTTCGCGGCATTCCGACTTCGATGCCCCGGTTGCCGAAATTCAGTTGCCTTTGAATTTCGGGTGATCCCTCTTGAGCATGTATGCTTCTGCTACTTGTTCTACATCAGACTTTCTTCCGCAAACGGCGAAACGCTTTGACTCGGTGAGTTTCGCGGCATTCCGACTTCGATGCCCCGGTTGCCGAAATTCAGTTGCCTTTGAATTTCGGGTGATCCCTCTTGAGCATGTATGCTTCTGCTACTTGTTCTACATCAGACTTTCTTCCGCAAACGGCGAAACGCTTTGACTCGGTGAGTTTCGCGGCATTCCGACTTCGATGCCCCGGTTGCCGAAATTCAGTTGCCTTTGAATTTCGGGTGATCCCTCTTGAGCATGTATGCTTCTGCTACTTGTTCTACATCAGACTTCTTCCGCAAACGGCGAAACGCTTTGACTCGGTGAGTTTCGCGGCATTCCGACTTCGATGCCCCGGTTGCCGAAATTCAGTTGCCTTTGAATTTCGGGTGATCCCTCTTGAGCATGTATGCTTCTGCTACTTGTTCTACATCAGACTTCTCCCGCAAACGGCGAAACGCTTTGACTCGGTGAGTTTCGCGGCATTCCGACTTCGATGCCCCGGTTGCCGAAATTCCATTGCCTTTGAATTTCGGGTGATCCCTCCTGAGCATGTACGCTTCTGCTACTTGTTCTAAATCAGACTTTCTTCCGCAAACGGCGAAACGCTTTGACTCGCTGAGTTTCGTGGCATTCCGACTTCGATGCCCCGGTTGCCGAAATTCAGTTGCTTTTGAATTTCGGGTGATCCCTCTTCAGCATGTATGCTTCTGCTACTTGTTCTACATCAGACTTTCTTCCGCAAACGGAGAAACGCTTTGACTCGGTGAGTTTCGTGGCATTCCGACTTCGATGCCCCGGTTGCCTTGGAATTTCGGGTGATCCCTCTTGAGCATGTATGCTTCTGCTACTTGTTCTACATGAGACTTTCTTCCGCAAACGGCGAAACGCTTTGACTCGGTGAGTTTCGCGGCATTCCGACTTCGATGCCCCGGTTGCTGAAATTCAGTTGCCTTTGAATTTCGGGTGATCCCTCTTGAGCATGTA
>CM055362.1:970308-988668 GCA_029228515.1 Populus alba x Populus x berolinensis | reverse complement strand
TGTATGGTTCAAAAGATGGAAACTGTATATGTGATATTTTAGATGCGATTAAATCCCCCTTGGAAGAAAGGAAAAATAAAGTTTAGCAATGGCCAATCTAAATTCATAACATGAGTTGTTTAGTTTAGCGACTTGTGAGATTATATGTCTATGTAAATATTTTTACCGTCAATCTTACCTTGTATCAGTCCATGGATCCATCAACTTTATATTAATTGAGAGCTTCTATTTGCACCCCACTTCTTGTTCCTTTCAGGTTTTTGTTATCAACCTCCATGTGTTTTTTTTTTTATAAAGCTTCTATATCTTCTTGTATGGCTTGTGTCTAATTAGAATCAATTAAGGCTTCCTTCATATTATTTAGAATATGACAGGAAGATAATGTCTATGTGAAGGTCTTAATAGGCTTAGATAAATTGATTAAATAGACATATATATGAGGGATATTAATTGAAAACATAAATTTAAAAATTATTTTAAAAAAAAGATATATTAAATTAAGATATCAGTATAAAAGCAATATAAAAAAATAGGTTGATTGTTGTGGCTTAATTCGTCAAATCCGTCACCCAGACTATGAACTCAACTAGGTCCAATATTGTTTTCCCCCTTAAATTTAAATACAAAGTAGAAAAAAGAGGCAAAAAGAAACCCAGACACACGCCTCTGTCCTACGTGTTTAGGCCATTAAAAGGAAGAGCCCTAAAGCGAGTTTGGGCTTATTTTTATTTTTTTTATAGGGAGGATGTCAAGTGTTTTGAAAAAAAAAAAAAAAACCCGAGCAACACCCACCAACTAAGGCCAATGACATGTTATTTGCAAACCCAGATTTTGAGCACCATAATGTTGGCTGGAAAATCAAGTAGCTAGTCTTTTGGTCAAAAACCCCTAGTTTTGAAGCTATCTTAACTTAAAAACACCTCATCAACACCCTTATAAACACCCTTAAACTATTTTATCAACTCTAAATACCTAAAAAATAGTTCAAAAACCCAAAATCAAACCGATTTAATTTTGGGTTTCTAAACTCAAATTTGTTTTTTCATGCAACATCAAGAATCTAAACAACCACATGAGGCTCCTATCATCTCATGGAACCCATTGCAACAAAAAACTTATTTTAATAGAGTAAAAAATGAATTTCTATTAATAACTGGAATTTGGCAACCCTTCCTGATGTAGAACAAGTAGCAGAAGCATACATGCTCAAGAGGGATCACCCGAAATTCAAAGGCAACTGAATTTCGGCAACCGGGGCATCGAAGTCGGAATGCCGCGAAACTCACCGAGTCAAAGCGTTTCGCCGTTTGCGGAAGAAAGTCTCTTGTAGAACAAGTAGCAGAAGCATACATGCTCAAGAGGGATCACCCCAAATTCAAAGGCAACTGAATTTCGGCAACCGTGGCATCGAAGGCGGAATGCCTTGAAACACACCGACTCAAAGCGTTTCTCCGTTTGCGGAAGAAAGTCTGATGTAGAACAAGTAGCACAAGTAGCACAAGCATACATGCTCAAGAGGAATCACCCGAAATTCAAAGGCAACTGAATTTGGGCGTCTGGGGCATCGAAGTCGAAATGCCGCGAAATTCACCGAGTCAAAACGTTTCGCCGTTTGCGGAAGAAAGTCTGATGTAGAACAAGTTGCAGAGGCATACATGCTCAAGAGGGATCACCCAAAATTCAAAGGCAACTGAATTTCGGCAACTGGGGCATCGAAGTCGGAATGCCGTGAAACTCACCCAGTCGAAGCGTTTCGCCGTTTGCGGAAAAAAGTCTGATGTAGAAGTAGTAGCAGACGCATACATGCTCAAGATGGATCACCCGAAATTCAAAGGCAACTGAATTTCGGCAACAAGGGCATCGAAGTCGGAATGCCGCGAAACTCACCGAGTCGAAGCGTTTCGCCGTTTGCGGAAGAAGTCTGATGCAGAACAAGTAGCAGAAGCATACATGCTCAAGAGGGATCACCCGAAATTAAAAGACAACTGAATTTTGGCAACCGGGGCATCGATGTCGGAATGCTGCGAAACTCACCGAGTTAAAGCGTTTCGCTGTTTGCGGAAGAAAGTCTTATGTAGAACAAGTAGCAGAAGCATACATGCTTAAGAGGGATCACCCGAAATTCAAAAGCAACTGAATTTCGGCAACCGGGGCATCGAAGTCTGAATGCCGCGATACTCACCGGGTCAAAGCGTTTCGCCGTTTGCGGAAGAAGGTCTGATGTAAACAAGTAGCAGAAGCATACTTGCTCAAGAGGGATCACCCAAAATTCAAAGGCAACTGAATTTCGGCAACCGGGGCATCGATGTTGGAATGCTGCGAAACTCACCGAGTTAAAGCGTTTCGCCGTTTGCGGAGGAAGTCTGATGTAGAACAAGTAGCAGAAGCATACATGCTCAAGAGGGATCACCCGAAATTCAAAGGCAACTGAATTTCGGCAACCGGGGCATCGAAGTCGGAATGCCGCGAAACTCACCGAGTCAAAGCGTTTCGCCGTTTGCGGAAGAAAGTCTTATGTAGAACAAGTAGCACAAGCATACTTGCTCAAGAGGGATCACCCGAAATTCAAAGGCAACTGAATTTCGGCAACCGGGGCATCGAAGTCGGAATGCCGCGAAACTCACCGAGTCAAAGCGTTTCGCCGTTTGCGGAAGGAAGTATGATGTAGAACAAGTAGCAGAAGCATACATGCTCAAGAGGGATCACCCGAAATTCAAAGGCAACTGAATTTCGGCAACCGGGGCATCGAAGTCGGAATGCCGCGAAACTCACCGAGTCAAAGCGTTTCGCCGTTTGCGGAAGAAAGTATGATGTAGAACAAGTAGCAGAAGCATACATGCTCAAGAGGGATCACCCGAAATTCAAAGGCAACTGAATTCCGGCAACCGGGGCATCGAAGTCGGAATGCCGCGAAACTCACCGAGTCAAAGCGTTTCGCCGTTTGCGGAAGAAAGTCTGATGTAGAACAAGTAGCAGAAGCATACATGCTCAAGAGGGATCACCCGAAATTCAAAGGGAACTGAATTTCGGCAACCGGGCTATCGAAGTCGGAATGCCGTGAAACTAACCGAGTCAAAGCGTTTCGCCGTTTGCGGAAGAAGTCTGATGTAGAACAAGTAGCAGAAGCATACATGCTCAAGAGGGATCACCCGAAATTCAAAGGCAACAGAGTTTCGGCAACCGGGGCATCGAAGTCGGAATGCCGCGAAACTCACCGAGTCAAAGAATTTCGCCGTTTGCGGAAGAAGTCTGATGTAGAACAAGTAGCAGAAGCATACATGCTCAAGAGGGATCACCCGAAATTCAAAGGCAACTGAATTTCGGCAACCGGGCCATCGAAGTCGGAATGCCGCGAAACTCACCGAGTCAAATCGTTTCGCCGTTTGCGCAAGAAGTCTGATGTAGAACAAGTAGCAGAAGCATACATGCTCAAGAGGGATCACCCGAAATTCAAAGGCAACTGAATTTCGGCAACCGGGGCATCGAAGTCGGAATGCCGCTAAACTCACCGAGTCAAAGCGTTTCGCCGTTTGCGGAAGAAGTCTGATGTAGAACAAGTAGCAGAAGCATACATGCTCAAGAGGGATCACCCGAAATTCAAAGGCAACTGAATTTCGGCAACCGGGGCATCGAAGTCGGAATGCCGCGAAACTCACCGAGTCAAAGCGTTTCGCCGTTTGCGAAAGAAGTCTGATGTAGAACATGTAGCAGAAGCATACATGCACAAGAGGGATCACTCGAAATTCAAAGGCAATTGAATTTCAGCAACCGGGGCATCGAAGTCGGAATGCCGCGAAACTCGCCGAGTCAAAGCGTTTCATTGTTTGCGGAAGAAGTCAGATGTAGAACAACTAGCAGAAGCATACATGCTCAAGAGGGATCACCCGAAAATTCAAAGGCAACTGAATTTCGGCAACCGGGGCATCGAAGTCGGAATATCGCGAAACTCACCGAGTCAAAGCGTTTCGCTGTTTGCGGAAGAAAGTCTGATTGAAAACAAGTAGCAGAAGCATACATGCTCAGAGGGATCACCCGAAATTGAAAGGCAACTGAATTTCAGCAACCGGGACATGGAAGTCGGAATGCCGTGATACTCATCGAGTCAAAGCGTTTCGCCTTTTCCAGAAGAAAGTCTAATGTAGAACAAGTAGCAGAAACATGCATGCTCAAGAGGGATAGCACGAAATTTAAAGGCAACTGAATTTCGGCAACCGGGACATGGAAGTCGGAATGCTGCGACATTCACCGAGTCAAAGCGTTTCGCCGTTTGTGGAAGAAAGTCTGATGTAGAACAAGTAGCAGAAGAATACATTCTCAAGTGGGATCACCCGAAATTCAAAGGCAACTGAATTTCTGCAACAGGGGCATCGAAGTTGGAATGCCGCGAAACTCACCGAGTCAAAGCGTTTCGCCGTTTGCGCAAGAAGTCTAATGTAGAACAAGTAGCAGAAGCATACATGCTCAAGCGGGATCACCCGAAATTCAAAGGCAACTGAATTTCGGCAACCGGGCATCGAAGTCGGAATGCCGCGAAACTAACCGAGTCAAAGCGTTTCGCCGTTTGCGGAAGAAAGTCTGATGTAGAACAAGTAGCAGAAGCATACATGCTCAAGAGGGATCACTCGAAATTCAAAGGCAACTGAATTTCGGCAACCGGGACATCGAAGTCGGAATGCCGCGAAACTAACCGAGTCAAAGCGTTTTGCCGTTTGCGGAAGAAAGTCTGATGTAGAACAAGTAGAAGAAGCATACATGCTCAAGAGGGATCACCCGAAATTCAAAGGCAACTCAATTTCGGCAACCGAGGCATCGAAGTCGGAATGCCGCGAAACTCACCGAGTCAAAGCGTTTCGCCGTTTGCGGAAGAATTCTGATGTAGAACA
The DNA here is from genome assembly GCA_029228515.1 of Populus alba x Populus x berolinensis. Lineage (NCBI taxonomy): Eukaryota > Viridiplantae > Streptophyta > Magnoliopsida > Malpighiales > Salicaceae > Populus > Populus alba x Populus x berolinensis. The sequence continues at coordinate 983,785 of CM055362.1, read as the reverse complement.
AGTAGCAGAAGTATACATGCTCAAGAGGGATCACCCGAAATTCAAAGGCAACTGAATTTCGGCAACCGGGCATCGAAGTTGGAATGGCCGCGAAACTCACCGAGTCAAAGCGTTTCGCCGTTTGCGGAAGAAGTGATGTAGAACAAGTAGCAGAAGCATACATGGCTCAAGAGGGATCACCCCAAATTCAAAGGCAACTGAATTTCGGCAACCGGGGCATCGAAGTCGGAATGCCTGCGAAACTCACCGAGTCAAAGCGTTTCGCCGATTGCGGAAGAAAAGTCTGATGTAGAACAAGTAGCAGAAGCATACATGCTCAAGAGGGATCACCCGAAATTCAAAGGCAACTGAATTTCGGCTACCGGGCATCGAAGTCGGAATGCCGCGAAACTCACCGAGTCAAAGCGTTTCTCCGTTTGCGGAAGAAGTCTGATGTAGAACAAGTAGCAGAAGCATACATACGCAAGAGGGATCACCCGAAATGCAAAGGCAACTGAATTTCGGCAACCGGGAGCATCGAAGTCCCGATGGATGCTCGCGAAACGTCACCGAGTCAAAAGCGTTTCATCAAAAACCCGTTTGGGTGGAAGAAAGTCTGAAGTAGAACCAGTAAGCAAGAAGCATACATGCTCAAAAAGGATCACCTCGAAATTCAAAGGCAACTGAATTTCGGCAACCCGGGGCATCGAAGTCGGAAATGCCGCGAAACTCACCGCGCGTGAGTCAAAGCGTTTCGCCGTTTACGGAAGAAAGTCTGATGTAGAACAAGTAGCAGAAGCATACATGCTCAAGAGGGATCACCCGAAATTCAAAGGCAACTGAATTTCAGCAACCGGGTGGCATCGAAGTCGGAATGCCGCGAAACTCACCGAGTCCAAATGCGTTTCGCCGTTTGCGGAAGAAAGTCCTGCTAGGGGAAGAAAGTCCTGATGTAGAACAAGTAGCAGAAGCATACATGCTCAAGAGGGATCTACAACCGAAATTCAAAGGCAACTGAATTTCGGCAACCAGGAGGCCATCGAAAGTCGGAATGCCGCGAAACTCACCGAGTCAAAGCTGTTTCGCCGTTTGCGGAAGAAGTCCTAAAGTAGAACAAGTAGCAGAAGCATACATGCTCAAAAGGATCACACCGAAATTCAAAGGCAACTGAATTTCGGCAACCGGGGCATACGAAGTCGGAATGCCAGGAAAAAAACCTCACCGAGTCTAAGCGTTTCGGCCGTTTGGAAAGGAAGAACAGTCTGATGTAGACCAAGTAGCGATGAAGCATTGACATGCTTTCAAGAGGGATCACCCGAAATTCAAAGGCAACTGAATTTCGGCAACGACGGGAGCATCGAAGTCGGAATGCCGCGAAACACTCACCGAGTCAAAGCGTTTTCGCCGTTTGGCGGAAGAAAGTCTGATGTAGAACAAGTAGCAGAAAGCCATAACATGCTCAAGAAGGGATCACGCCGAAATTCAAATAGGCAACTGAATTTCGGCAACACGGGGGCAAATATCGGAGTCGGAATGCAGCGAAACTCACGGGGAGTCCAGAAGCGTTATCGCCGCTTGCGGAAAGCGAATAAAGTCTGATGTAGAACAAGTAGCCAGAAGCCATCACATGCGTTCAAGAGGGATCACCAGACCCGAAATTCAGAAGGCAAAACTGAATTTCTGACAGAAAACCTCGGGGCATCGAAGTTCGGAATGCCCGGCGAAAACTCACCCGAGTCAAAGCGTTTCGCCGTTTTTGCGGAAGAAAGTCTGAAGTAGAAACAATGTAGCAGAAGCATACATGCTCAAAAAGGATCACCCGAAATTCAAAGGCAACTGAATTCCGGCAACCGGGGCATCGAAGTCGGAATGCCGCGAAACTCACCAAGTCAAAGCGTTTCGCCGTTTGCTGAAGAAAGTCTTATGTAGAATAAGTAGCAGAAGCATACATCCTCAATAGGTATCACACGAAATTCAAAGGCAACTGAATTTCGGCAACCGGGGCATCGAAGTCGGAATGCCGCGAAACGCACCGAGTCAAAGTGTTTCGCCGTTTGCGGAAGAAGTCTGATGTAGAACAACTAGCAGAAGCATACATGCTCAAGAGGGATCATCCGAAATTCAAAGGCAACTGAATTTTGGCAAATTGGGCATCGACGTCGGAATGCCGCGAAACTGACCGAGTCAAAGCGTTTTGTCGTTTGCGGAAGAAAGTCTGATGTAGAACAATTAGCAGAAGCATACATGCTCTAGAGGGATGACCCGAAGTTCAAAGCCAACTAAATTTCGGCATCCGGGGCATCGAAGTTGGAAGGCCGCGAAACTCACCGAGTCAAAGCGTTTAGCCGTTTGCGGAGAAAGTCTGATGTAGAACAAGTAGCAGAAGCATACATGCTTAAGAGGGATCACCCGAAATTCAAAGGCAACTAAATTTCGGCAACCGGGGCATCGAAGTCGGATTGCCGCGAAACTCACCGAGTCAAAGCATTTCGTCGTTTGCGGAAGAAAGTCTTATGTAGAACAAGTAGCAGAAGCATACATGCTCAAGAGGGATCACCCGAAATTCAAAGGCAACTGAATTTCGGCAACCGGGGCATCGAAGTCGGAATGCCGCGAAACTCACCGAGTCAAAGCGTTTCGCCGTTTGCGGAAGAAGTCTGATGTAGAACAAGTAGCAGAAGCATACATGCTCAAGAGGGATCACCCGAAATTCAAAGGCAACTGAATTTCGGCAACCGGGGCATCGAAGTCGGAATGCCGCGAAACTCACCGAGTCAAAGCGTTTCGCCATTTGCGGAAGAAAGTCTGATGTAGAACAAGTAGCAGAAGCATACATGCTCAAGAGGGATCACCCGAAATTCAAAGGCAACTGAATTTCGGCAACCAGGCCACCGAAGTCGGAGGGCCGCGAAACACACCGAGTCAAAGCGTTTCGCCGTTTGCGGAAGAAGTCTGATGCAGAACAAGAATTAGAAGCATACATGCTCAAGAGGGATCACCCGAAATTTAAAGGCAACTGAATTTCGGCAACCGGGGCATCGAAGTCGGAATGCCGCGAAACTCACCGAGTCAAAGCGTTTCGCCGTTTGCGGAAGAAAGTCCGATGGAGAACAAGTAGCAGAAGCATACATGCTCAAGAGGGATCACCCGAAATTCAAAGGCAACTGAATTTCGGCAACCGGGGCATCGAAGTCGGATTGCCGCGAAACTCACCGAGTCAAAGCGTTTCGCCGTTTGCAGAAGAAAGTTCGATGGAGAACAAGTAGCAGAAGCATACATGCTCAAGAGGCTTTTGCAGAAGAAAGTCCGATGTAGAACAAGTAGCAGAAGCATACATGCTCAAGAGGGATCACCCGAAATTCAAAGGCAACTGAATTTCGGCAACCGGGGCATCGAAGTCGGAATGCCGCGAAACTCACCGAGTCAAAGCGTTTCGCCGTTTGCGGAAGAAGTCTGATGCAGAACAAGTAGCAGAAGCAAACATGCTAAAGAGGGATCACCCGAAATTCAAAGGGAACTGAATTTCGGCAACCGGGGCATCGAAGTCGGATTGGCGAGAAACTCACCGAGTCAAAGCGTTTCGCCGTTTGGGGAAGAAGTCTGATGTAGAACAAGTAGCAGAAGCAAACATGCTAAAGAGGGATCACCCGAAATTCAAAGGGAGCTGAATTTCGGCAACCGGGGCATCGAAGTCGGATTGGCGAGAAACTCACCGAGTCAAAGGGTTTCGCTGTTTGCGGAAGAAAGTCCGATGTAGAACAAGTAGCAGAAGCATACATGCTCAAGAGGGATCACCCGCAATTCAAAGGCAACTGAATTTCGGCAACCGGGGCATCGAAGTCGGAATGCCGCGAAACTCACCGAGTCAAAGCGTTTCGCCGTTTGCGGAAGAAGTCTGATGTAGAACAAGTAGCAGAAGCATACATGCTCAAGAGGGATCACCCGAAATTCAAAGGCAACTGAATTTCGGCAACCGGGGCATCGAAGTCGGAATGCCGCGAAACTCACCGAGTCAAAGCGTTTCGCCGTTTGCGGAAGAAAGTCTGATGTAGAACAAGTAGCAGAAGCATACATGCTCAAGAGGGATCACCCGAAATTCAAAGGCAACTGAATTTCGGCAACCGGGGCATCGAAGTCGGAATGCCGCGAAACTCACCGAGTCAAAGCGTTTTCGCCAATTTCCGGAAGAAAGTCCTGATGGAGAACAAGTGGCAGAAGCAAATCATGCTCAAGAGGGATCACCTGAAATTCAAAGGGCAACTGAATTTCGGCAACCGTGGCATCGAAGTCGGATTGGCCAGCGAAACTCACCGAGTCCAAAGCTTTTTCAAAACCGTTTGCGGATGAAAGACCGAATGTATAACAGGTAGCAGAAGCAATCATGCTCAAGATGGATCACCACCAAATTCAAAAGGCAACTGAAATTTTCGGAAATCGGCGCATGGAAGACCAGAATGCCACGAAACTCACCGAGTTCAAAGCCCTTTCGCCGTTTGCGGAAGAAAGTCCGATGTATAACAAGTAGCAGAAGCCATACATTCTCAAGAGGCATCACCCGAAATTTCAAAGGCAACTGAATTTCGTGGCAACGCGGGGTATGGAAGTCGAAGATGCCAGCGAAACTGACCGAGTCAAAGCGTTTCGCCCGTTAGCGGAAGAAAGTCTGATGGAGAACAAGTAGCAGAAGCATACATTCTCAAGAGGGATTACCCAAAAAAAAAATAATTTCAAAGGCAACTGAATTTCGGCAACCCGGGGGCATCGAAGTCTGAGTGCCGCTGAAACGCACACCGAGTCCAAGCGTTTCGCCGTTTGCGAATGAAAATCCGATGTAGAACAAGTAGCAGAAGCATACATGCTCAAGAGGGATCACCCCGAAATTTCCAAAGGCAACTAAATCTCGGCAACCGTGGCATCGAAGACGGTATGCCAGCGAAACTCACACGAGTCAAAGCGTTTTCAACCGTTAGCGGATGAAAGTCCATTTAAAACATGTAGCAGAAGCATACATGCTCAAGAGGGAGTCAACCCCACCCGAAATTCAAAAGGCCACTGAAATTCGGCATTCGGCGCATGGAAGTCAGAATGCCACGCAAACTCACCGAGTCAAAGCCTTTTAACCGTTTGTCGAAGAAAGTTCCGATGAGGAACAGAGTAGCAGAAGGATACATGCTCAAGAGTGATCACCAGAAATTTCAAAAGGCAACCTGAATTTCGGCCAACCGGGGCATCGAAGTCGGATTGCCGCGAAACTTACCGAGTCAAGAGCGTTTCGCCGTTTGCGGACGAAAGTCCATGTAGAACAAGTAGCAGAAGCACACATAGCTCCAAGAGGGATCACCCGAAATTTTAAAGGCAACTGAATTTCGGCAACGGGGTAATGGAAGTCGGAATGCCGCGAAACTCACCGAGTCAAAGTGTTTCGCCGTTTGCGGATGAAAGTCCGATGGAGAACAAGAATCAGAAGCATACATGCTCAAGAGGGATCACCCGAAATTCAAAGGCAACTGAATTTCGGGAACCGGGGCATGGAAGTCAGAATGCCATGAAACTCACAGAGTCAAAGCCTTTCGCCGTTTGCGGAAGAAAGTCCGATGGAGAACAAGTAGCAGAAGCATACATGCTCAAGAGGGATCACCCGAAATTCAAAGGCAAGTGAATTTCGACAACCGTGGCATCGAAGTCGGATTGCCGCGAAACTCACCGAGTCAAAGCGTTTCAACGTTTGCGGATGAAAGTCCGATGTATAACAGGTAGCAGAAGCATACATGCTCAAGATGGATCACCCGAAATTCAAAGGCAACTGAATTTCGGAAATCGGCGCATGGAAGTCCATAATGCCAACGAAACACATATCGAGGTCAAAGCCTTTCGCCGTTTGCGGAAGAAAGTCCGATGGAGAACAAGTAGCAGAAGCATACATGCTCAAGAGGCATTTGCGGAAGAAAGTCGATGTAGAACAAGTAGCAGAAGCATACATGCTCAAGAGGGATCACCCGAAATTCAAAGGCAACAGAATTTCGGCAACAGGGGCATCGAAGTCGGAATGCCGCGAAACTCACCGAGTCAGAGTGTTTTGGCGTTTGCGGAAAAAAGTCTGATGTAGAACAAGTAGCAGAAGCATACATGCTCAAGAGGGATCACCCTAAATTCAAAGGCAACTGAATTTCGGCAACCGGGGCATCGAAGTCGGAATGCGGCGAAACTCACAGAGTCAAAGCGTTTCGCCGTTTGCGGAAGAAAGTCTGTTGTAGAACAAGTAGCTGAAGCATACATGCTCAAGAGGGATCACCCGAAATTCAAAGGCAATTGAATTTCGGCAACCGGGGCATCGAAGGCGGAAAGCCGCGAAACTCACCGAGTCAAAACGTTTCGCCGTTTGCAAAAGGAAGTCGATGGAAACAAATAGCAGAAGCATACATGCTCAAGAGGCATTTGCGGAAGAAAGTCTGATGTAGAACAAGTAGCAGAAGCATACATGCTCAAGAGGGATCACCCGAAATTCAAAGGCAACTGAATTTCGGCAACCGGGGCATCGAAGTCGGAATGCCGCGAAACTCACCGAGTCAAAGCGTTTCGCCGTTTGCGGAAGAAGTCTGATGTAGAACAAGTAGCAGAAGCATACATGCTCAAGAGGGATCACCCGAAATTCAAAGGCAACTGAATTTCGGCAACCGGGGCATCGAAGTCGGAATGCCGCGAAACTCACCGAGTCAAAGCGTTTCGCCGTTTGCGGAAGAAGTCTGATGTAGAACAAGTAGCAGAAGCATACATGCTCAAGAGGGATCACCCGAAATTCAAAGGCAACTGAATTTCGGCAACCGGGGCATCGAAGTCGGAATGCCGCGAAACTCACCGAGTCAAAGCGTTTCGCCGTTTGCGGAAGAAAGTCTGATGTAGAACAAGTAGCAGAAGCATACATGCTCAAGAGGGATCACCCGAAATTCAAAGGCAACTGAATTTCGGCAACCGGGGCATCGAAGTCGGAATGCCGCGAAACTCACCGAGTCAAAGCGTTTCGCCGTTTGCGGAAGAAAGTCGATGTAGAACAAGTAGCAGAAGCATACATGCTCAAGAGGCATTGCAAGAAAGTCATGTAAACAAGTAGCAGAAGCATACATGCTCAAGAGGGATCACCCGAAATTCAAAGGCAACTGAATTTCGGCAACCGGGGCATCGAAGTCGGAATGCCGCGAAACTCACCGAGTCAAAGCGTTTCGCCGTTTGCGGAAGAAGTCTGATGTAGAACAAGTAGCAGAAGCATACATGCTCAAGAGGGATCACCCGAAATTCAAAGGCAACTGAATTTCGGCAACCGGGGCATCGAAGTCGGAATGCCGCGAAACTCACCGAGTCAAAGCGTTTCGCCGTTTGCGGAAGAAGTCTGATGTAGAACAAGTAGCAGAAGCATACATGCTCAAGAGGGATCACCCGAAATTCAAAGGCAACTGAATTTCGGCAACCGGGCATCGAAGTCGGAATGCCGCGAAACTCACCGAGTCAAAGCGTTTCGCCGTTTGCGGAAGAAAGTCTGATGTAGAACAAGTAGCAGAAGCATACATGCTCAAGAGGGATCACCCGAAATTCAAAGGCAACTGAATTTCGGCAACCGGGGCATCGAAGTCGGAATGCCGCGAAACTCACCGAGTCAAAGCGTTTCGCCGTTTGCGGAAGAAAGTCTGATGTAGAACAAGTAGCAGAAGCATACATGCTCAAGAGGGATCACCCGAAATTCAAAGGCAACTGAATTTCGGCAACCGGGGCATCGAAGTCGGAATGCCGCGAAACTCACCGAGTCAAAGCGTTTCGCCGTTTGCGGAAGAAAGTCTGATGTAGAACAAGTAGCAGAAGCATACATGCTCAAGAGGGATCACCCGAAATTCAAAGGCAACTGAATTTCGGCAACCGGGCATCGAAGTCGGAATGCCGCGAAACTCACCGAGTCAAAGCGTTTCGCCGTTTGCGGAAGAAAGTCTGATGTAGAACAAGTAGCAGAAGCATACATGCTCAAGAGGGATCACCCGAAATTCAAAGGCAACTGAATTTCGGCAACCGGGGCATCGAAGTCGGAATGCCGCGAAACTCACCGAGTCAAAGCGTTTCGCCGTTTGCGGAAGAAAGTCTGATGTAGAACAAGTAGCAGAAGCATACATGCTCAAGAGGGATCACCCGAAATTCAAAGGCAACTGAATTTCGGCAACCGGGGCATCGAAGTCGGAATGCCGCGAAACTCACCGAGTCAAAGCGTTTCGCCGTTTGCGGAAGAAAGTCTGATGTAGAACAAGTAGCAGAAGCATACATGCTCAAGAGGGATCACCCGAAATTCAAAGGCAACTGAATTTCGGCAACCGGGGCATCGAAGTCGGAATGCCGCGAAACTCACCGAGTCAAAGCGTTTCGCCGTTTGCGGAAGAAGTCTGATGTAGAACAAGTAGCAGAAGCATACATGCTCAAGAGGGATCACCCGAAATTCAAAGGCAACTGAATTTCGGCAACCGGGGCATCGAAGTCGGAATGCCGCGAAACTCACCGAGTCAAAGCGTTTCGCCGTTTGCGGAAGAAGTCTGATGTAGAACAAGTAGCAGAAGCATACATGCTCAAGAGGGATCACCCGAAATTCAAAGGCAACTGAATTTCGGCAACCGGGCATCGAAGTCGGAATGCCGCGAAACTCACCGAGTCAAAGCGTTTCGCCGTTTGCGGAAGAAAGTCTGATGTAGAACAAGTAGCAGAAGCATACATGCTCAAGAGGGATCACCCGAAATTCAAAGGCAACTGAATTTCGGCAACCGGGGCATCGAAGTCGGAATGCCGCGAAACTCACCGAGTCAAAGCGTTTCGCCGTTTGCGGAAGAAGTCTGATGTAGAACAAGTAGCAGAAGCATACATGCTCAAGAGGGATCACCCGAAATTCAAAGGCAACTGAATTTCGGCAACCGGGGCATCGAAGTCGGAATGCCGCGAAACTCACCGAGTCAAAGCGTTTCGCCGTTTGCGGAAGAAGTCTGATGTAGAACAAGTAGCAGAAGCATACATGCTCAAGAGGGATCACCCGAAATTCAAAGGCAACTGAATTTCGGCAACCGGGGCATCGAAGTCGGAATGCCGCGAAACTCACCGAGTCAAAGCGTTTCGCCGTTTGCGGAAGAAAGTCTGATGTAGAACATGTAGCAGAAGCATACATGCTCAAGAGGGATCACCCCAAATTCAAAGGCTACTGAATTTCGGCAACCGGGGCATCGAAGGCGGAATGCCGCGAAACTCACCGAGTCAAAGCGTTTCGCCGTTTGCGGAAGAAAGTCTGATGTAGAACAAGTAGCAGAAGCAAACATGCTCAAGAGGGATCACCCGAAATTCAAAGGCAACTGAATTTCGGCAACCGGGGCATCGAAGTCGGAATGCTGCCAAGTTTACCAAGTCAAAGCGTTTCGCCGTTTGCGGAAGAAAGTCTGATGTAGAACAAGTAGCAGGAGCATACATGCTCAAGTGGGATCACCCGAAATTCAAAGGCAACAGAATTTCGGCAACCGGGCATCGAAGTCGGAATGCCGCGAAACTCACCGAGTCAAAGCGTTTCGCCGTTTGCGGAAGAAAGTCTGATGTAGAACAAGTAGCAGAAGCATACATGCTCAAGAGGGATCACCCGAAATTCATAGGCAACTGAATTTCGGCAATCGGGGCATCAAATTCGGAATGCCGCGAAACTCATCAAGTCAAAGCGTTTCGCTGTTTGCGGAAGAAAGTCTAATGTAGAACAAGTAGCAGAAGCATACATGCTCAAGAGGGATTACCCGAAATTCAAAGGCAACTGAATTTCGACAACCGGGGCATCGAAGTCGGAATGCCGCGAAACTCACCGAGTCAAAGCGTTTCACCGTTTGCGAAAGAAGTCTAATGTAGAACAAGTAGCAGAAGCATACATGCTCAAGAGGGATTACCCGAAATTCAAAGGCAACTGAATTTCGACAACCGGGGCATCGAAGTCGGAATGCCGCGAAACTCACCGAGTCAAAGCGTTTTGCCGTTTGCGGAACAAGTCTGATGTGGAACAAGTAGCAGAAGCATACATGCTCAAGAGGGATTACCCGAAATTCAAAGGCAACTGAATTTCGACGACCGCGGCATCGAAGTCGGAATGCCGCGAAACTCACCAAGTCAAAGCGTTTCGCCGTTTACGGATGAAGTCTGATGTAGAACAAGTAGCAGAAGCATACATGCTCAAGAGGGATAACCCGAAATTCAAAGGCAACTGAATTTCGACAACCGGGGCATCGAAGTCGGAATGCCGAAACTCACCGAGTCAAAGCGTTTCGCCGTTTGCGAAGAAAGTACGATGTAGAACAAGTAGCAAAGCATACATGCTCAGAGGCATCACCCGAAGAAAGTCTGATGTAGAACAAGTAGCAGAAGCATACATGCTCAAGAGGGATAACCCGAAATTCAAAGGCAACTGAATTTCGACAACCGGGGCATCGAAGTCGGAATGCCGCGAAACTCACCGTGTCAAAGCGTTTCGCCGTTTGCGGAAGAAAGTCTGATGTAGAACAAGTAGCAGAAGCATACATGCTCAAGAGGGATCACCCGAAATTCAAAGGCAACTGAATTTCGGCAACCGGGGCATCGAAGTCGGAATGCCGCGAAACTCACCGAGTCAAAGCGTTTCGCCGTTTGCGGAAGAAGTCTGATGTAGAACAAGTAGCAGAAGCATACATGCTCAAGAGGGATCACCCGAAATTCAAAGGCAACTGAATTTCGGCAACCGGGGCATCGAAGTCGGAATGCCGCGAAACTCACCGAGTCAAAGCGTTTCGCCGTTTGCGGAAGAAAGTCTGATGTAGAACAAGTAGCAGAAGCATACATGCTCAAGAGGGATCACCCGAAATTCAAAGGCAACTGAATTTCGGCAACCGGGGCATCGAAGTCGGAATGCCGCGAAACTCACCGAGTCAAAGCGTTTCGCCGTTTGCGGAAGAAAGTGATGTAGAACAAGTAGCAGAAGCATACATGCTCAAGAGGGATCACCCGAAATTCAAAGGCAACTGAATTTCGGCAACCGGGGCATCGAAGTCGGAATGCCGCGAAACTCACCGAGTCAAAGCGTTTCGCCGTTTGCGGAAGAAAGTCTGATGTAGAACAAGTAGCAGAAGCATACATGCTCAAGAGGGATCACCCGAAATTCAAAGGCAACTGAATTTCGGCAACCGGGCATCGAAGTCGGAATGCCGCGAAACTCACCGAGTCAAAGCGTTTCGCCTTTGCGGAAGAAAGTCTGATGTAGAACAAGTAGCAGAAGCATACATGCTCAAGAGGGATCACCCGAAATTCAAAGGCAACTGAATTTCGGCAACCGGGGCATCGAAGTCGGAATGCCGCGAAACTCACCGAGTCAAAGCGTTTCGCCGTTTGCGGAAGAAAGTCTGATGTAGAACAAGTAGCAGAAGCATACATGCTCAAGAGGGATCTCACCAACGAAAATTTCGGCAACCGGGTCATCGGAATGCGAAACTCACCGTCAAAGCTTTTCCCGTTTGCGCGAAGAAAGTCTGATGTAGAACAAGTAGCAGAAGCATACATGCTCAAGAGGGATCACCCGAAATTCAAAGGCAACTGAATTTCGGCAACCGGGGCATCGAAGTCGGAATGCCGCGAAACTCACCGAGTCAAAGCGTTTCGCGTTTGCGGAAGAAGTCTGATGTAGAACAAGTAGCAGAAGCATACATGCTCAAGAGGGATCACCCGAAATTCAAAGGCAACTGAATTTCGGCAACCGGGGCATCGAAGTCGGAATGCGCGAAACTCACCGAGTCAAAGCGTTTCGCCGTTTGCGGAAGAAGTCTGATGTAGAACAAGTAGCAGAAGCATACATGCTCAAGAGGGATCACCCGAAATTCAAAGGCAACTGAATTTCGGCAACCGGGGCATCGAAGTCGGAATGCCGCGAAACTCACCGAGTCAAAGCGTTTCGCCGTTTGCGGAAGAAGTCTGATGTAGAACAAGTAGCAGAAGCATACATGCTCAAGAGGGATCACCCGAAATTCAAAGGCAACTGAATTTCGGCAACCGGGGCATCGAAGTCGGAATGCCGCGAAACTCACCGAGTCAAAGCGTTTCGCCGTTTGCGGAAGAAAGTCTGATGTAGAACAAGTAGCAGAAGCATACATGCTCAAGAGGGATCACCCGAAATTCAAAGGCAACTGAATTTCGGCAACCGGGGCATCGAAGTCGGAATGCCGAAACTCACCGAGTCAAAGCGTTTCGCCGTTTGCGGAAGAAGTCTGATGTAGAACAAGTAGCAGAAGCATACATGCTCAAGAGGGATCACCCGAAATTCAAAGGCAACTGAATTTCGGCAACGGGGCATCGAAGTCGGAATGCCGCGAAACTCACCGAGTCAAAGCGTTTCGCCGTTTGCGGAAGAAGTCTGATGTAGAACAAGTAGCAGAAGCATACATGCTCAAGAGGGATCACCCGAAATTCAAAGGCAACTGAATTTCGGCAACCGGGGCATCGAAGTCGGAATGCCGCGAAACTCACCGAGTCAAAGCGTTTCGCCGTTTGCGGAAGAAAGTCTGATGTAGAACAAGTAGCAGAAGCATACATGCTCAAGAGGGATCACCGAAATTCAAAGGCAACTGAATTTCGGCAACCGGGGCATCGAAGTCGGAATGCCGCGAAACTCACCGAGTCAAAGCGTTTCGCCGTTTGCGGAAGAAAGTTTGATGTGAACAAGTAGTAACAAAGCAGAAGCATACATGCTCAAGAGGGATCACCCGAAATTCAAAGGCAACTGAATTTCGGCAACGGGGCATCGAAGTCGGAATGCCGCGAAACTCACCGAGTCAAAGCGTTTCGCCGTTTGCGGAAGAAGTCTGATGTAGAACAAGTAGCAGAAGCATACATGCTCAAGAGGGATCACCCGAAATTCAAAGGCAACTGAATTTCGGCAACCGGGGCATCGAAGTCGGAATGCCGCGAAACTCACCGAGTCAAAGCGTTTCGCCGTTTGCGGAAGAAGTCTGATGTAGAACAAGTAGCAGAAGCATACATGCTCAAGAGGGATCACCGAAATTCAAAGGCAACTGAATTTCGGCAACGGGGCATCGAAGTCGGAATGCCGCGAAACTCACCGAGTCAAAGCGTTTCGCCGTTTGCGGAAGAAAGTCTGATGTAGAACAAGTAGCAGAAGCATACATGCTCAAGAGGGATCACCGAAATTCAAAGGCAACTGAATTTCGGCAACGGGGCATCGAAGTCGGAATGCCGCGAAACTCACCGAGTCAAAGCGTTTCGCCGTTTGCGGAAGAAAGTCTGATGTAGAACAAGTAGCAGAAGCATACATGCTCAAGAGGGATCACCCGAAATTCAAAGGCAACTGAATTTCGGCAACCGGGGCATCGAAGTCGGAATGCCGCGAAACTCACCGAGTCAAAGCGTTTCGCCGTTTGCGGAAGAAAGTTGATGTAGAACAAGTAGCAGAAGCATACATGTCAAGAGGAAT
>CM055362.1:931308-970208 GCA_029228515.1 Populus alba x Populus x berolinensis | reverse complement strand
TCGCGGCATTCCGACTTCCATTACCCCGTTGCCGAAATTCAGTTGCCTTTGAATTTCGGGTGATCCCTCTTGAGCATGTGTGCTTCTGCTACTTGTTCTACATCGGACTTTCGTCCGCAAACGGCGAAACGCTTTGACTCGGTAAGTTTCGCGGCAATCCGACTTCGATGCCCCGGTTGCCGAAATTCAGTTGCCTTTGAATTTCGGGTGATCCCTCTTGAGCATGTATGCTTCTGCTACTTGTTCTCCATCGACTTCTTTCTCCGCAAACGGCGAAACGCTTTGACTCGGTGAGTTTCGCGGCATTCCGACTTCCATGCCCCGATTGCCGAAATTCAGTTGCCTTTGAATTTCGGTGATCCCTCTTGAGCTTTGTATGGTTCTGCTTAACGTCTGTTCTACATATACTCTCTTCCGGAAAAGGCGAAAACGATTTGGTCGGTGAGTTTCGCGGCATTCCGACTTCAATGCCACCGTTGGCCGAAATTCGTTGCCTTTGAATTTCGAGGTGGATCCCTCTTGAGCTCTGTATGCTTCTGCTACTTGTTCTACATCATACCCTCTTCCGGAAAGGGTTTGAAACGTTTTGGACTCGGTGAGTTTCGCGGCATTACGACTTCGATCGCCACGGTTGCCGAAATTCAGTTGGCCTTTGAATTTCGGGTGATTCCCTCTTGAGCATGTTTGCTTCTGCTACTTGTTCTACATCATAATTTCTCTGGAAAAGGACTGGAAACGATTTGACTCAGGTGAGTTTCGCGGCATTCCTACTACGATGCCGCGGGTTGCCGAAATTCAGTTGCCTTTAAATTTAGGTGTGATCCCTCTTGAGCATGTATGCTTCTATTACTTGTTCTAGGATCTTCTTCTTCCGGGAAAAAAAAAAGGCGTATGATTTGGATACTCCCTTTTTTTACCCCCATTTTTGTCCTCCCCTTTCCCCACTCCTCCCCCCTCTTCTGGTGAGTGTATCGCGGGCATTCCGACTTCCATGCCCCGGTTGCCGAAATTCAGTTGCCTTTGAATTTCGGGTGATCCCTCTTGAGCATGTATGCTTCTGCTTACTTGTTCTAGTTCATCGACCTTCTTCCGGATAAAAGGCGAAGTGATTTGCCTCGGTGAGTTTCGTGGCATTACTAGTTCGATGCCCCGATTGCCGAAATTCAGTTGCCTTGGAATTTCGGGTGATCCCTCTTGAGGCATGGTTGCTTCTGCTTTCTTGTTCTACATCATAACTTATTCTTCCGAAAAAAGGCGTAAATGATTTGACTTGGTGAGTTTCGACGGCATTCCGAATTCGTATGCCACGGTTTGCCGTGAATTCTGTTGCCTTTGAATTTTGGGTTGATCCCTCTTGAGCATGTATGCTTCTGATACTTGTTCTACATCATACCTTCTTCTGCAAACGGCGAACAGACTTTGACTCGGGTAGATTTCACTGCATTCCGACTTCGATTGCCGCTGGGGTTGCCGAAATTCAGTTCGCCTTTGAATTTCGGGTGATCCCTTCTTGAGGGCATGTATGCTTCTGCTACTTGTTTTACATCATACCCTCTTCCGCAAAAGGCGAAACGCTTTGGCTCGGTGAGTTTCGCGGCATTCCGACTTCAATGCCCCGTTTGCCGAAATTCAGTTTTTTGCCTTTTGAATTTCGGGTGATCCCTCTTGAGCACGTATGCTTCTGCTTACTTGATTCTACATCATACCCTCTTCCAGAAAAGGCGAAACGATTTGGACGCGGTGAGTTTCGCGGCATTACGACTTCGATGCCACGGTTTTGCCGAAATTCAGTTGCTTTGTTGAATGTCAGGGTAGATCTCTACTTGAGCATGTATGCTTCTGCTACTTGTTCTACATATACTTTCTTTGGAAAAGGCGAAACCATTTGGCTTGGTGAGTTTTGCTGGCATTCAGACTTCGATGCCGCGGTTGCCGAAATTCAGTTGACTTTGAATTTTGGTGTGATCCCTCTTGAGCATGTTTATGCTTCTGCTACTTGTTCTCCATCGGACTTTCTTCCGCAAACGGCGAAACTCTTTGACTCGGTGAGTTTCGCGGCATTCCGACTTCCATGCCCCGGTTCCCGAACTTCAGTTGCCTTTGAATTTCGGGTGATCCCTCTTGAGCATGTATGCTTCTGCTACTTGTTCTACATCGGACTTTCTTCCGCAAACGGCGAAACGCTTTGACTCGGTGAGTTTCGCGGCATTCCGACTTCGATGCCCCGGTTGCCGAAATTCAGTTGCCTTTGAATTTCGGGTGATCCCTCTTGAGCATGTATGCTTCTGCTACTTGTTCTCCATCGGACTTTCTTCCGCAAACGGCGAAACGCTTTGACTCGGTGAGTTTCGCGGCATTCCGACTTCGATGCCCCGGTTGCCGAAATTCAGTTGCCTTTGAATTTCGGGTGATCCCTCTTGAGCATGTATGCTTCTGCTACTTGTTCTACATCGGACTTTCTTCCGCAAACGGCGAAACGCTTTGACTGCGTGAGTTTCGCGGCATTCAGACTTCGATGCCCCGGTTGCCGAAATTCAGTTGCCGTTGAATTTCGGGTGATCCCTCTTGAGCATGTATGCTTCTGCTACTTGTTCTACATCGGACTTTCTTCCGCAAACGGCGAAACGCTTTGACTCGGTGAGTTTCGCGGCAATCCGACTTCGATGCCCCGGTTGCCGAAATTCAGTTGCCTTTGAATTTCGGGTGATCCCTCTTGAGCATGTATGCTTCTGCTACTTGTTCTCCATCGGACTTTCTTCCACAAACGGCGAAACGCTTTGACTCGGTCAGTTTCGCGGCATTCCGACTTCCATACCCCGGTTGCCGAAATTCAGTTGCCTTTGAATTTCGGGTGATGCCTCTTGAGCATGTATGCTTCTGCTACTTGTTCTCCATCGGACTTTCTTCCGCAAACGGCGAAAGGCTTTGACTCGGTGTGTTTCGTGGCATTCTGACTTCCATGCGCCGATTTCCGAAATTCAGTTGCCTTTGAATTTCGGGTGATCCATCTTGAGCATGTATGCTTCTGCTACCTGTTATACATCGGACTTTCATCCGCAAACGGTGAAACGCTTTGACTCGGTGAGTTTCGCGGCAATCCGACTTCGATGCCACGGTTGCCGAAATTCAGTTGCCTTTGAATTTCGGGTGATCCCTCTTGAGCATGTATGCTTCTGCTACTTGTTCTACATCGGACTTTCTTCCGCAAACGGCGAAACGCTTTGACTCGGTGAGTTTCGCGGCATTCCGACTTCCATGCCCCGGTTGCCGAAATTCAGTTGCCTTTGAATTTCGGGTGATCCCTCTTGAGCATGTATGCTTCTGCTACTTGTTCTACATCGGACTTTCTTCCGCAAACGGCGAAACGCTTTGACTCGGTGAGTTTCGCGGCAATCCGACTTCGATGCCCCGGTTGCCGAAATTCAGTTGCCTTTGAATTTCGGGTGATCCCTCTTGAGCATGTATGCTTCTGCTACTTGTTCTACATCGACTTTCTTCCGCAAACGGCGAAACGCTTTGACTCGGTGAGTTTCGCGGCATTCCGACTTCCATGCCCGGTTGCCGAAATTCAGTTGCCTTTGAATTTCGGGTGATCCAGCATGTACTTCTGACTACTTGTTCTTTAAAAATTTAAAGTACTCGGTGAGTTTCGAATTCATTCGATGCGTTGAAATTCAGTTGCCCTTTGAATTTCGTGATCCTCTTGAGCATGTATGCTTCTGCTACTTGTTCTACATCGACTTTCTTCCGCAAACGGCGAAACGCTTTGACTCGGTGAGTTTCGCGGCATCTCCGACTTCGATGCCCCGGTTGCCGAAATTCAGTTGCCTTTGAATTTCGGGTGATCCCTCTTGAGCATGTATGCTTCTGCTACTTGTTCTACATCGACTTTCTTCCGCAAACGGCGAAACGCTTTGACTCGGTGAGTTTCGCGGCATTCCGACTTCGATGCCCCGGTTGCCGAAATTCAGTTGCCTTTGAATTTCGGGTGATCCCTCTTGAGCATGTATGCTTCTGCTACTTGTTCTACATCAGACTTTCTTCCGCAAACGGCGAAACGCTTTGACTCGGTGAGTTTCGCGGCATTCCGACTTCGATGCCCCGGTTGCCGAAATTCAGTTGCCTTTGAATTTCGGGTGATCCCTCTTGAGCATGTATGCTTCTGCTACTTGTTCTACATCAGACTTTCTTCCGCAAACGGCGAAACGCTTTGACTCGGTGAGTTTCGCGGCATTCCGACTTCGATGCCCCGGTTGCCGAAATTGAGTTGCCTTTGAATTTCGGGAGATCCCTCTTGAGCATGTATGCTTCTGCTACTTGTTCTCCATCAGACTTTCTTCCGCAAACGGCGAAACGCTTTGACTCGGTGAGTTTCGCGGCATTCCGACTTCGATGCCCCGGTTGCCGAAATTCAGTTGCCTTTGAATTTCGGGTGATCCCTCTTGAGCATGTATGCCTCTGCTACTTGTTCTACATCAGACTTCCTTCCGCAAACTTCGAAACGCTTTGACTCGGTGAGTTTCGCGGCATTCCGACTTCGATGCCCCGGTTGCCGAAATTCAGTTGCCTTTGAATTTCGGGTGATCCCTCTTGAGCATGTATGCTTCTGCTACTTGTTCTACATCAGACTTTCTTCCGCAAACGGCGAAACGCTTTGACTCGGTGAGTTTCGCGGCATTCCGACTTCGATGCCCGGTTGCCGAAATTCAGTTGCCTTTGAATTTCGGGTGATCCCTCTTGAGCATGTATGCTTCTGCTACTTGTTCTACATCAGACTTTCTTCCGCAAACGGCGAAACGCTTTGACTCGGTGAGTTTCGCGGCATTCCGACTTCGATGCCCCGGTTGCCGAAATTCAGTTGCCTTTGAATTTCGGGTGATCCCTCTTGAGCATGTATGCTTCTGCTACTTGTTCTACATCAGACTTTCTTCCGCAAACGGCGAAACGCTTTGACTCGGTGAGTTTCGCGGCATTCCGACTTCGATGCCCCGGTTGCCGAAATTCAGTTGCCTTTGAATTTCGGGTGATCCCTCTTGAGCATGTATGCTTCTGCTACTTGTTCTACATCAGACTTTCTTCCGCAAACGGCGAAACGCTTTGACTCGGTGAGTTTCGCGGCATTCCGACTTCGATGCCCCGGTTGCCGAAATTCAGTTGCCTTTGAATTTCGGGTGATCCCTCTTGAGCATGTATGCTTCTGCTACTTGTTCTACATCAGACTTTCTTCCGCAAACGGCGAAACGCTTTGACTCGGTGAGTTTCGCGGCATTCCGACTTCGATGCCCGGTTGCCGAAATTCAGTTGCCTTTGAATTTCGGGTGATCCCTCTTGAGCATGTATGCTTCTGCTACTTGTTCTACATCAGACTTTCTTCCGCAAACGGCGAAACGCTTTGACTCGGTGAGTTTCGCGGCATTCCGACTTCGATGCCCCGGTTGCCGAAATTCAGTTGCCTTTGAATTTCGGGTGATCCCTCTTGAGCATGTATGCTTCTGCTACTTGTTCTACATCAGACTTTCTTCCGCAAACGGCGAAACGCTTTGACTCGGTGAGTTTCGCGGCATTCCGACTTCGATGCCCCGGTTGCCGAAATTCAGTTGCCTTTGAATTTCGGGTGATCCCTCTTGAGCATGTATGCTTCTGCTACTTGTTCTACATCAGACTTTCTTCCGCAAACGGCGAAACGCTTTGACTCGGTGAGTTTCGCGGCATTCCGACTTCGATGCCCCGGTTGCCGAAATTCAGTTGCCTTTGAATTTCGGGTGATCCCTCTTGAGCATGTATGCTTCTGCTACTTGTTCTACATCAGACTTTCTTCCGCAAACGGCGAAACGCTTTGACTCGGTGAGTTTCGCGGCATTCCGACTTCGATGCCCCGGTTGCCGAAATTCAGTTGCCTTTGAATTTCGGGTGATCCCTCTTGAGCATGTATGCTTCTGCTACTTGTTCTACATCAGACTTTCTTCCGCAAACGGCGAAACGCTTTGACTCGGTGAGTTTCGCGGCATTCCGACTTCGATGCCCCGTTGCCGAAATTCAGTTGCCTTTGAATTTCGGGTGATCCCTCTTGAGCATGTATGCTTCTGCTACTTGTTCTACATCAGACTTTCTTCCGCAAACGGCGAAACGCTTTGACTCGGTGAGTTTCGCGGCATTCCGACTTCGATGCCCCGGTTGCCGAAATTCAGTTGCCTTTGAATTTCGGGTGATCCCTCTTGAGCATGTATGCTTCTGCTACTTGTTCTACATCAGACTTTCTTCCGCAAACGGCGAAACGCTTTGACTCGGTGAGTTTCGCGGCATTCCGACTTCGATGCCCCGGTTGCCGAAATTCAGTTGCCTTTGAATTTCGGGTGATCCCTCTTGAGCATGTATGCTTCTGCTACTTGTTCTACATCAGACTTTCTTCCGCAAACGGCGAAACGCTTTGACTCGGTGAGTTTCGCGGCATTCCGACTTCGATGCCCGGTTGCCGAAATTCAGTTGCCTTTGAATTTCGGGTGATCCCTCTTGAGCATGTATGCTTCTGCTACTTGTTCTACATCAGACTTTCTTCCGCAAACGGCGAAACGCTTTGACTCGGTGAGTTTCGCGGCATTCCGACTTCGATGCCCCGGTTGCCGAAATTCAGTTGCCTTTGAATTTCGGGTGATCCCTCTTGAGCATGTATGCTTCTGCTACTTGTTCTACATCAGACTTTCTTCCGCAAACGGCGAAACGCTTTGACTCGGTGAGTTTCGCGGCATTCCGACTTCGATGCCCCGGTTGCCGAAATTCAGTTGCCTTTGAATTTCGGGTGATCCCTCTTGAGCATGTATGCTTCTGCTACTTGTTCTACATCAGACTTTCTTCCGCAAACGGCGAAACGCTTTGACTCGGTGAGTTTCGCGGCATTCCGACTTCGATGCCCCGGTTGCCGAAATTCAGTTGCCTTTGAATTTCGGGTGATCCCTCTTGAGCATGTATGCTTCTGCTACTTGTTCTACATCAGACTTTCTTCCGCAAACGGCGAAACGCTTTGACTCGGTGAGTTTCGCGGCATTCCGACTTCGATGCCCCGGTTGCCGAAATTCAGTTGCCTTTGAATTTCGGGTGATCCCTCTTGAGCATGTATGCTTCTGCTACTTGTTCTACATCAGACTTTCTTCCGCAAACGGCGAAACGCTTTGACTCGGTGAGTTTCGCGGCATTCCGACTTCGATGCCCCGGTTGCCGAAATTCAGTTGCCTTTGAATTTCGGGTGATCCCTCTTGAGCATGTATGCTTCTGCTACTTGTTCTACATCAGACTTTCTTCCGCAAACGGCGAAACGCTTTGACTCGGTGAGTTTCGCGGCATTCCGACTTCGATGCCCCGGTTGCCGAAATTCAGTTGCCTTTGAATTTCGGGTGATCCCTCTTGAGCATGTATGCTTCTGCTACTTGTTCTACATCAGACTTTCTTCCGCAAACGGCGAAACGCTTTGACTCGGTGAGTTTCGCGGCATTCCGACTTCGATGCCCCGGTTGCCGAAATTCAGTTGCCTTTGAATTTCGGGTGATCCCTCTTGAGCATGTATGCTTCTGCTACTTGTTCTACATCAGACTTTCTTCCGCAAACGGCGAAACGCTTTGACTCGGTGAGTTTCGCGGCATTCCGACTTCGATGCCCCGGTTGCCGAAATTCAGTTGCCTTTGAATTTCGGGTGATCCCTCTTGAGCATGTATGCTTCTGCTACTTGTTCTACATCAGACTTTCTTCCGCAAACGGCGAAACGCTTTGACTCGGTGAGTTTCGCGGCATTCCGACTTCGATGCCCCGGTTGCCGAAATTCAGTTGCCTTTGAATTTCGGGTGATCCCTCTTGAGCATGTATGCTTCTGCTACTTGTTCTACATCAGACTTTCTTCCGCAAACGGCGAAACGCTTTGACTCGGTGAGTTTCGCGGCATTCCGACTTCGATGCCCCGGTTGCCGAAATTCAGTTGCCTTTGAATTTCGGGTGATCCCTCTTGAGCATGTATGCTTCTGCTACTTGTTCTACATCAGACTTTCTTCCGCAAACGGCGAAACGCTTTGACTCGGTGAGTTTCGCGGCATTCCGACTTCGATGCCCCGGTTGCCGAAATTCAGTTGCCTTTGAATTTCGGGTGATCCCTCTTGAGCATGTATGCTTCTGCTACTTGTTCTACATCAGACTTTCTTCCGCAAACGGCGAAACGCTTTGACTCGGTGAGTTTCGCGGCATTCCGACTTCGATGCCCCGGTTGCCGAAATTCAGTTGCCTTTGAATTTCGGGTGATCCCTCTTGAGCATGTATGCTTCTGCTACTTGTTCTACATCAGACTTTCTTCCGCAAACGGCGAAACGCTTTGACTCGGTGAGTTTCGCGGCATTCCGACTTCGATGCCCCGGTTGCCGAAATTCAGTTGCCTTTGAATTTCGGGTGATCCCTCTTGAGCATGTATGCTTCTGCTACTTGTTCTACATCAGACTTTCTTCCGCAAACGGCGAAACGCTTTGACTCGGTGAGTTTCGCGGCATTCCGACTTCGATGCCCCGGTTGCCGAAATTCAGTTGCCTTTGAATTTCGGGTGATCCCTCTTGAGCATGTATGCTTCTGCTACTTGTTCTACATCAGACTTTCTTCCGCAAACGGCGAAACGCTTTGACTCGGTGAGTTTCGCGGCATTCCGACTTCGATGCCCCGGTTGCCGAAATTCAGTTGCCTTTGAATTTCGGGTGATCCCTCTTGAGCATGTATGCTTCTGCTACTTGTTCTACATCAGACTTTCTTCCGCAAACGGCGAAACGCTTTGACTCGGTGAGTTTCGCGGCATTCCGACTTCGATGCCCCGGTTGCCGAAATTCAGTTGCCTTTGAATTTCGGGTGATCCCTCTTGAGCATGTATGCTTCTGCTACTTGTTCTACATCAGACTTTCTTCCGCAAACGGCGAAACGCTTTGACTCGGTGAGTTTCGCGGCATTCCGACTTCGATGCCCCGGTTGCCGAAATTCAGTTGCCTTTGAATTTCGGGTGATCCCTCTTGAGCATGTATGCTTCTGCTACTTGTTCTACATCAGACTTTCTTCCGCAAACGGCGAAACGCTTTGACTCGGTGAGTTTCGCGGCATTCCGACTTCGATGCCCCGGTTGCCGAAATTCAGTTGCCTTTGAATTTCGGGTGATCCCTCTTGAGCATGTATGCTTCTGCTACTTGTTCTACATCAGACTTTCTTCCGCAAACGGCGAAACGCTTTGACTCGGTGAGTTTCGCGGCATTCCGACTTCGATGCCCCGGTTGCCGAAATTCAGTTGCCTTTGAATTTCGGGTGATCCCTCTTGAGCATGTATGCTTCTGCTACTTGTTCTACATCAGACTTTCTTCCGCAAACGGCGAAACGCTTTGACTCGGTGAGTTTCGCGGCATTCCGACTTCGATGCCCCGGTTGCCGAAATTCAGTTGCCTTTGAATTTCGGGTGATCCCTCTTGAGCATGTATGCTTCTGCTACTTGTTCTACATCAGACTTTCTTCCGCAAACGGCGAAACGCTTTGACTCGGTGAGTTTCGCGGCATTCCGACTTCGATGCCCCGGTTGCCGAAATTCAGTTGCCTTTGAATTTCGGGTGATCCCTCTTGAGCATGTATGCTTCTGCTACTTGTTCTACATCAGACTTTCTTCCGCAAACGGCGAAACGCTTTGACTCGGTGAGTTTCGCGGCATTCCGACTTCGATGCCCCGGTTGCCGAAATTCAGTTGCCTTTGAATTTCGGGTGATCCCTCTTGAGCATGTATGCTTCTGCTACTTGTTCTACATCAGACTTTCTTCCGCAAACGGCGAAACGCTTTGACTCGGTGAGTTTCGCGGCATTCCGACTTCGATGCCCCGGTTGCCGAAATTCAGTTGCCTTTGAATTTCGGGTGATCCCTCTTGAGCATGTATGCTTCTGCTACTTGTTCTACATCAGACTTTCTTCCGCAAACGGCGAAACGCTTTGACTCGGTGAGTTTCGCGGCATTCCGACTTCGATGCCCCGGTTGCCGAAATTCAGTTGCCTTTGAATTTCGGGTGATCCCTCTTGAGCATGTATGCTTCTGCTACTTGTTCTACATCAGACTTTCTTCCGCAAACGGCGAAACGCTTTGACTCGGTGAGTTTCGCGGCATTCCGACTTCGATGCCCCGGTTGCCGAAATTCAGTTGCCTTTGAATTTCGGGTGATCCCTCTTGAGCATGTATGCTTCTGCTACTTGTTCTACATCAGACTTTCTTCCGCAAACGGCGAAACGCTTTGACTCGGTGAGTTTCGCGGCATTCCGACTTCGATGCCCCGGTTGCCGAAATTCAGTTGCCTTTGAATTTCGGGTGATCCCTCTTGAGCATGTATGCTTCTGCTACTTGTTCTACATCAGACTTTCTTCCGCAAACGGCGAAACGCTTTGACTCGGTGAGTTTCGCGGCATTCCGACTTCGATGCCCCGGTTGCCGAAATTCAGTTGCCTTTGAATTTCGGGTGATCCCTCTTGAGCATGTATGCTTCTGCTACTTGTTCTACATCAGACTTTCTTCCGCAAACGGCGAAACGCTTTGACTCGGTGAGTTTCGCGGCATTCCGACTTCGATGCCCCGGTTGCCGAAATTCAGTTGCCTTTGAATTTCGGGTGATCCCTCTTGAGCATGTATGCTTCTGCTACTTGTTCTACATCAGACTTTCTTCCGCAAACGGCGAAACGCTTTGACTCGGTGAGTTTCGCGGCATTCCGACTTCGATGCCCCGGTTGCCGAAATTCAGTTGCCTTTGAATTTCGGGTGATCCCTCTTGAGCATGTATGCTTCTGCTACTTGTTCTACATCAGACTTTCTTCCGCAAACGGCGAAACGCTTTGACTCGGTGAGTTTCGCGGCATTCCGACTTCGATGCCCCGGTTGCCGAAATTCAGTTGCCTTTGAATTTCGGGTGATCCCTCTTGAGCATGTATGCTTCTGCTACTTGTTCTACATCAGACTTTCTTCCGCAAACGGCGAAACGCTTTGACTCGGTGAGTTTCGCGGCATTCCGACTTCGATGCCCCGGTTGCCGAAATTCAGTTGCCTTTGAATTTCGGGTGATCCCTCTTGAGCATGTATGCTTCTGCTACTTGTTCTACATCAGACTTTCTTCCGCAAACGGCGAAACGCTTTGACTCGGTGAGTTTCGCGGCATTCCGACTTCGATGCCCCGGTTGCCGAAATTCAGTTGCCTTTGAATTTCGGGTGATCCCTCTTGAGCATGTATGCTTCTGCTACTTGTTCTACATCAGACTTTCTTCCGCAAACGGCGAAACGCTTTGACTCGGTGAGTTTCGCGGCATTCCGACTTCGATGCCCCGGTTGCCGAAATTCAGTTGCCTTTGAATTTCGGGTGATCCCTCTTGAGCATGTATGCTTCTGCTACTTGTTCTACATCAGACTTTCTTCCGCAAACGGCGAAACGCTTTGACTCGGTGAGTTTCGCGGCATTCCGACTTCGATGCCCCGGTTGCCGAAATTCAGTTGCCTTTGAATTTCGGGTGATCCCTCTTGAGCATGTATGCTTCTGCTACTTGTTCTACATCAGACTTTCTTCCGCAAACGGCGAAACGCTTTGACTCGGTGAGTTTCGCGGCATTCCGACTTCGATGCCCCGGTTGCCGAAATTCAGTTGCCTTTGAATTTCGGGTGATCCCTCTTGAGCATGTATGCTTCTGCTACTTGTTCTACATCAGACTTTCTTCCGCAAACGGCGAAACGCTTTGACTCGGTGAGTTTCGCGGCATTCCGACTTCGATGCCCCGGTTGCCGAAATTCAGTTGCCTTTGAATTTCGGGTGATCCCTCTTGAGCATGTATGCTTCTGCTACTTGTTCTACATCAGACTTTCTTCCGCAAACGGCGAAACGCTTTGACTCGGTGAGTTTCGCGGCATTCCGACTTCGATGCCCCGGTTGCCGAAATTCAGTTGCCTTTGAATTTCGGGTGATCCCTCTTGAGCATGTATGCTTCTGCTACTTGTTCTACATCAGACTTTCTTCCGCAAACGGCGAAACGCTTTGACTCGGTGAGTTTCGCGGCATTCCGACTTCGATGCCCCGGTTGCCGAAATTCAGTTGCCTTTGAATTTCGGGTGATCCCTCTTGAGCATGTATGCTTCTGCTACTTGTTCTACATCAGACTTTCTTCCGCAAACGGCGAAACGCTTTGACTCGGTGAGTTTCGCGGCATTCCGACTTCGATGCCCCGGTTGCCGAAATTCAGTTGCCTTTGAATTTCGGGTGATCCCTCTTGAGCATGTATGCTTCTGCTACTTGTTCTACATCAGACTTTCTTCCGCAAACGGCGAAACGCTTTGACTCGGTGAGTTTCGCGGCATTCCGACTTCGATGCCCCGGTTGCCGAAATTCAGTTGCCTTTGAATTTCGGGTGATCCCTCTTGAGCATGTATGCTTCTGCTACTTGTTCTACATCAGACTTTCTTCCGCAAACGGCGAAACGCTTTGACTCGGTGAGTTTCGCGGCATTCCGACTTCGATGCCCCGGTTGCCGAAATTCAGTTGCCTTTGAATTTCGGGTGATCCCTCTTGAGCATGTATGCTTCTGCTACTTGTTCTACATCAGACTTTCTTCCGCAAACGGCGAAACGCTTTGACTCGGTGAGTTTCGCGGCATTCCGACTTCGATGCCCCGGTTGCCGAAATTCAGTTGCCTTTGAATTTCGGGTGATCCCTCTTGAGCATGTATGCTTCTGCTACTTGTTCTACATCAGACTTTCTTCCGCAAACGGCGAAACGCTTTGACTCGGTGAGTTTCGCGGCATTCCGACTTCGATGCCCCGGTTGCCGAAATTCAGTTGCCTTTGAATTTCGGGTGATCCCTCTTGAGCATGTATGCTTCTGCTACTTGTTCTACATCAGACTTTCTTCCGCAAACGGCGAAACGCTTTGACTCGGTGAGTTTCGCGGCATTCCGACTTCGATGCCCCGGTTGCCGAAATTCAGTTGCCTTTGAATTTCGGGTGATCCCTCTTGAGCATGTATGCTTCTGCTACTTGTTCTACATCAGACTTTCTTCCGCAAACGGCGAAACGCTTTGACTCGGTGAGTTTCGCGGCATTCCGACTTCGATGCCCCGGTTGCCGAAATTCAGTTGCCTTTGAATTTCGGGTGATCCCTCTTGAGCATGTATGCTTCTGCTACTTGTTCTACATCAGACTTTCTTCCGCAAACGGCGAAACGCTTTGACTCGGTGAGTTTCGCGGCATTCCGACTTCGATGCCCCGGTTGCCGAAATTCAGTTGCCTTTGAATTTCGGGTGATCCCTCTTGAGCATGTATGCTTCTGCTACTTGTTCTACATCAGACTTTCTTCCGCAAACGGCGAAACGCTTTGACTCGGTGAGTTTCGCGGCATTCCGACTTCGATGCCCCGGTTGCCGAAATTCAGTTGCCTTTGAATTTCGGGTGATCCCTCTTGAGCATGTATGCTTCTGCTACTTGTTCTACATCAGACTTTCTTCCGCAAACGGCGAAACGCTTTGACTCGGTGAGTTTCGCGGCATTCCGACTTCGATGCCCCGGTTGCCGAAATTCAGTTGCCTTTGAATTTCGGGTGATCCCTCTTGAGCATGTATGCTTCTGCTACTTGTTCTACATCAGACTTTCTTCCGCAAACGGCGAAACGCTTTGACTCGGTGAGTTTCGCGGCATTCCGACTTCGATGCCCCGGTTGCCGAAATTCAGTTGCCTTTGAATTTCGGGTGATCCCTCTTGAGCATGTATGCTTCTGCTACTTGTTCTACATCAGACTTTCTTCCGCAAACGGCGAAACGCTTTGACTCGGTGAGTTTCGCGGCATTCCGACTTCGATGCCCCGGTTGCCGAAATTCAGTTGCCTTTGAATTTCGGGTGATCCCTCTTGAGCATGTATGCTTCTGCTACTTGTTCTACATCAGACTTTCTTCCGCAAACGGCGAAACGCTTTGACTCGGTGAGTTTCGCGGCATTCCGACTTCGATGCCCCGGTTGCCGAAATTCAGTTGCCTTTGAATTTCGGGTGATCCCTCTTGAGCATGTATGCTTCTGCTACTTGTTCTACATCAGACTTTCTTCCGCAAACGGCGAAACGCTTTGACTCGGTGAGTTTCGCGGCATTCCGACTTCGATGCCCCGGTTGCCGAAATTCAGTTGCCTTTGAATTTCGGGTGATCCCTCTTGAGCATGTATGCTTCTGCTACTTGTTCTACATCAGACTTTCTTCCGCAAACGGCGAAACGCTTTGACTCGGTGAGTTTCGCGGCATTCCGACTTCGATGCCCCGGTTGCCGAAATTCAGTTGCCTTTGAATTTCGGGTGATCCCTCTTGAGCATGTATGCTTCTGCTACTTGTTCTACATCAGACTTTCTTCCGCAAACGGCGAAACGCTTTGACTCGGTGAGTTTCGCGGCATTCCGACTTCGATGCCCCGGTTGCCGAAATTCAGTTGCCTTTGAATTTCGGGTGATCCCTCTTGAGCATGTATGCTTCTGCTACTTGTTCTACATCAGACTTTCTTCCGCAAACGGCGAAACGCTTTGACTCGGTGAGTTTCGCGGCATTCCGACTTCGATGCCCCGGTTGCCGAAATTCAGTTGCCTTTGAATTTCGGGTGATCCCTCTTGAGCATGTATGCTTCTGCTACTTGTTCTACATCAGACTTTCTTCCGCAAACGGCGAAACGCTTTGACTCGGTGAGTTTCGCGGCATTCCGACTTCGATGCCCCGGTTGCCGAAATTCAGTTGCCTTTGAATTTCGGGTGATCCCTCTTGAGCATGTATGCTTCTGCTACTTGTTCTACATCAGACTTTCTTCCGCAAACGGCGAAACGCTTTGACTCGGTGAGTTTCGCGGCATTCCGACTTCGATGCCCCGGTTGCCGAAATTCAGTTGCCTTTGAATTTCGGGTGATCCCTCTTGAGCATGTATGCTTCTGCTACTTGTTCTACATCAGACTTTCTTCCGCAAACGGCGAAACGCTTTGACTCGGTGAGTTTCGCGGCATTCCGACTTCGATGCCCCGGTTGCCGAAATTCAGTTGCCTTTGAATTTCGGGTGATCCCTCTTGAGCATGTATGCTTCTGCTACTTGTTCTACATCAGACTTTCTTCCGCAAACGGCGAAACGCTTTGACTCGGTGAGTTTCGCGGCATTCCGACTTCGATGCCCCGGTTGCCGAAATTCAGTTGCCTTTGAATTTCGGGTGATCCCTCTTGAGCATGTATGCTTCTGCTACTTGTTCTACATCAGACTTTCTTCCGCAAACGGCGAAACGCTTTGACTCGGTGAGTTTCGCGGCATTCCGACTTCGATGCCCCGGTTGCCGAAATTCAGTTGCCTTTGAATTTCGGGTGATCCCTCTTGAGCATGTATGCTTCTGCTACTTGTTCTACATCAGACTTTCTTCCGCAAACGGCGAAACGCTTTGACTCGGTGAGTTTCGCGGCATTCCGACTTCGATGCCCCGGTTGCCGAAATTCAGTTGCCTTTGAATTTCGGGTGATCCCTCTTGAGCATGTATGCTTCTGCTACTTGTTCTACATCAGACTTTCTTCCGCAAACGGCGAAACGCTTTGACTCGGTGAGTTTCGCGGCATTCCGACTTCGATGCCCCGGTTGCCGAAATTCAGTTGCCTTTGAATTTCGGGTGATCCCTCTTGAGCATGTATGCTTCTGCTACTTGTTCTACATCAGACTTTCTTCCGCAAACGGCGAAACGCTTTGACTCGGTGAGTTTCGCGGCATTCCGACTTCGATGCCCCGGTTGCCGAAATTCAGTTGCCTTTGAATTTCGGGTGATCCCTCTTGAGCATGTATGCTTCTGCTACTTGTTCTACATCAGACTTTCTTCCGCAAACGGCGAAACGCTTTGACTCGGTGAGTTTCGCGGCATTCCGACTTCGATGCCCCGGTTGCCGAAATTCAGTTGCCTTTGAATTTCGGGTGATCCCTCTTGAGCATGTATGCTTCTGCTACTTGTTCTACATCAGACTTTCTTCCGCAAACGGCGAAACGCTTTGACTCGGTGAGTTTCGCGGCATTCCGACTTCGATGCCCCGGTTGCCGAAATTCAGTTGCCTTTGAATTTCGGGTGATCCCTCTTGAGCATGTATGCTTCTGCTACTTGTTCTACATCAGACTTTCTTCCGCAAACGGCGAAACGCTTTGACTCGGTGAGTTTCGCGGCATTCCGACTTCGATGCCCCGGTTGCCGAAATTCAGTTGCCTTTGAATTTCGGGTGATCCCTCTTGAGCATGTATGCTTCTGCTACTTGTTCTACATCAGACTTTCTTCCGCAAACGGCGAAACGCTTTGACTCGGTGAGTTTCGCGGCATTCCGACTTCGATGCCCCGGTTGCCGAAATTCAGTTGCCTTTGAATTTCGGGTGATCCCTCTTGAGCATGTATGCTTCTGCTACTTGTTCTACATCAGACTTTCTTCCGCAAACGGCGAAACGCTTTGACTCGGTGAGTTTCGCGGCATTCCGACTTCGATGCCCCGGTTGCCGAAATTCAGTTGCCTTTGAATTTCGGGTGATCCCTCTTGAGCATGTATGCTTCTGCTACTTGTTCTACATCAGACTTTCTTCCGCAAACGGCGAAACGCTTTGACTCGGTGAGTTTCGCGGCATTCCGACTTCGATGCCCCGGTTGCCGAAATTCAGTTGCCTTTGAATTTCGGGTGATCCCTCTTGAGCATGTATGCTTCTGCTACTTGTTCTACATCAGACTTTCTTCCGCAAACGGCGAAACGCTTTGACTCGGTGAGTTTCGCGGCATTCCGACTTCGATGCCCCCGAAATTCAGTTGCCTTTGAATTTCGGGTGATCCCTCTTGAGCATGTATGCTTCTGCTACTTGTTCTACATCAGACTTTCTTCCGCAAACGGCGAAACGCTTTGACTCGGTGAGTTTCGCGGCATTCCGACTTCGATGCCCCGGTTGCCGAAATTCAGTTGCCTTTGAATTTCGGGTGATCCCTCTTGAGCATGTATGCTTCTGCTACTTGTTCTACATCAGACTTTCTTCCGCAAACGGCGAAACGCTTTGACTCGGTGAGTTTCGCGGCATTCCGACTTCGATGCCCCGGTTGCCGAAATTCAGTTGCCTTTGAATTTCGGGTGATCCCTCTTGAGCATGTATGCTTCTGCTACTTGTTCTACATCAGACTTTCTTCCGCAAACGGCGAAACGCTTTGACTCGGTGAGTTTCGCGGCATTCCGACTTCGATGCCCCGGTTGCCGAAATTCAGTTGCCTTTGAATTTCGGGTGATCCCTCTTGAGCATGTATGCTTCTGCTACTTGTTCTACATCAGACTTTCTTCCGCAAACGGCGAAACGCTTTGACTCGGTGAGTTTCGCGGCATTCCGACTTCGATGCCCCGGTTGCCGAAATTCAGTTGCCTTTGAATTTCGGGTGATCCCTCTTGAGCATGTATGCTTCTGCTACTTGTTCTACATCAGACTTTCTTCCGCAAACGGCGAAACGCTTTGACTCGGTGAGTTTCGCGGCATTCCGACTTCGATGCCCCGGTTGCCGAAATTCAGTTGCCTTTGAATTTCGGGTGATCCCTCTTGAGCATGTATGCTTCTGCTACTTGTTCTACATCAGACTTTCTTCCGCAAACGGCGAAACGCTTTGACTCGGTGAGTTTCGCGGCATTCCGACTTCGATGCCCCGGTTGCCGAAATTCAGTTGCCTTTGAATTTCGGGTGATCCCTCTTGAGCATGTATGCTTCTGCTACTTGTTCTACATCAGACTTTCTTCCGCAAACGGCGAAACGCTTTGACTCGGTGAGTTTCGCGGCATTCCGACTTCGATGCCCCGGTTGCCGAAATTCAGTTGCCTTTGAATTTCGGGTGATCCCTCTTGAGCATGTATGCTTCTGCTACTTGTTCTACATCAGACTTTCTTCCGCAAACGGCGAAACGCTTTGACTCGGTGAGTTTCGCGGCATTCCGACTTCGATGCCCCGGTTGCCGAAATTCAGTTGCCTTTGAATTTCGGGTGATCCCTCTTGAGCATGTATGCTTCTGCTACTTGTTCTACATCAGACTTTCTTCCGCAAACGGCGAAACGCTTTGACTCGGTGAGTTTCGCGGCATTCCGACTTCGATGCCCCGGTTGCCGAAATTCAGTTGCCTTTGAATTTCGGGTGATCCCTCTTGAGCATGTATGCTTCTGCTACTTGTTCTACATCAGACTTTCTTCCGCAAACGGCGAAACGCTTTGACTCGGTGAGTTTCGCGGCATTCCGACTTCGATGCCCCGGTTGCCGAAATTCAGTTGCCTTTGAATTTCGGGTGATCCCTCTTGAGCATGTATGCTTCTGCTACTTGTTCTACATCAGACTTTCTTCCGCAAACGGCGAAACGCTTTGACTCGGTGAGTTTCGCGGCATTCCGACTTCGATGCCCCGGTTGCCGAAATTCAGTTGCCTTTGAATTTCGGGTGATCCCTCTTGAGCATGTATGCTTCTGCTACTTGTTCTACATCAGACTTTCTTCCGCAAACGGCGAAACGCTTTGACTCGGTGAGTTTCGCGGCATTCCGACTTCGATGCCCCGGTTGCCGAAATTCAGTTGCCTTTGAATTTCGGGTGATCCCTCTTGAGCATGTATGCTTCTGCTACTTGTTCTACATCAGACTTTCTTCCGCAAACGGCGAAACGCTTTGACTCGGTGAGTTTCGCGGCATTCCGACTTCGATGCCCCGGTTGCCGAAATTCAGTTGCCTTTGAATTTCGGGTGATCCCTCTTGAGCATGTATGCTTCTGCTACTTGTTCTACATCAGACTTTCTTCCGCAAACGGCGAAACGCTTTGACTCGGTGAGTTTCGCGGCATTCCGACTTCGATGCCCCGGTTGCCGAAATTCAGTTGCCTTTGAATTTCGGGTGATCCCTCTTGAGCATGTATGCTTCTGCTACTTGTTCTACATCAGACTTTCTTCCGCAAACGGCGAAACGCTTTGACTCGGTGAGTTTCGCGGCATTCCGACTTCGATGCCCCGGTTGCCG
Organism: Populus alba x Populus x berolinensis; assembly: GCA_029228515.1. Classification (NCBI taxonomy): domain Eukaryota; kingdom Viridiplantae; phylum Streptophyta; class Magnoliopsida; order Malpighiales; family Salicaceae; genus Populus; species Populus alba x Populus x berolinensis. Next base: position 951,159 of record CM055362.1, on the reverse strand, counting down.
AAATTCAGTTGCCTTTGAATTTCGGGTGATCCCTCTTGAGCATGTATGCTTCTGCTACTTGTTCTACATCAGACTTTCTTCCGCAAACGGCGAAACGCTTTGACTCGGTGAGTTTCGCGGCATTCCGACTTCGATGCCCCGGTTGCCGAAATTCAGTTGCCTTTGAATTTCGGGTGATCCCTCTTGAGCATGTATGCTTCTGCTACTTGTTCTACATCAGACTTTCTTCCGCAAACGGCGAAACGCTTTGACTCGGTGAGTTTCGCGGCATTCCGACTTCGATGCCCCGGTTGCCGAAATTCAGTTGCCTTTGAATTTCGGGTGATCCCTCTTGAGCATGTATGCTTCTGCTACTTGTTCTACATCAGACTTTCTTCCGCAAACGGCGAAACGCTTTGACTCGGTGAGTTTCGCGGCATTCCGACTTCGATGCCCCGGTTGCCGAAATTCAGTTGCCTTTGAATTTCGGGTGATCCCTCTTGAGCATGTATGCTTCTGCTACTTGTTCTACATCAGACTTTCTTCCGCAAACGGCGAAACGCTTTGACTCGGTGAGTTTCGCGGCATTCCGACTTCGATGCCCCGGTTGCCGAAATTCAGTTGCCTTTGAATTTCGGGTGATCCCTCTTGAGCATGTATGCTTCTGCTACTTGTTCTACATCAGACTTTCTTCCGCAAACGGCGAAACGCTTTGACTCGGTGAGTTTCGCGGCATTCCGACTTCGATGCCCCGGTTGCCGAAATTCAGTTGCCTTTGAATTTCGGGTGATCCCTCTTGAGCATGTATGCTTCTGCTACTTGTTCTACATCAGACTTTCTTCCGCAAACGGCGAAACGCTTTGACTCGGTGAGTTTCGCGGCATTCCGACTTCGATGCCCCGGTTGCCGAAATTCAGTTGCCTTTGAATTTCGGGTGATCCCTCTTGAGCATGTATGCTTCTGCTACTTGTTCTACATCAGACTTTCTTCCGCAAACGGCGAAACGCTTTGACTCGGTGAGTTTCGCGGCATTCCGACTTCGATGCCCCGGTTGCCGAAATTCAGTTGCCTTTGAATTTCGGGTGATCCCTCTTGAGCATGTATGCTTCTGCTACTTGTTCTACATCAGACTTTCTTCCGCAAACGGCGAAACGCTTTGACTCGGTGAGTTTCGCGGCATTCCGACTTCGATGCCCCGGTTGCCGAAATTCAGTTGCCTTTGAATTTCGGGTGATCCCTCTTGAGCATGTATGCTTCTGCTACTTGTTCTACATCAGACTTTCTTCCGCAAACGGCGAAACGCTTTGACTCGGTGAGTTTCGCGGCATTCCGACTTCGATGCCCCGGTTGCCGAAATTCAGTTGCCTTTGAATTTCGGGTGATCCCTCTTGAGCATGTATGCTTCTGCTACTTGTTCTACATCAGACTTTCTTCCGCAAACGGCGAAACGCTTTGACTCGGTGAGTTTCGCGGCATTCCGACTTCGATGCCCCGGTTGCCGAAATTCAGTTGCCTTTGAATTTCGGGTGATCCCTCTTGAGCATGTATGCTTCTGCTACTTGTTCTACATCAGACTTTCTTCCGCAAACGGCGAAACGCTTTGACTCGGTGAGTTTCGCGGCATTCCGACTTCGATGCCCCGGTTGCCGAAATTCAGTTGCCTTTGAATTTCGGGTGATCCCTCTTGAGCATGTATGCTTCTGCTACTTGTTCTACATCAGACTTTCTTCCGCAAACGGCGAAACGCTTTGACTCGGTGAGTTTCGCGGCATTCCGACTTCGATGCCCCGGTTGCCGAAATTCAGTTGCCTTTGAATTTCGGGTGATCCCTCTTGAGCATGTATGCTTCTGCTACTTGTTCTACATCAGACTTTCTTCCGCAAACGGCGAAACGCTTTGACTCGGTGAGTTTCGCGGCATTCCGACTTCGATGCCCCGGTTGCCGAAATTCAGTTGCCTTTGAATTTCGGGTGATCCCTCTTGAGCATGTATGCTTCTGCTACTTGTTCTACATCAGACTTTCTTCCGCAAACGGCGAAACGCTTTGACTCGGTGAGTTTCGCGGCATTCCGACTTCGATGCCCCGGTTGCCGAAATTCAGTTGCCTTTGAATTTCGGGTGATCCCTCTTGAGCATGTATGCTTCTGCTACTTGTTCTACATCAGACTTTCTTCCGCAAACGGCGAAACGCTTTGACTCGGTGAGTTTCGCGGCATTCCGACTTCGATGCCCCGGTTGCCGAAATTCAGTTGCCTTTGAATTTCGGGTGATCCCTCTTGAGCATGTATGCTTCTGCTACTTGTTCTACATCAGACTTTCTTCCGCAAACGGCGAAACGCTTTGACTCGGTGAGTTTCGCGGCATTCCGACTTCGATGCCCCGGTTGCCGAAATTCAGTTGCCTTTGAATTTCGGGTGATCCCTCTTGAGCATGTATGCTTCTGCTACTTGTTCTACATCAGACTTTCTTCCGCAAACGGCGAAACGCTTTGACTCGGTGAGTTTCGCGGCATTCCGACTTCGATGCCCCGGTTGCCGAAATTCAGTTGCCTTTGAATTTCGGGTGATCCCTCTTGAGCATGTATGCTTCTGCTACTTGTTCTACATCAGACTTTCTTCCGCAAACGGCGAAACGCTTTGACTCGGTGAGTTTCGCGGCATTCCGACTTCGATGCCCCGGTTGCCGAAATTCAGTTGCCTTTGAATTTCGGGTGATCCCTCTTGAGCATGTATGCTTCTGCTACTTGTTCTACATCAGACTTTCTTCCGCAAACGGCGAAACGCTTTGACTCGGTGAGTTTCGCGGCATTCCGACTTCGATGCCCCGGTTGCCGAAATTCAGTTGCCTTTGAATTTCGGGTGATCCCTCTTGAGCATGTATGCTTCTGCTACTTGTTCTACATCAGACTTTCTTCCGCAAACGGCGAAACGCTTTGACTCGGTGAGTTTCGCGGCATTCCGACTTCGATGCCCCGGTTGCCGAAATTCAGTTGCCTTTGAATTTCGGGTGATCCCTCTTGAGCATGTATGCTTCTGCTACTTGTTCTACATCAGACTTTCTTCCGCAAACGGCGAAACGCTTTGACTCGGTGAGTTTCGCGGCATTCCGACTTCGATGCCCCGGTTGCCGAAATTCAGTTGCCTTTGAATTTCGGGTGATCCCTCTTGAGCATGTATGCTTCTGCTACTTGTTCTACATCAGACTTTCTTCCGCAAACGGCGAAACGCTTTGACTCGGTGAGTTTCGCGGCATTCCGACTTCGATGCCCCGGTTGCCGAAATTCAGTTGCCTTTGAATTTCGGGTGATCCCTCTTGAGCATGTATGCTTCTGCTACTTGTTCTACATCAGACTTTCTTCCGCAAACGGCGAAACGCTTTGACTCGGTGAGTTTCGCGGCATTCCGACTTCGATGCCCCGGTTGCCGAAATTCAGTTGCCTTTGAATTTCGGGTGATCCCTCTTGAGCATGTATGCTTCTGCTACTTGTTCTACATCAGACTTTCTTCCGCAAACGGCGAAACGCTTTGACTCGGTGAGTTTCGCGGCATTCCGACTTCGATGCCCCGGTTGCCGAAATTCAGTTGCCTTTGAATTTCGGGTGATCCCTCTTGAGCATGTATGCTTCTGCTACTTGTTCTACATCAGACTTTCTTCCGCAAACGGCGAAACGCTTTGACTCGGTGAGTTTCGCGGCATTCCGACTTCGATGCCCCGGTTGCCGAAATTCAGTTGCCTTTGAATTTCGGGTGATCCCTCTTGAGCATGTATGCTTCTGCTACTTGTTCTACATCAGACTTTCTTCCGCAAACGGCGAAACGCTTTGACTCGGTGAGTTTCGCGGCATTCCGACTTCGATGCCCCGGTTGCCGAAATTCAGTTGCCTTTGAATTTCGGGTGATCCCTCTTGAGCATGTATGCTTCTGCTACTTGTTCTACATCAGACTTTCTTCCGCAAACGGCGAAACGCTTTGACTCGGTGAGTTTCGCGGCATTCCGACTTCGATGCCCCGGTTGCCGAAATTCAGTTGCCTTTGAATTTCGGGTGATCCCTCTTGAGCATGTATGCTTCTGCTACTTGTTCTACATCAGACTTTCTTCCGCAAACGGCGAAACGCTTTGACTCGGTGAGTTTCGCGGCATTCCGACTTCGATGCCCCGGTTGCCGAAATTCAGTTGCCTTTGAATTTCGGGTGATCCCTCTTGAGCATGTATGCTTCTGCTACTTGTTCTACATCAGACTTTCTTCCGCAAACGGCGAAACGCTTTGACTCGGTGAGTTTCGCGGCATTCCGACTTCGATGCCCCGGTTGCCGAAATTCAGTTGCCTTTGAATTTCGGGTGATCCCTCTTGAGCATGTATGCTTCTGCTACTTGTTCTACATCAGACTTTCTTCCGCAAACGGCGAAACGCTTTGACTCGGTGAGTTTCGCGGCATTCCGACTTCGATGCCCCGGTTGCCGAAATTCAGTTGCCTTTGAATTTCGGGTGATCCCTCTTGAGCATGTATGCTTCTGCTACTTGTTCTACATCAGACTTTCTTCCGCAAACGGCGAAACGCTTTGACTCGGTGAGTTTCGCGGCATTCCGACTTCGATGCCCCGGTTGCCGAAATTCAGTTGCCTTTGAATTTCGGGTGATCCCTCTTGAGCATGTATGCTTCTGCTACTTGTTCTACATCAGACTTTCTTCCGCAAACGGCGAAACGCTTTGACTCGGTGAGTTTCGCGGCATTCCGACTTCGATGCCCCGGTTGCCGAAATTCAGTTGCCTTTGAATTTCGGGTGATCCCTCTTGAGCATGTATGCTTCTGCTACTTGTTCTACATCAGACTTTCTTCCGCAAACGGCGAAACGCTTTGACTCGGTGAGTTTCGCGGCATTCCGACTTCGATGCCCCGGTTGCCGAAATTCAGTTGCCTTTGAATTTCGGGTGATCCCTCTTGAGCATGTATGCTTCTGCTACTTGTTCTACATCAGACTTTCTTCCGCAAACGGCGAAACGCTTTGACTCGGTGAGTTTCGCGGCATTCCGACTTCGATGCCCCGGTTGCCGAAATTCAGTTGCCTTTGAATTTCGGGTGATCCCTCTTGAGCATGTATGCTTCTGCTACTTGTTCTACATCAGACTTTCTTCCGCAAACGGCGAAACGCTTTGACTCGGTGAGTTTCGCGGCATTCCGACTTCGATGCCCCGGTTGCCGAAATTCAGTTGCCTTTGAATTTCGGGTGATCCCTCTTGAGCATGTATGCTTCTGCTACTTGTTCTACATCAGACTTTCTTCCGCAAACGGCGAAACGCTTTGACTCGGTGAGTTTCGCGGCATTCCGACTTCGATGCCCCGGTTGCCGAAATTCAGTTGCCTTTGAATTTCGGGTGATCCCTCTTGAGCATGTATGCTTCTGCTACTTGTTCTACATCAGACTTTCTTCCGCAAACGGCGAAACGCTTTGACTCGGTGAGTTTCGCGGCATTCCGACTTCGATGCCCCGGTTGCCGAAATTCAGTTGCCTTTGAATTTCGGGTGATCCCTCTTGAGCATGTATGCTTCTGCTACTTGTTCTACATCAGACTTTCTTCCGCAAACGGCGAAACGCTTTGACTCGGTGAGTTTCGCGGCATTCCGACTTCGATGCCCCGGTTGCCGAAATTCAGTTGCCTTTGAATTTCGGGTGATCCCTCTTGAGCATGTATGCTTCTGCTACTTGTTCTACATCAGACTTTCTTCCGCAAACGGCGAAACGCTTTGACTCGGTGAGTTTCGCGGCATTCCGACTTCGATGCCCCGGTTGCCGAAATTCAGTTGCCTTTGAATTTCGGGTGATCCCTCTTGAGCATGTATGCTTCTGCTACTTGTTCTACATCAGACTTTCTTCCGCAAACGGCGAAACGCTTTGACTCGGTGAGTTTCGCGGCATTCCGACTTCGATGCCCCGGTTGCCGAAATTCAGTTGCCTTTGAATTTCGGGTGATCCCTCTTGAGCATGTATGCTTCTGCTACTTGTTCTACATCAGACTTTCTTCCGCAAACGGCGAAACGCTTTGACTCGGTGAGTTTCGCGGCATTCCGACTTCGATGCCCCGGTTGCCGAAATTCAGTTGCCTTTGAATTTCGGGTGATCCCTCTTGAGCATGTATGCTTCTGCTACTTGTTCTACATCAGACTTTCTTCCGCAAACGGCGAAACGCTTTGACTCGGTGAGTTTCGCGGCATTCCGACTTCGATGCCCCGGTTGCCGAAATTCAGTTGCCTTTGAATTTCGGGTGATCCCTCTTGAGCATGTATGCTTCTGCTACTTGTTCTACATCAGACTTTCTTCCGCAAACGGCGAAACGCTTTGACTCGGTGAGTTTCGCGGCATTCCGACTTCGATGCCCCGGTTGCCGAAATTCAGTTGCCTTTGAATTTCGGGTGATCCCTCTTGAGCATGTATGCTTCTGCTACTTGTTCTACATCAGACTTTCTTCCGCAAACGGCGAAACGCTTTGACTCGGTGAGTTTCGCGGCATTCCGACTTCGATGCCCCGGTTGCCGAAATTCAGTTGCCTTTGAATTTCGGGTGATCCCTCTTGAGCATGTATGCTTCTGCTACTTGTTCTACATCAGACTTTCTTCCGCAAACGGCGAAACGCTTTGACTCGGTGAGTTTCGCGGCATTCCGACTTCGATGCCCCGGTTGCCGAAATTCAGTTGCCTTTGAATTTCGGGTGATCCCTCTTGAGCATGTATGCTTCTGCTACTTGTTCTACATCAGACTTTCTTCCGCAAACGGCGAAACGCTTTGACTCGGTGAGTTTCGCGGCATTCCGACTTCGATGCCCCGGTTGCCGAAATTCAGTTGCCTTTGAATTTCGGGTGATCCCTCTTGAGCATGTATGCTTCTGCTACTTGTTCTACATCAGACTTTCTTCCGCAAACGGCGAAACGCTTTGACTCGGTGAGTTTCGCGGCATTCCGACTTCGATGCCCCGGTTGCCGAAATTCAGTTGCCTTTGAATTTCGGGTGATCCCTCTTGAGCATGTATGCTTCTGCTACTTGTTCTACATCAGACTTTCTTCCGCAAACGGCGAAACGCTTTGACTCGGTGAGTTTCGCGGCATTCCGACTTCGATGCCCCGGTTGCCGAAATTCAGTTGCCTTTGAATTTCGGGTGATCCCTCTTGAGCATGTATGCTTCTGCTACTTGTTCTACATCAGACTTTCTTCCGCAAACGGCGAAACGCTTTGACTCGGTGAGTTTCGCGGCATTCCGACTTCGATGCCCCGGTTGCCGAAATTCAGTTGCCTTTGAATTTCGGGTGATCCCTCTTGAGCATGTATGCTTCTGCTACTTGTTCTACATCAGACTTTCTTCCGCAAACGGCGAAACGCTTTGACTCGGTGAGTTTCGCGGCATTCCGACTTCGATGCCCCGGTTGCCGAAATTCAGTTGCCTTTGAATTTCGGGTGATCCCTCTTGAGCATGTATGCTTCTGCTACTTGTTCTACATCAGACTTTCTTCCGCAAACGGCGAAACGCTTTGACTCGGTGAGTTTCGCGGCATTCCGACTTCGATGCCCCGGTTGCCGAAATTCAGTTGCCTTTGAATTTCGGGTGATCCCTCTTGAGCATGTATGCTTCTGCTACTTGTTCTACATCAGACTTTCTTCCGCAAACGGCGAAACGCTTTGACTCGGTGAGTTTCGCGGCATTCCGACTTCGATGCCCCGGTTGCCGAAATTCAGTTGCCTTTGAATTTCGGGTGATCCCTCTTGAGCATGTATGCTTCTGCTACTTGTTCTACATCAGACTTTCTTCCGCAAACGGCGAAACGCTTTGACTCGGTGAGTTTCGCGGCATTCCGACTTCGATGCCCCGGTTGCCGAAATTCAGTTGCCTTTGAATTTCGGGTGATCCCTCTTGAGCATGTATGCTTCTGCTACTTGTTCTACATCAGACTTTCTTCCGCAAACGGCGAAACGCTTTGACTCGGTGAGTTTCGCGGCATTCCGACTTCGATGCCCCGGTTGCCGAAATTCAGTTGCCTTTGAATTTCGGGTGATCCCTCTTGAGCATGTATGCTTCTGCTACTTGTTCTACATCAGACTTTCTTCCGCAAACGGCGAAACGCTTTGACTCGGTGAGTTTCGCGGCATTCCGACTTCGATGCCCCGGTTGCCGAAATTCAGTTGCCTTTGAATTTCGGGTGATCCCTCTTGAGCATGTATGCTTCTGCTACTTGTTCTACATCAGACTTTCTTCCGCAAACGGCGAAACGCTTTGACTCGGTGAGTTTCGCGGCATTCCGACTTCGATGCCCCGGTTGCCGAAATTCAGTTGCCTTTGAATTTCGGGTGATCCCTCTTGAGCATGTATGCTTCTGCTACTTGTTCTACATCAGACTTTCTTCCGCAAACGGCGAAACGCTTTGACTCGGTGAGTTTCGCGGCATTCCGACTTCGATGCCCCGGTTGCCGAAATTCAGTTGCCTTTGAATTTCGGGTGATCCCTCTTGAGCATGTATGCTTCTGCTACTTGTTCTACATCAGACTTTCTTCCGCAAACGGCGAAACGCTTTGACTCGGTGAGTTTCGCGGCATTCCGACTTCGATGCCCCGGTTGCCGAAATTCAGTTGCCTTTGAATTTCGGGTGATCCCTCTTGAGCATGTATGCTTCTGCTACTTGTTCTACATCAGACTTTCTTCCGCAAACGGCGAAACGCTTTGACTCGGTGAGTTTCGCGGCATTCCGACTTCGATGCCCCGGTTGCCGAAATTCAGTTGCCTTTGAATTTCGGGTGATCCCTCTTGAGCATGTATGCTTCTGCTACTTGTTCTACATCAGACTTTCTTCCGCAAACGGCGAAACGCTTTGACTCGGTGAGTTTCGCGGCATTCCGACTTCGATGCCCCGGTTGCCGAAATTCAGTTGCCTTTGAATTTCGGGTGATCCCTCTTGAGCATGTATGCTTCTGCTACTTGTTCTACATCAGACTTTCTTCCGCAAACGGCGAAACGCTTTGACTCGGTGAGTTTCGCGGCATTCCGACTTCGATGCCCCGGTTGCCGAAATTCAGTTGCCTTTGAATTTCGGGTGATCCCTCTTGAGCATGTATGCTTCTGCTACTTGTTCTACATCAGACTTTCTTCCGCAAACGGCGAAACGCTTTGACTCGGTGAGTTTCGCGGCATTCCGACTTCGATGCCCCGGTTGCCGAAATTCAGTTGCCTTTGAATTTCGGGTGATCCCTCTTGAGCATGTATGCTTCTGCTACTTGTTCTACATCAGACTTTCTTCCGCAAACGGCGAAACGCTTTGACTCGGTGAGTTTCGCGGCATTCCGACTTCGATGCCCCGGTTGCCGAAATTCAGTTGCCTTTGAATTTCGGGTGATCCCTCTTGAGCATGTATGCTTCTGCTACTTGTTCTACATCAGACTTTCTTCCGCAAACGGCGAAACGCTTTGACTCGGTGAGTTTCGCGGCATTCCGACTTCGATGCCCCGGTTGCCGAAATTCAGTTGCCTTTGAATTTCGGGTGATCCCTCTTGAGCATGTATGCTTCTGCTACTTGTTCTACATCAGACTTTCTTCCGCAAACGGCGAAACGCTTTGACTCGGTGAGTTTCGCGGCATTCCGACTTCGATGCCCCGGTTGCCGAAATTCAGTTGCCTTTGAATTTCGGGTGATCCCTCTTGAGCATGTATGCTTCTGCTACTTGTTCTACATCAGACTTTCTTCCGCAAACGGCGAAACGCTTTGACTCGGTGAGTTTCGCGGCATTCCGACTTCGATGCCCCGGTTGCCGAAATTCAGTTGCCTTTGAATTTCGGGTGATCCCTCTTGAGCATGTATGCTTCTGCTACTTGTTCTACATCAGACTTTCTTCCGCAAACGGCGAAACGCTTTGACTCGGTGAGTTTCGCGGCATTCCGACTTCGATGCCCCGGTTGCCGAAATTCAGTTGCCTTTGAATTTCGGGTGATCCCTCTTGAGCATGTATGCTTCTGCTACTTGTTCTACATCAGACTTTCTTCCGCAAACGGCGAAACGCTTTGACTCGGTGAGTTTCGCGGCATTCCGACTTCGATGCCCCGGTTGCCGAAATTCAGTTGCCTTTGAATTTCGGGTGATCCCTCTTGAGCATGTATGCTTCTGCTACTTGTTCTACATCAGACTTTCTTCCGCAAACGGCGAAACGCTTTGACTCGGTGAGTTTCGCGGCATTCCGACTTCGATGCCCCGGTTGCCGAAATTCAGTTGCCTTTGAATTTCGGGTGATCCCTCTTGAGCATGTATGCTTCTGCTACTTGTTCTACATCAGACTTTCTTCCGCAAACGGCGAAACGCTTTGACTCGGTGAGTTTCGCGGCATTCCGACTTCGATGCCCCGGTTGCCGAAATTCAGTTGCCTTTGAATTTCGGGTGATCCCTCTTGAGCATGTATGCTTCTGCTACTTGTTCTACATCAGACTTTCTTCCGCAAACGGCGAAACGCTTTGACTCGGTGAGTTTCGCGGCATTCCGACTTCGATGCCCCGGTTGCCGAAATTCAGTTGCCTTTGAATTTCGGGTGATCCCTCTTGAGCATGTATGCTTCTGCTACTTGTTCTACATCAGACTTTCTTCCGCAAACGGCGAAACGCTTTGACTCGGTGAGTTTCGCGGCATTCCGACTTCGATGCCCGGTTGCCGAAATTCAGTTGCCTTTGAATTTCGGGTGATCCCTCTTGAGCATGTATGCTTCTGCTACTTGTTCTACATCAGACTTTCTTCCGCAAACGGCGAAACGCTTTGACTCGGTGAGTTTCGCGGCATTCCGACTTCGATGCCCCGGTTGCCGAAATTCAGTTGCCTTTGAATTTCGGGTGATCCCTCTTGAGCATGTATGCTTCTGCTACTTGTTCTACATCAGACTTTCTTCCGCAAACGGCGAAACGCTTTGACTCGGTGAGTTTCGCGGCATTCCGACTTCGATGCCCCGGTTGCCGAAATTCAGTTGCCTTTGAATTTCGGGTGATCCCTCTTGAGCATGTATGCTTCTGCTACTTGTTCTACATCAGACTTTCTTCCGCAAACGGCGAAACGCTTTGACTCGGTGAGTTTCGCGGCATTCCGACTTCGATGCCCCGGTTGCCGAAATTCAGTTGCCTTTGAATTTCGGGTGATCCCTCTTGAGCATGTATGCTTCTGCTACTTGTTCTACATCAGACTTTCTTCCGCAAACGGCGAAACGCTTTGACTCGGTGAGTTTCGCGGCATTCCGACTTCGATGCCCCGGTTGCCGAAATTCAGTTGCCTTTGAATTTCGGGTGATCCCTCTTGAGCATGTATGCTTCTGCTACTTGTTCTACATCAGACTTTCTTCCGCAAACGGCGAAACGCTTTGACTCGGTGAGTTTCGCGGCATTCCGACTTCGATGCCCCGGTTGCCGAAATTCAGTTGCCTTTGAATTTCGGGTGATCCCTCTTGAGCATGTATGCTTCTGCTACTTGTTCTACATCAGACTTTCTTCCGCAAACGGCGAAACGCTTTGACTCGGTGAGTTTCGCGGCATTCCGACTTCGATGCCCCGGTTGCCGAAATTCAGTTGCCTTTGAATTTCGGGTGATCCCTCTTGAGCATGTATGCTTCTGCTACTTGTTCTACATCAGACTTTCTTCCGCAAACGGCGAAACGCTTTGACTCGGTGAGTTTCGCGGCATTCCGACTTCGATGCCCCGGTTGCCGAAATTCAGTTGCCTTTGAATTTCGGGTGATCCCTCTTGAGCATGTATGCTTCTGCTACTTGTTCTACATCAGACTTTCTTCCGCAAACGGCGAAACGCTTTGACTCGGTGAGTTTCGCGGCATTCCGACTTCGATGCCCCGGTTGCCGAAATTCAGTTGCCTTTGAATTTCGGGTGATCCCTCTTGAGCATGTATGCTTCTGCTACTTGTTCTACATCAGACTTTCTTCCGCAAACGGCGAAACGCTTTGACTCGGTGAGTTTCGCGGCATTCCGACTTCGATGCCCCGGTTGCCGAAATTCAGTTGCCTTTGAATTTCGGGTGATCCCTCTTGAGCATGTATGCTTCTGCTACTTGTTCTACATCAGACTTTCTTCCGCAAACGGCGAAACGCTTTGACTCGGTGAGTTTCGCGGCATTCCGACTTCGATGCCCCGGTTGCCGAAATTCAGTTGCCTTTGAATTTCGGGTGATCCCTCTTGAGCATGTATGCTTCTGCTACTTGTTCTACATCAGACTTTCTTCCGCAAACGGCGAAACGCTTTGACTCGGTGAGTTTCGCGGCATTCCGACTTCGATGCCCCGGTTGCCGAAATTCAGTTGCCTTTGAATTTCGGGTGATCCCTCTTGAGCATGTATGCTTCTGCTACTTGTTCTACATCAGACTTTCTTCCGCAAACGGCGAAACGCTTTGACTCGGTGAGTTTCGCGGCATTCCGACTTCGATGCCCGGTTGCCGAAATTCAGTTGCCTTTGAATTTCGGGTGATCCCTCTTGAGCATGTATGCTTCTGCTACTTGTTCTACATCAGACTTTCTTCCGCAAACGGCGAAACGCTTTGACTCGGTGAGTTTCGCGGCATTCCGACTTCGATGCCCCGGTTGCCGAAATTCAGTTGCCTTTGAATTTCGGGTGATCCCTCTTGAGCATGTATGCTTCTGCTACTTGTTCTACATCAGACTTTCTTCCGCAAACGGCGAAACGCTTTGACTCGGTGAGTTTCGCGGCATTCCGACTTCGATGCCCCGGTTGCCGAAATTCAGTTGCCTTTGAATTTCGGGTGATCCCTCTTGAGCATGTATGCTTCTGCTACTTGTTCTACATCAGACTTTCTTCCGCAAACGGCGAAACGCTTTGACTCGGTGAGTTTCGCGGCATTCCGACTTCGATGCCCCGGTTGCCGAAATTCAGTTGCCTTTGAATTTCGGGTGATCCCTCTTGAGCATGTATGCTTCTGCTACTTGTTCTACATCAGACTTTCTTCCGCAAACGGCGAAACGCTTTGACTCGGTGAGTTTCGCGGCATTCCGACTTCGATGCCCCGGTTGCCGAAATTCAGTTGCCTTTGAATTTCGGGTGATCCCTCTTGAGCATGTATGCTTCTGCTACTTGTTCTACATCAGACTTTCTTCCGCAAACGGCGAAACGCTTTGACTCGGTGAGTTTCGCGGCATTCCGACTTCGATGCCCCGGTTGCCGAAATTCAGTTGCCTTTGAATTTCGGGTGATCCCTCTTGAGCATGTATGCTTCTGCTACTTGTTCTACATCAGACTTTCTTCCGCAAACGGCGAAACGCTTTGACTCGGTGAGTTTCGCGGCATTCCGACTTCGATGCCCCGTTGCCGAAATTCAGTTGCCTTTGAATTTCGGGTGATCCCTCTTGAGCATGTATGCTTCTGCTACTTGTTCTACATCAGACTTTCTTCCGCAAACGGCGAAACGCTTTGACTCGGTGAGTTTCGCGGCATTCCGACTTCGATGCCCCGGTTGCCGAAATTCAGTTGCCTTTGAATTTCGGGTGATCCCTCTTGAGCATGTATGCTTCTGCTACTTGTTCTACATCAGACTTTCTTCCGCAAACGGCGAAACGCTTTGACTCGGTGAGTTTCGCGGCATTCCGACTTCGATGCCCCGGTTGCCGAAATTCAGTTGCCTTTGAATTTCGGGTGATCCCTCTTGAGCATGTATGCTTCTGCTACTTGTTCTACATCGGACTTTCTTCCGCAAATGGTGAAACGCTTTGACTCGGTGAGTTTCGCGGCATTCCGCCTTCGTTGCCGCAGTTACCGAAATTCAGTTGCCTTTGAATTTCGGGTGATCCCTCTTGAGCATTTATGCTTCTGCTACTTGTTCTACAGGAGACATTCTTCCGCAAACGGCGGAACGCTTTGACTCGGTGAGTTTCGCGGCATTCCGACTTCGATGCCCCGGTTGCCGAAATTCAGTTCCCTTTGATATTCAGGTGATCCCTCTTGAGCATGTATGCCTCTGCTACTTGTTCTACATTTAACTTTCTTCCGCAAACGGCGAAACGCTATGACTCGGTGAGTTTCACGGCATTCCGACTTCGATGCCCGGTTGCCGAAATTCAGTTCCCTTTGAATTTCGGGTGATCCCTCTTGAGCATGTATGCCTCTGCTACTTGTTCTACATTTAACTTTCTTCCGCAAACGGCGAAACGCTATGACTCGGTGAGTTTCACGGCATTCCGACTTCAAAGCCCCATTTGCCGAAATTCAGTTGCCTTTGAATTTCGGGTGATCCCTCTTGAGCATGTATGCTTCGACTACTTGTTCTACATCGGACTTTCTTCCGCAAACGGCGAAACGCTTTGACTCGGTGAGTTTCGCGGCATTCCGACTTCGATGCCCCGGTTGCCGAAATTCAGTTGCCTTTGAATTTCGGGTGATCCCTCTTGAGCATGTATGCTTCTGCTACTTGTTCTACATCGACTTTCTTCCGCAAACGGCGAAACGCTTTGACTCGGTGAGTTTCGCGGCATTCCGACTTCGATGCCCCGGTTGCCAAAATTCAGTTGCCTTTGAATTTGGGGTGATCCCTCTTGAGCATGTAAGCTTCTGCTACTTGTTCTACAGGAGACTTTCTTCCGCAAACGGCGAAACGCTATGACTCGGTGAGTTTCGCGGCATTCCGACTTCGATGCCCCGGTTGCCGAAATTCAATTGCCTTTGAATTTCGGTGATCCCTCTTGAGCATGTATGCTTCTGCTACTTGTTCTACATCGGACTTTCTTCCGCAAACGGCGAAACGCTTTGACTCGGTGAGTTTCGCGGCATTCCGACTTCGATGCCCCGGTTGCCGAAATTCAGTTGCCTTTGAATTTCGGGTGATCCCTCTTGAGCATGTATGCTTCTGCTAGTTGTTCTACATCGGACTTTCTTCCGCAAACGGCGAAACGCTTTGACTCGGTGAGTTTCGCGGCATTCCGACTTCGATGCCCCGGTTGCCGAAATTCAGTTGCCTTTGAATTTCGGGTGATCCCTCTTGAGCATGTATGCTTCTGCTACTTGTTCTACATCGGACTTTCTTCCGCAAACGGCGAAACGCTTTGACTCGGTGAGTTTCGCGGCATTCCGACTTCGATGCCCCGGTTGCCGAAATTCAGTTGCCTTTGAATTTCGGGTGATCCCTCTTGAGCATGTATGCTTCTGCTACTTGTTCTACATCGACTTTCTTCCGCAAACGGCGAAACGCTTTGACTCGATGAGTTTCGCGGCATTCCGACTTCGATGCCCCGGTTGCCGAAATTCAGTTGCCTTTGAATTTCGGGTGATCCCTCTTGAGCATGTATTCTTCTGCTACTTGTTCTACATCGGACTTTTTCCGCAAACGGCGAAACGCTTTGACTCGATGAGTTTCGCGGCATTCGGACTTCGATGCCCCGGTTGCCGAAATTCAGTTGCCTTTGAATTTCGGGTGATCCCTCTTGAGCATGTATTCTTCTGCTACTTGTTCTACATCGGACTTTTTCCGCAAACGGCGAAACGCTTTGAATCGATGAGTTTCGCGGCATTCGGACTTCGATGCCCCGGTTGCCGAAATTAAGTTGCCTTTGAATTTCGGGTGATCCCTCTTGAGCATGTATGCTTCTGCTACTTGTTCTACATCGGACTTTCCTCCGCAAACAGCGACACGCTTTGACTCGGTGAGTTTCGCGGCATTCCGACTTCGATGCCCCGGTTACTGAAATTCAGTTGCCTTTGAATTTCGGGTGATCCCTCTTGAGCATGTATGCTTCTGCTACTTGTTCTACATCGGACTTCTTCCGCAAACGGCGAAATGCTTTGACTCGGTGAGTTTCGCGGCATTCCGACTTCGATGCCCCGGTTGCCGAAATTCAGTTGCCTTTGAATTTCGGGAGATCCCTCTTGAGCATGTATGCTTCTGCTACTTGTTCTACATCGGACTTTATTTCGCAAACGGCGAAACGCTTTGACTCGGTGAGTTTCGCGGCATTCCGACTTGGATGCCCCGGTTGCCGAAATTCAATTGCCTTTGAATTTCAGGTGATCCCTCTTGAGCATGTCTGCTTCTGCTACTTGTTCTACAAAAGACTTTCTTCCGCAAACGGCGAAACGCTTTGACTCGGTGAGTTTCGCGGCATTCCGACTTCGATGCCCCGGTTGCCGAAATTCAGTTGCCTTTGAATTTCGGGTGATCCCTCTTGAGCATGTATGCTTCTGCTACTTGTTCTACATCGACTTTCTTCCGCAAACGGCGAAACGCTTTGACTCGGTGAGTTTCGCGGCATTCCGACTTCGATGCCCCGGTTGCCGAAATTCAGTTGCCTTTGAATTTCGGGTGATCCCTCTTGAGCATGTATGCTTCTGCTACTTGTTCTACATCGGACTTTCTTCCGCAAACGGCGAAACGCTTTGACTCGGTGAGTTTCGCGGCATTCCGACTTCGATGCCCCGGTTGCCGAAATTCAGTTGCCTTTGAATTTCGGGTGATCCCTCTTGAGCATGTATGCTTCTGCTACTTGTTCTACATCGGACTTTCTTCCGCAAACGGCGAAACGCTTTGACTCGGTGAGTTTCGCGGCATTCCGACTTCGATGCCCCGGTTGCCGAAATTCAGTTGCCTTTGAATTTCGGGTGATCCCTCTTGAGCATGTATGCTTCTGCTACTTGTTCTACATCGACTTTCTTCCGCAAACGGCGAAACGCTTTGACTCGGTGAGTTTCGCGGCATTCCGACTTCGATGCCCCGGTTGCCGAAATTCAGTTGCCTTTGAATTTCGGGTGATCCCTCTTGAGCATGTATGCTTCTGCTACTTGTTCTACATCGGACTTTCTTCCGCAAACGGCGAAACGCTTTGACTCGGTGAGTTTCGCGGCATTCCGACTTCCATGCCCCGGTTGCCGAAATTCAGTTGCCTTTGAATTTCGGGTGATCCCTCTTGAGCATGTATGCTTCTGCTACTTGTTCTACATCGGACTTTCATCCGCAAACGGCGAAACGCTTTGACTCGGTGAGTTTCGCGGCATTCCGACTTCGATGCCCCGGTTGCCGAAATTCAGTTGCCTTTGAATTTCGGGTGATCCCTCTTGAGCATGTATGCTTCTGCTACTTGTTCTACATCGGACTTTCTTCCGCAAACGGCGAAACGCTTTGACTCGGTGAGTTTCGCGGCATTCCGACTTCCATGCCCGGTTGCCGAAATTCAGTTGCCTTTGAATTTCGGGTGATCCCTCTTGAGCATGTATGCTTCTGCTACTTGTTCTCCATCGGACTTTCTTCCGCAAACGGCGAAACGCTTTGACTCGGTGAGTTTCGCGGCATTCCGACTTCCATGCCCCGGTTGCCGAAATTCAGTTGCCTTTGAATTTCGGGTGATCCCTCTTGAGCATGTATGCTTCTGCTACTTGTTCTACATCGGACTTTCATCCGCAAACGGCGAAACACTTTGACTCGGTGAGTTTCGCGGCATTCCGACTTCCATTACCCCGTTGCCGAAATTCAGTTGCCTTTGAATTTCGGGTGATCCCTCTTGAGCATGTGTGCTTCTGCTACTTGTTCTACATCGGACTTTCGTCCGCAAACGGCGAAACGCTTTGACTCGGTAAGTTTCGCGGCAATCCGACTTCGATGCCCCGGTTGCCGAAATTCAGTTGCCTTTGAATTTCGGGTGATCCCTCTTGAGCATGTATGCTTCTGCTACTTGTTCTCCATCGGACTTTCTTCCGCAAACGGCGAAAGGCTTTGACTCGGTGAGTTTCGTGGCATTCTGACTTCCATGCGCCGATTGCCGAAATTCAGTTGCCTTTGAATTTCGGGTGATCCCTCTTGAGCATGTATGCTTCTGCTACTTGTTCTACATCGGACTTTCTTCCGCAAACGGCGAAACGCTTTGACTCGGTGAGTTTCGCGGCATTCCGACTTCGATGCCCCGGTTGCCGAAATTCAGTTGCCTTTGAATTTCGGGTGATCCCTCTTGAGCATGTATGCTTCTGCTACTTGTTCTACATCGGACTTTCTTCCGCAAACGGCGAAACGCTTTGACTCGGTGAGTTTCGCGGCATTCCGACTTCGATGCCCCGGTTGCCGAAATTCAGTTGCCTTTGAATTTCGGGTGATCCCTCTTGAGCATGTATGCTTCTGCTACTTGTTCTACATCGACTTTCTTCCGCAAACGGCGAAACGCTTTGACTCGGTGAGTTTCGCGGCATCCGACTTCGATGCCCCGTTTGCCGAAATTCAGTTGCCTTTGAATTTCGGGTGATCCCTCTTGAGCATGTATGCTTCTGCTACTTGTTCTACATCGGACTTTCTTCCGCAAACGGCGAAACGCTATGACTCGGTGAGTTTCGCGGCATTCCGACTTCGAAGCCCCGTTTGCCGAAATTCAGTTGCCTTTGAATTTCGGGTGATCCCTCTTGAGCATGTATGCTTCTGCTACTTGTTCTACATCGGACTTTCTTCCGCAAACGGCGAAACGCTTTGACTCGGTGAGTTTCGCGGCATTCCGACTTCGATGCCCGGTTGCCGAAATTCAGTTGCCTTTGAATTTCGGTGATCCCTCTTGAGCATGTATGCTTCTGCTACTTGTTCTACATCGGACTTTCTTCCGCAAACGGCGAAACGCTTTGACTCGGTGAGTTTCGCGGCATCCGACTTCGATGCCCCGGTTGCCGAAATTCAGTTGCCTTTGAATTTCGGGTGATCCCTCTTGAGCATGTATGCTTCTGCTACTTGTTCTACATCGGACTTTCTTCCGCAAACGGCGAAACGCTTTGACTCGGTGAGTTTCGCGGCATTCCGACTTCGATGCCCCGGTTGCCGAAATTCAGTTGCCTTTGAATTTCGGGTGATCCCTCTTGAGCATGTATGCTTCTGCTACTTGTTCTACATCGGACTTTCTTCCGCAAACGGCGAAACGCTTTGACTCGGTGAGTTTCGCGGCATTCCGACTTCGATGCCCCGGTTGCCGAAATTCAGTTGCCTTTGAATTTCGGGTGATCCCTCTTGAGCATGTATGCTTCTGCTACTTGTTCTACATCGGACTTTCTTCCGCAAACGGCGAAACGCTTTGACTCGGTGAGTTTCGCGGCATTCCGACTTCGATGCCCCGGTTGCCGAAATTCAGTTGCCTTTGAATTTCGGGTGATCCCTCTTGAGCATGTATGCTTCTGCTACTTGTTCTACATCGGACTTTCTTCCGCAAACGGCGAAACGCTTTGACTCGGTGAGTTTCGCGGCAATCCGACTTCGATGCCCCGGTTGCCGAAATTCAGTTGCCTTTGAATTTCGGGTGATCCCTCTTGAGCATGTATGCTTCTGGTACTTGTTCTACATCGGACTTTCTTCCGCAAACGGCGAAATGCTTTGACTCGGTGATTTTCGCGGCATTCCGACTTCGATACCCCGGATGCCGAAATTCAGTTGCCTATGAATTGCGGGGGATCCCTCTTGAGCATGTATGCTTCTGCTACTTGTTCTACAACGGACTTTCTTCCGCAAACGGTGAAACGCTTTGACTCGTTGAGTTTCGCGACATTCTGACTTCCATGCCCGGTTGCCGAAATTCAGTTGCCTTTGAATTTCGGGTGATCCCTCTTGAGCATGTATGCTTCTGCTACTTGTTCTACATCGACTTTCTTCCGCAAACGGCGAAACGCTTTGACTCGGTGAGTTTCGCGAATTCCGACTTCGATGCCCCGGTTGCCGAAATTCAGTTGCCTTTGAATTTCGGGTGATCCCTCTTGAGCATGTATGCTTCTGCTACTTGTTCTACATCGGACTTTCTTCCGCAAACGGCGAAACGCTTTGACTCGGTGAGTTTCGCGGCATTCCGACTTCGATGCCCGTTGCCGAAATTCAGTTGCCTTTGAATTTCGGGTGATCCCTCTTGAGCA
>CM055362.1:890776-931208 GCA_029228515.1 Populus alba x Populus x berolinensis | reverse complement strand
TTTCGCGGCATTTCCGACTTCGATATGCCCGGTTGCCGAAATTCAGTTGCCTTTGAATTTCGGGTGATCCCTCTTGAGCATGTATGCTTCTGCTACTTGTTCTACATCACACTTCCTTCCGCAAACAGCGAAACGCTTTGACTCGGTGAGTTTCGCGGCATTCCGACTTCGATGCCCCGGTTGCGAAATTCAGTTGCCTATGAATTGCGGGTGATCCCTCTTGAGCATGTATGCTTCTGCTACTTGTTCTACAACGGACTTTCTTCCGCAAACGGTGAAACGCTTTGACTCGTTGAGTTTCGCGACATTCTGACTTCCATGCCCCGGTTTCCGAAATTCTCTTGCCTTTGAATTTCAGGTGATCCCTCTTGAGCATGTATGCTTCTGCTACTTGTTCTGCATCATACTTCTTCCGCAAATGGCAAAATGCTTTGACTCGATGAGTTTCGCGGCACTCGGACTTCGATTCCACAGTTGCCGAAAGTCTGTTGCCTTTTAATTTCAGGTGATCCCTCTTGAGCATGTATGCTTCTACTACTTGTTCTGCATCAGACTTCTTCCGCAAACGGCGAAACGCTTTGACTCGGTGAGTTTCGCGGCCCTCCGACTTCGGTGCCCCGGTTGCCGAAATTCAGTTGCCTTTGAATTTCGGGAGATCCCTCTTGAGCATGTATGCTTCTGCTACTTGTTCTACATCACACTTCCTTCCGCAAACAGCGAAACGCTTTGACTCGGTGAGTTTTCGCGGCATTCCGACTTCGATGCCCCGGTTGCCGAAATTCAGTTGCCTTTGAATTTCGGGTGATCCTCTTGAGCATGTATGCTTCTGCTACTTGTTCTACATCAACTTCCTTCCGCAAACGGCGAAACGCTTTGACTCGGTGAGTTTCGCGGCATTCCGACTTCGATGCCCGGTTGCCGAAATTCAGTTGCCTTTGAATTTCGGTGATCCCTCTTGAGCATGTATGCTTCTGCTACTTGTTCTACATCACACTTCCTTCCGCAAACGCGAAACGCTTTGACTCGGTGAGTTTCGCGGCATTCCGACTTCGATGCCCCGGTTGCCGAAATTCAGTTGCCTTTGAATTTCGGGTGATCCCTCTTGAGCATGTATGCTTCTGCTACTTGTTCTACATCACACTTCTTCCGCAAACAGCGAAACGCTTTGACTCGGTGAGTTTCGCGGCATTCCGACTTCGATGCCCGGTTGCCGAAATTCAGTTGCCTTTGAATTTCGGTGATCTCTGATCCTCTTGAGCATGTGTGCTTCTGCTACTTGTTCTACATCACACTTCCTTCCGCAAATGGCGAAATGCTTTGACTCGGTGAGTTTCACGGCATTCTGACTTCGATGCCCAGGTTGCCGAAATTCAGTTGCCTTTGAATTTCGGGTGATCCCTCTTGAGCATGTATGCTTCTGCTACTTGTTCTACATCACACTTCCTTCCGCAAACAGCGAAACGCTTTGACTGGGTGACTTTCGTGGGATTCCGACTTCGATGCCCCGGTTGCCGAATTTCAGTTGCCTTTGAATTTTGGGTGATCCCTCTTGAGCATGTGTGCTTCTGCTACTTGTTCTACATCACACTTCCTTCCGCAAATGGCGAAACGCTTTGACTCGGTGACTTTCGTGGGATTCCAACTTCGATGCCCCGATTGCCGAATTTCAGTTGCCTTTAAATTTTGGGTGATCCCTCTTGAGCATGTGTGCTTCTGCTACTTGTTCTACATCACACTTCCTTCCGCAAATGGCGAAACGCTTTGACTCGGTGAGTTTCGCGGCATTCTGACTTCGATGCCCCGGTTGCCGAAATTCAGTTGCCTTTGAATTTCGGGTGATCCCTCTTGAGCATGTATGCTTCTGCTACTTGTTCTACATCAGACTTCTTCCGCAAACGGCGAAACGCTTTGACTCGGTGAGTTTCGCGGCATTCCGACTTCGATGCCCCGGTTGCCGAAATTCAGTTGCCTTTGAATTTCGGGTGATCCCTCTTGAGCATGTATGCTTCTGCTACTTGTTCTACATCACACTTCCTTCCGCAAATGGCGAAACGCTTTGACTCGGTGAGTTTCGCGGCATTCCGACTTCGATGCCCCGGTTGCCGAAATTCAGTTGCCTTTGAATTTCGGGTGATCCCTCTTGAGCATGTATGCTTCTGCTACTTGTTCTACATCACACTTCCTTCCGCAAACGGCGAAACGCTTTGACTCGGTGAGTTTCGCGGCATTCCGACTTCGATGCCCCGGTTGCCGAAATTCAGTTGCCTTTGAATTTCGGGTGATCCCTCTTGAGCATGTATGCTTCTGCTACTTGTTCTACATCACACTTCCTTCCGCAAACAGCGAAACGCTTTGACTCGGTGAGTTTCGCGGCATTCCGACTTCGATGCCCCGGTTGCCGAAATTCAGTTGCCTTTGAATTTCGGGTGATCCCTCTTGAGCATGTATGCTTCTGCTACTTGTTCTACATCACACTTCTTCCGCAAACGGCGAAACGCTTTGACTCGGTGAGTTTCGCGGCATTCCGACTTCGATGCCCCGGTTGCCGAAATTCAGTTGCCTTTGAATTTCGGGTGATCCCTCTTGAGCATGTATGCTTCTGCTACTTGTTCTACATCACACTTCCTTCCGCAAAGGCGAAACGCTTTGACTCGGTGAGTTTCGCGGCATTCCGACTTCGATGCCCCGGTTGCCGAAATTCAGTTGCCTTTGAATTTCGGGTGATCCCTCTTGAGCATGTATGCTTCTGCTACTTGTTCTACATCAGACTTCTTCCGCAAACGGCGAAACGCTTTGACTCGGTGAGTTTCGCGGCATTCCGACTTCGATGCCCCGGTTGCCGAAATTCAGTTGCCTTTGAATTTCGGGTGATCCCTCTTGAGCATGTATGCTTCTGCTACTTGTTCTACATCACACTTCTTCCGCAAACGGCGAAACGCTTTGACTCGGTGAGTTTCGCGGCATTCCGACTTCGATGCCCGGTTGCCGAAATTCAGTTGCCTTTGAATTTCGGGTGATCCCTCTTGAGCATGTATGCTTCTGCTACTTGTTCTACATCACACTTCCTTCCGCAAACGGCGAAACGCTTTGACTCGGTGAGTTTCGCGGCATTCCGACTTCGATGCCCGGTTGCCGAAATTCAGTTGCCTTTGAATTTCGGGTGATCCCTCTTGAGCATGTATGCTTCTGCTACTTGTTCTACATCACACTTCCTTCCGCAAACGGCGAAACGCTTTGACTCGGTGAGTTTCGCGGCATTCCGACTTCGATGCCCCGGTTGCCGAAATTCAGTTGCCTTTGAATTTCGGGTGATCCCTCTTGAGCATGTATGCTTCTGCTACTTGTTCTACATCACACTTCCTTCCGCAAACGGCGAAACGCTTTGACTCGGTGAGTTTCGCGGCATTCCGACTTCGATGCCCCGGTTGCCGAAATTCAGTTGCCTTTGAATTTCGGGTGATCCCTCTTGAGCATGTATGCTTCTGCTACTTGTTCTACATCACACTTCTTCCGCAAACGGCGAAACGCTTTGACTCGGTGAGTTTCGCGGCATTCCGACTTCGATGCCCCGGTTGCCGAAATTCAGTTGCCTTTGAATTTCGGGTGATCCCTCTTGAGCATGTATGCTTCTGCTACTTGTTCTACATCACACTTCTTCCGCAAACGGCGAAACGCTTTGACTCGGTGAGTTTCGCGGCATTCCGACTTCGATGCCCCGGTTGCCGAAATTCAGTTGCCTTTGAATTTCGGGTGATCCCTCTTGAGCATGTATGCTTCTGCTACTTGTTCTACATCACACTTCCTTCCGCAAACGGCGAAACGCTTTGACTCGGTGAGTTTCGCGGCATTCCGACTTCGATGCCCCGGTTGCCGAAATTCAGTTGCCTTTGAATTTCGGGTGATCCCTCTTGAGCATGTATGCTTCTGCTACTTGTTCTACATCACTTTCTTCCGCAAACGGCGAAACGCTTTGACTCGGTGAGTTTCGCGGCATTCCGACTTCGATGCCCCGGTTGCCGAAATTCAGTTGCCTTTGAATTTCGGGTGATCCCTCTTGAGCATGTATGCTTCTGCTACTTGTTCTACATCACACTTCTTCCGCAAACGGCGAAACGCTTTGACTCGGTGAGTTTCGCGGCATTCCGACTTCGATGCCCCGGTTGCCGAAATTCAGTTGCCTTTGAATTTCGGGTGATCCCTCTTGAGCATGTATGCTTCTGCTACTTGTTCTACATCACACTTCTTCCGCAAACGGCGAAACGCTTTGACTCGGTGAGTTTCGCGGCATTCCGACTTCGATGCCCGGTTGCCGAAATTCAGTTGCCTTTGAATTTCGGGTGATCCCTCTTGAGCATGTATGCTTCTGCTACTTGTTCTACATCACACTTCTTCCGCAAACGGCGAAACGCTTTGACTCGGTGAGTTTCGCGGCATTCCGACTTCGATGCCCCGGTTGCCGAAATTCAGTTGCCTTTGAATTTCGGGTGATCCCTCTTGAGCATGTATGCTTCTGCTACTTGTTCTACATCACACTTCTTCCGCAAACGGCGAAACGCTTTGACTCGGTGAGTTTCGCGGCATTCCGACTTCGATGCCCGGTTGCCGAAATTCAGTTGCCTTTGAATTTCGGGTGATCCCTCTTGAGCATGTATGCTTCTGCTACTTGTTCTACATCACACTTCCTTCCGCAAACGGCGAAACGCTTTGACTCGGTGAGTTTCGCGGCATTCCGACTTCGATGCCCCGGTTGCCGAAATTCAGTTGCCTTTGAATTTCGGGTGATCCCTCTTGAGCATGTATGCTTCTGCTACTTGTTCTACATCACACTTCTTCCGCAAACGGCGAAACGCTTTGACTCGGTGAGTTTCGCGGCATTCCGACTTCGATGCCCCGGTTGCCGAAATTCAGTTGCCTTTGAATTTCGGGTGATCCCTCTTGAGCATGTATGCTTCTGCTACTTGTTCTACATCACACTTCCTTCCGCAAACGGCGAAACGCTTTGACTCGGTGAGTTTCGCGGCATTCCGACTTCGATGCCCCGGTTGCCGAAATTCAGTTGCCTTTGAATTTCGGGTGATCCCTCTTGAGCATGTATGCTTCTGCTACTTGTTCTACATCACACTTCCTTCCGCAAACGGCGAAACGCTTTGACTCGGTGAGTTTCGCGGCATTCCGACTTCGATGCCCCGGTTGCCGAAATTCAGTTGCCTTTGAATTTCGGGTGATCCCTCTTGAGCATGTATGCTTCTGCTACTTGTTCTACATCACACTTCCTTCCGCAAACGGCGAAACGCTTTGACTCGGTGAGTTTCGCGGCATTCCGACTTCGATGCCCCGGTTGCCGAAATTCAGTTGCCTTTGAATTTCGGGTGATCCCTCTTGAGCATGTATGCTTCTGCTACTTGTTCTACATCACACTTCCTTCCGCAAACGGCGAAACGCTTTGACTCGGTGAGTTTCGCGGCATTCCGACTTCGATGCCCCGGTTGCCGAAATTCAGTTGCCTTTGAATTTCGGGTGATCCCTCTTGAGCATGTATGCTTCTGCTACTTGTTCTACATCAGACTTCTTCCGCAAACGGCGAAACGCTTTGACTCGGTGAGTTTCGCGGCATTCCGACTTCGATGCCCCGGTTGCCGAAATTCAGTTGCCTTTGAATTTCGGGTGATCCCTCTTGAGCATGTATGCTTCTGCTACTTGTTCTACATCACACTTCCTTCCGCAAACGGCGAAACGCTTTGACTCGGTGAGTTTCGCGGCATTCCGACTTCGATGCCCCGGTTGCCGAAATTCAGTTGCCTTTGAATTTCGGGTGATCCCTCTTGAGCATGTATGCTTCTGCTACTTGTTCTACATCACACTTCCTTCCGCAAACGGCGAAACGCTTTGACTCGGTGAGTTTCGCGGCATTCCGACTTCGATGCCCCGGTTGCCGAAATTCAGTTGCCTTTGAATTTCGGGTGATCCCTCTTGAGCATGTATGCTTCTGCTACTTGTTCTACATCACACTTCTTCCGCAAACGGCGAAACGCTTTGACTCGGTGAGTTTCGCGGCATTCCGACTTCGATGCCCCGGTTGCCGAAATTCAGTTGCCTTTGAATTTCGGGTGATCCCTCTTGAGCATGTATGCTTCTGCTACTTGTTCTACATCAGACTTCTTCCGCAAACGGCGAAACGCTTTGACTCGGTGAGTTTCGCGGCATTCCGACTTCGATGCCCCGGTTGCCGAAATTCAGTTGCCTTTGAATTTCGGGTGATCCCTCTTGAGCATGTATGCTTCTGCTACTTGTTCTACATCAGACTTCTTCCGCAAACGGCGAAACGCTTTGACTCGGTGAGTTTCGCGGCATTCCGACTTCGATGCCCCGGTTGCCGAAATTCAGTTGCCTTTGAATTTCGGGTGATCCCTCTTGAGCATGTATGCTTCTGCTACTTGTTCTACATCACACTTCTTCCGCAAACGGCGAAACGCTTTGACTCGGTGAGTTTCGCGGCATTCCGACTTCGATGCCCCGGTTGCCGAAATTCAGTTGCCTTTGAATTTCGGGTGATCCCTCTTGAGCATGTATGCTTCTGCTACTTGTTCTACATCACACTTCCTTCCGCAAACGGCGAAACGCTTTGACTCGGTGAGTTTCGCGGCATTCCGACTTCGATGCCCCGGTTGCCGAAATTCAGTTGCCTTTGAATTTCGGGTGATCCCTCTTGAGCATGTATGCTTCTGCTACTTGTTCTACATCACACTTCCTTCCGCAAACGGCGAAACGCTTTGACTCGGTGAGTTTCGCGGCATTCCGACTTCGATGCCCCGGTTGCCGAAATTCAGTTGCCTTTGAATTTCGGGTGATCCCTCTTGAGCATGTATGCTTCTGCTACTTGTTCTACATCACACTTCTTCCGCAAACGGCGAAACGCTTTGACTCGGTGAGTTTCGCGGCATTCCGACTTCGATGCCCGGTTGCCGAAATTCAGTTGCCTTTGAATTTCGGGTGATCCCTCTTGAGCATGTATGCTTCTGCTACTTGTTCTACATCACACTTCTTCCGCAAACGGCGAAACGCTTTGACTCGGTGAGTTTCGCGGCATTCCGACTTCGATGCCCCGGTTGCCGAAATTCAGTTGCCTTTGAATTTCGGGTGATCCCTCTTGAGCATGTATGCTTCTGCTACTTGTTCTACATCAGACTTCCTTCCGCAAACGGCGAAACGCTTTGACTCGGTGAGTTTCGCGGCATTCCGACTTCGATGCCCCGGTTGCCGAAATTCAGTTGCCTTTGAATTTCGGGTGATCCCTCTTGAGCATGTATGCTTCTGCTACTTGTTCTACATCACACTTCTTCCGCAAACGGCGAAACGCTTTGACTCGGTGAGTTTCGCGGCATTCCGACTTCGATGCCCCGGTTGCCGAAATTCAGTTGCCTTTGAATTTCGGGTGATCCCTCTTGAGCATGTATGCTTCTGCTACTTGTTCTACATCAGACTTCTTCCGCAAACGGCGAAACGCTTTGACTCGGTGAGTTTCGCGGCATTCCGACTTCGATGCCCCGGTTGCCGAAATTCAGTTGCCTTTGAATTTCGGGTGATCCCTCTTGAGCATGTATGCTTCTGCTACTTGTTCTACATCACACTTCTTCCGCAAACGGCGAAACGCTTTGACTCGGTGAGTTTCGCGGCATTCCGACTTCGATGCCCGGTTGCCGAAATTCAGTTGCCTTTGAATTTCGGGTGATCCCTCTTGAGCATGTATGCTTCTGCTACTTGTTCTACATCACACTTCCTTCCGCAAACGGCGAAACGCTTTGACTCGGTGAGTTTCGCGGCATTCCGACTTCGATGCCCCGGTTGCCGAAATTCAGTTGCCTTTGAATTTCGGGTGATCCCTCTTGAGCATGTATGCTTCTGCTACTTGTTCTACATCAGACTTCTTCCGCAAACGGCGAAACGCTTTGACTCGGTGAGTTTCGCGGCATTCCGACTTCGATGCCCCGGTTGCCGAAATTCAGTTGCCTTTGAATTTCGGGTGATCCCTCTTGAGCATGTATGCTTCTGCTACTTGTTCTACATCAGACTTCTTCCGCAAACGGCGAAACGCTTTGACTCGGTGAGTTTCGCGGCATTCCGACTTCGATGCCCCGGTTGCCGAAATTCAGTTGCCTTTGAATTTCGGGTGATCCCTCTTGAGCATGTATGCTTCTGCTACTTGTTCTACATCAGACTTCTTCCGCAAACGGCGAAACGCTTTGACTCGGTGAGTTTCGCGGCATTCCGACTTCGATGCCCCGGTTGCCGAAATTCAGTTGCCTTTGAATTTCGGGTGATCCCTCTTGAGCATGTATGCTTCTGCTACTTGTTCTACATCACACTTCTTCCGCAAACGGCGAAACGCTTTGACTCGGTGAGTTTCGCGGCATTCCGACTTCGATGCCCCGGTTGCCGAAATTCAGTTGCCTTTGAATTTCGGGTGATCCCTCTTGAGCATGTATGCTTCTGCTACTTGTTCTACATCAGACTTCTTCCGCAAACGGCGAAACGCTTTGACTCGGTGAGTTTCGCGGCATTCCGACTTCGATGCCCCGGTTGCCGAAATTCAGTTGCCTTTGAATTTCGGGTGATCCCTCTTGAGCATGTATGCTTCTGCTACTTGTTCTACATCACACTTCTTCCGCAAACGGCGAAACGCTTTGACTCGGTGAGTTTCGCGGCATTCCGACTTCGATGCCCCGGTTGCCGAAATTCAGTTGCCTTTGAATTTCGGGTGATCCCTCTTGAGCATGTATGCTTCTGCTACTTGTTCTACATCAGACTTCTTCCGCAAACGGCGAAACGCTTTGACTCGGTGAGTTTCGCGGCATTCCGACTTCGATGCCCCGGTTGCCGAAATTCAGTTGCCTTTGAATTTCGGGTGATCCCTCTTGAGCATGTATGCTTCTGCTACTTGTTCTACATCACACTTCCTTCCGCAAACGGCGAAACGCTTTGACTCGGTGAGTTTCGCGGCATTCCGACTTCGATGCCCCGGTTGCCGAAATTCAGTTGCCTTTGAATTTCGGGTGATCCCTCTTGAGCATGTATGCTTCTGCTACTTGTTCTACATCACACTTCCTTCCGCAAACGGCGAAACGCTTTGACTCGGTGAGTTTCGCGGCATTCCGACTTCGATGCCCCGGTTGCCGAAATTCAGTTGCCTTTGAATTTCGGGTGATCCCTCTTGAGCATGTATGCTTCTGCTACTTGTTCTACATCACACTTCTTCCGCAAACGGCGAAACGCTTTGACTCGGTGAGTTTCGCGGCATTCCGACTTCGATGCCCCGGTTGCCGAAATTCAGTTGCCTTTGAATTTCGGGTGATCCCTCTTGAGCATGTATGCTTCTGCTACTTGTTCTACATCACACTTCTTCCGCAAACGGCGAAACGCTTTGACTCGGTGAGTTTCGCGGCATTCCGACTTCGATGCCCCGGTTGCCGAAATTCAGTTGCCTTTGAATTTCGGGTGATCCCTCTTGAGCATGTATGCTTCTGCTACTTGTTCTACATCACACTTCTTCCGCAAACGGCGAAACGCTTTGACTCGGTGAGTTTCGCGGCATTCCGACTTCGATGCCCCGGTTGCCGAAATTCAGTTGCCTTTGAATTTCGGGTGATCCCTCTTGAGCATGTATGCTTCTGCTACTTGTTCTACATCACACTTCCTTCCGCAAACGGCGAAACGCTTTGACTCGGTGAGTTTCGCGGCATTCCGACTTCGATGCCCCGGTTGCCGAAATTCAGTTGCCTTTGAATTTCGGGTGATCCCTCTTGAGCATGTATGCTTCTGCTACTTGTTCTACATCACACTTCCTTCCGCAAACGGCGAAACGCTTTGACTCGGTGAGTTTCGCGGCATTCCGACTTCGATGCCCCGGTTGCCGAAATTCAGTTGCCTTTGAATTTCGGGTGATCCCTCTTGAGCATGTATGCTTCTGCTACTTGTTCTACATCAGACTTCTTCCGCAAACGGCGAAACGCTTTGACTCGGTGAGTTTCGCGGCATTCCGACTTCGATGCCCCGGTTGCCGAAATTCAGTTGCCTTTGAATTTCGGGTGATCCCTCTTGAGCATGTATGCTTCTGCTACTTGTTCTACATCACACTTCTTCCGCAAACGGCGAAACGCTTTGACTCGGTGAGTTTCGCGGCATTCCGACTTCGATGCCCCGGTTGCCGAAATTCAGTTGCCTTTGAATTTCGGGTGATCCCTCTTGAGCATGTATGCTTCTGCTACTTGTTCTACATCAGACTTCCTTCCGCAAACGGCGAAACGCTTTGACTCGGTGAGTTTCGCGGCATTCCGACTTCGATGCCCCGGTTGCCGAAATTCAGTTGCCTTTGAATTTCGGGTGATCCCTCTTGAGCATGTATGCTTCTGCTACTTGTTCTACATCACACTTCTTCCGCAAACGGCGAAACGCTTTGACTCGGTGAGTTTCGCGGCATTCCGACTTCGATGCCCCGGTTGCCGAAATTCAGTTGCCTTTGAATTTCGGGTGATCCCTCTTGAGCATGTATGCTTCTGCTACTTGTTCTACATCAGACTTCTTCCGCAAACGGCGAAACGCTTTGACTCGGTGAGTTTCGCGGCATTCCGACTTCGATGCCCCGGTTGCCGAAATTCAGTTGCCTTTGAATTTCGGGTGATCCCTCTTGAGCATGTATGCTTCTGCTACTTGTTCTACATCACACTTCCTTCCGCAAACGGCGAAACGCTTTGACTCGGTGAGTTTCGCGGCATTCCGACTTCGATGCCCCGGTTGCCGAAATTCAGTTGCCTTTGAATTTCGGGTGATCCCTCTTGAGCATGTATGCTTCTGCTACTTGTTCTACATCAGACTTCTTCCGCAAACGGCGAAACGCTTTGACTCGGTGAGTTTCGCGGCATTCCGACTTCGATGCCCCGGTTGCCGAAATTCAGTTGCCTTTGAATTTCGGGTGATCCCTCTTGAGCATGTATGCTTCTGCTACTTGTTCTACATCACACTTCTTCCGCAAACGGCGAAACGCTTTGACTCGGTGAGTTTCGCGGCATTCCGACTTCGATGCCCCGGTTGCCGAAATTCAGTTGCCTTTGAATTTCGGGTGATCCCTCTTGAGCATGTATGCTTCTGCTACTTGTTCTACATCACACTTCTTCCGCAAACGGCGAAACGCTTTGACTCGGTGAGTTTCGCGGCATTCCGACTTCGATGCCCGGTTGCCGAAATTCAGTTGCCTTTGAATTTCGGGTGATCCCTCTTGAGCATGTATGCTTCTGCTACTTGTTCTACATCACACTTCCTTCCGCAAACGGCGAAACGCTTTGACTCGGTGAGTTTCGCGGCATTCCGACTTCGATGCCCCGGTTGCCGAAATTCAGTTGCCTTTGAATTTCGGGTGATCCCTCTTGAGCATGTATGCTTCTGCTACTTGTTCTACATCAGACTTCTTCCGCAAACGGCGAAACGCTTTGACTCGGTGAGTTTCGCGGCATTCCGACTTCGATGCCCCGGTTGCCGAAATTCAGTTGCCTTTGAATTTCGGGTGATCCCTCTTGAGCATGTATGCTTCTGCTACTTGTTCTACATCACACTTCCTTCCGCAAACGGCGAAACGCTTTGACTCGGTGAGTTTCGCGGCATTCCGACTTCGATGCCCCGGTTGCCGAAATTCAGTTGCCTTTGAATTTCGGGTGATCCCTCTTGAGCATGTATGCTTCTGCTACTTGTTCTACATCACACTTCTTCCGCAAACGGCGAAACGCTTTGACTCGGTGAGTTTCGCGGCATTCCGACTTCGATGCCCCGGTTGCCGAAATTCAGTTGCCTTTGAATTTCGGGTGATCCCTCTTGAGCATGTATGCTTCTGCTACTTGTTCTACATCACACTTCTTCCGCAAACGGCGAAACGCTTTGACTCGGTGAGTTTCGCGGCATTCCGACTTCGATGCCCCGGTTGCCGAAATTCAGTTGCCTTTGAATTTCGGGTGATCCCTCTTGAGCATGTATGCTTCTGCTACTTGTTCTACATCACACTTCCTTCCGCAAACGGCGAAACGCTTTGACTCGGTGAGTTTCGCGGCATTCCGACTTCGATGCCCCGGTTGCCGAAATTCAGTTGCCTTTGAATTTCGGGTGATCCCTCTTGAGCATGTATGCTTCTGCTACTTGTTCTACATCACACTTCTTCCGCAAACGGCGAAACGCTTTGACTCGGTGAGTTTCGCGGCATTCCGACTTCGATGCCCCGGTTGCCGAAATTCAGTTGCCTTTGAATTTCGGGTGATCCCTCTTGAGCATGTATGCTTCTGCTACTTGTTCTACATCACACTTTCTTCCGCAAACGGCGAAACGCTTTGACTCGGTGAGTTTCGCGGCATTCCGACTTCGATGCCCGGTTGCCGAAATTCAGTTGCCTTTGAATTTCGGGTGATCCCTCTTGAGCATGTATGCTTCTGCTACTTGTTCTACATCACACTTCCTTCCGCAAACGGCGAAACGCTTTGACTCGGTGAGTTTCGCGGCATTCCGACTTCGATGCCCCGGTTGCCGAAATTCAGTTGCCTTTGAATTTCGGGTGATCCCTCTTGAGCATGTATGCTTCTGCTACTTGTTCTACATCACACTTCCTTCCGCAAACGGCGAAACGCTTTGACTCGGTGAGTTTCGCGGCATTCCGACTTCGATGCCCCGGTTGCCGAAATTCAGTTGCCTTTGAATTTCGGGTGATCCCTCTTGAGCATGTATGCTTCTGCTACTTGTTCTACATCACACTTCTTCCGCAAACGGCGAAACGCTTTGACTCGGTGAGTTTCGCGGCATTCCGACTTCGATGCCCCGGTTGCCGAAATTCAGTTGCCTTTGAATTTCGGGTGATCCCTCTTGAGCATGTATGCTTCTGCTACTTGTTCTACATCACACTTTCTTCCGCAAACGGCGAAACGCTTTGACTCGGTGAGTTTCGCGGCATTCCGACTTCGATGCCCCGGTTGCCGAAATTCAGTTGCCTTTGAATTTCGGGTGATCCCTCTTGAGCATGTATGCTTCTGCTACTTGTTCTACATCACACTTCTTCCGCAAACGGCGAAACGCTTTGACTCGGTGAGTTTCGCGGCATTCCGACTTCGATGCCCCGGTTGCCGAAATTCAGTTGCCTTTGAATTTCGGGTGATCCCTCTTGAGCATGTATGCTTCTGCTACTTGTTCTACATCACACTTCTTCCGCAAACGGCGAAACGCTTTGACTCGGTGAGTTTCGCGGCATTCCGACTTCGATGCCCCGGTTGCCGAAATTCAGTTGCCTTTGAATTTCGGGTGATCCCTCTTGAGCATGTATGCTTCTGCTACTTGTTCTACATCACACTTCCTTCCGCAAACGGCGAAACGCTTTGACTCGGTGAGTTTCGCGGCATTCCGACTTCGATGCCCGGTTGCCGAAATTCAGTTGCCTTTGAATTTCGGGTGATCCCTCTTGAGCATGTATGCTTCTGCTACTTGTTCTACATCACACTTCTTCCGCAAACGGCGAAACGCTTTGACTCGGTGAGTTTCGCGGCATTCCGACTTCGATGCCCCGGTTGCCGAAATTCAGTTGCCTTTGAATTTCGGGTGATCCCTCTTGAGCATGTATGCTTCTGCTACTTGTTCTACATCACACTTCCTTCCGCAAACGGCGAAACGCTTTGACTCGGTGAGTTTCGCGGCATTCCGACTTCGATGCCCCGGTTGCCGAAATTCAGTTGCCTTTGAATTTCGGGTGATCCCTCTTGAGCATGTATGCTTCTGCTACTTGTTCTACATCACACTTCCTTCCGCAAACGGCGAAACGCTTTGACTCGGTGAGTTTCGCGGCATTCCGACTTCGATGCCCCGGTTGCCGAAATTCAGTTGCCTTTGAATTTCGGGTGATCCCTCTTGAGCATGTATGCTTCTGCTACTTGTTCTACATCACACTTCTTCCGCAAACGGCGAAACGCTTTGACTCGGTGAGTTTCGCGGCATTCCGACTTCGATGCCCCGGTTGCCGAAATTCAGTTGCCTTTGAATTTCGGGTGATCCCTCTTGAGCATGTATGCTTCTGCTACTTGTTCTACATCACACTTCTTCCGCAAACGGCGAAACGCTTTGACTCGGTGAGTTTCGCGGCATTCCGACTTCGATGCCCCGGTTGCCGAAATTCAGTTGCCTTTGAATTTCGGGTGATCCCTCTTGAGCATGTATGCTTCTGCTACTTGTTCTACATCACACTTCCTTCCGCAAACGGCGAAACGCTTTGACTCGGTGAGTTTCGCGGCATTCCGACTTCGATGCCCCGGTTGCCGAAATTCAGTTGCCTTTGAATTTCGGGTGATCCCTCTTGAGCATGTATGCTTCTGCTACTTGTTCTACATCACACTTCTTCCGCAAACGGCGAAACGCTTTGACTCGGTGAGTTTCGCGGCATTCCGACTTCGATGCCCCGGTTGCCGAAATTCAGTTGCCTTTGAATTTCGGGTGATCCCTCTTGAGCATGTATGCTTCTGCTACTTGTTCTACATCACACTTCTTCCGCAAACGGCGAAACGCTTTGACTCGGTGAGTTTCGCGGCATTCCGACTTCGATGCCCCGGTTGCCGAAATTCAGTTGCCTTTGAATTTCGGGTGATCCCTCTTGAGCATGTATGCTTCTGCTACTTGTTCTACATCACACTTCTTCCGCAAACGGCGAAACGCTTTGACTCGGTGAGTTTCGCGGCATTCCGACTTCGATGCCCCGGTTGCCGAAATTCAGTTGCCTTTGAATTTCGGGTGATCCCTCTTGAGCATGTATGCTTCTGCTACTTGTTCTACATCACACTTCCTTCCGCAAACGGCGAAACGCTTTGACTCGGTGAGTTTCGCGGCATTCCGACTTCGATGCCCCGGTTGCCGAAATTCAGTTGCCTTTGAATTTCGGGTGATCCCTCTTGAGCATGTATGCTTCTGCTACTTGTTCTACATCACACTTCTTCCGCAAACGGCGAAACGCTTTGACTCGGTGAGTTTCGCGGCATTCCGACTTCGATGCCCCGGTTGCCGAAATTCAGTTGCCTTTGAATTTCGGGTGATCCCTCTTGAGCATGTATGCTTCTGCTACTTGTTCTACATCACACTTCTTCCGCAAACGGCGAAACGCTTTGACTCGGTGAGTTTCGCGGCATTCCGACTTCGATGCCCCGGTTGCCGAAATTCAGTTGCCTTTGAATTTCGGGTGATCCCTCTTGAGCATGTATGCTTCTGCTACTTGTTCTACATCACACTTCCTTCCGCAAACGGCGAAACGCTTTGACTCGGTGAGTTTCGCGGCATTCCGACTTCGATGCCCCGGTTGCCGAAATTCAGTTGCCTTTGAATTTCGGGTGATCCCTCTTGAGCATGTATGCTTCTGCTACTTGTTCTACATCACACTTCCTTCCGCAAACGGCGAAACGCTTTGACTCGGTGAGTTTCGCGGCATTCCGACTTCGATGCCCCGGTTGCCGAAATTCAGTTGCCTTTGAATTTCGGGTGATCCCTCTTGAGCATGTATGCTTCTGCTACTTGTTCTACATCAGACTTCCTTCCGCAAACGGCGAAACGCTTTGACTCGGTGAGTTTCGCGGCATTCCGACTTCGATGCCCCGGTTGCCGAAATTCAGTTGCCTTTGAATTTCGGGTGATCCCTCTTGAGCATGTATGCTTCTGCTACTTGTTCTACATCACACTTCCTTCCGCAAACGGCGAAACGCTTTGACTCGGTGAGTTTCGCGGCATTCCGACTTCGATGCCCCGGTTGCCGAAATTCAGTTGCCTTTGAATTTCGGGTGATCCCTCTTGAGCATGTATGCTTCTGCTACTTGTTCTACATCACACTTCTTCCGCAAACGGCGAAACGCTTTGACTCGGTGAGTTTCGCGGCATTCCGACTTCGATGCCCCGGTTGCCGAAATTCAGTTGCCTTTGAATTTCGGGTGATCCCTCTTGAGCATGTATGCTTCTGCTACTTGTTCTACATCACACTTCTTCCGCAAACGGCGAAACGCTTTGACTCGGTGAGTTTCGCGGCATTCCGACTTCGATGCCCCGGTTGCCGAAATTCAGTTGCCTTTGAATTTCGGGTGATCCCTCTTGAGCATGTATGCTTCTGCTACTTGTTCTACATCACACTTCCTTCCGCAAACGGCGAAACGCTTTGACTCGGTGAGTTTCGCGGCATTCCGACTTCGATGCCCCGGTTGCCGAAATTCAGTTGCCTTTGAATTTCGGGTGATCCCTCTTGAGCATGTATGCTTCTGCTACTTGTTCTACATCACACTTCTTCCGCAAACGGCGAAACGCTTTGACTCGGTGAGTTTCGCGGCATTCCGACTTCGATGCCCCGGTTGCCGAAATTCAGTTGCCTTTGAATTTCGGGTGATCCCTCTTGAGCATGTATGCTTCTGCTACTTGTTCTACATCACACTTTCTTCCGCAAACGGCGAAACGCTTTGACTCGGTGAGTTTCGCGGCATTCCGACTTCGATGCCCGGTTGCCGAAATTCAGTTGCCTTTGAATTTCGGGTGATCCCTCTTGAGCATGTATGCTTCTGCTACTTGTTCTACATCACTTCCTTCCGCAAACGGCGAAACGCTTTGACTCGGTGAGTTTCGCGGCATTCCGACTTCGATGCCCCGGTTGCCGAAATTCAGTTGCCTTTGAATTTCGGGTGATCCCTCTTGAGCATGTATGCTTCTGCTACTTGTTCTACATCACACTTCCTTCCGCAAACGGCGAAACGCTTTGACTCGGTGAGTTTCGCGGCATTCCGACTTCGATGCCCCGGTTGCCGAAATTCAGTTGCCTTTGAATTTCGGGTGATCCCTCTTGAGCATGTATGCTTCTGCTACTTGTTCTACATCACACTTCTTCCGCAAACGGCGAAACGCTTTGACTCGGTGAGTTTCGCGGCATTCCGACTTCGATGCCCCGGTTGCCGAAATTCAGTTGCCTTTGAATTTCGGGTGATCCCTCTTGAGCATGTATGCTTCTGCTACTTGTTCTACATCACACTTCCTTCCGCAAACGGCGAAACGCTTTGACTCGGTGAGTTTCGCGGCATTCCGACTTCGATGCCCCGGTTGCCGAAATTCAGTTGCCTTTGAATTTCGGGTGATCCCTCTTGAGCATGTATGCTTCTGCTACTTGTTCTACATCACACTTCTTCCGCAAACGGCGAAACGCTTTGACTCGGTGAGTTTCGCGGCATTCCGACTTCGATGCCCCGGTTGCCGAAATTCAGTTGCCTTTGAATTTCGGGTGATCCCTCTTGAGCATGTATGCTTCTGCTACTTGTTCTACATCACACTTCTTCCGCAAACGGCGAAACGCTTTGACTCGGTGAGTTTCGCGGCATTCCGACTTCGATGCCCCGGTTGCCGAAATTCAGTTGCCTTTGAATTTCGGGTGATCCCTCTTGAGCATGTATGCTTCTGCTACTTGTTCTACATCACACTTCCTTCCGCAAACGGCGAAACGCTTTGACTCGGTGAGTTTCGCGGCATTCCGACTTCGATGCCCCGGTTGCCGAAATTCAGTTGCCTTTGAATTTCGGGTGATCCCTCTTGAGCATGTATGCTTCTGCTACTTGTTCTACATCACACTTCTTCCGCAAACGGCGAAACGCTTTGACTCGGTGAGTTTCGCGGCATTCCGACTTCGATGCCCCGGTTGCCGAAATTCAGTTGCCTTTGAATTTCGGGTGATCCCTCTTGAGCATGTATGCTTCTGCTACTTGTTCTACATCACACTTCCTTCCGCAAACGGCGAAACGCTTTGACTCGGTGAGTTTCGCGGCATTCCGACTTCGATGCCCCGGTTGCCGAAATTCAGTTGCCTTTGAATTTCGGGTGATCCCTCTTGAGCATGTATGCTTCTGCTACTTGTTCTACATCACACTTCCTTCCGCAAACGGCGAAACGCTTTGACTCGGTGAGTTTCGCGGCATTCCGACTTCGATGCCCCGGTTGCCGAAATTCAGTTGCCTTTGAATTTCGGGTGATCCCTCTTGAGCATGTATGCTTCTGCTACTTGTTCTACATCACACTTCCTTCCGCAAACGGCGAAACGCTTTGACTCGGTGAGTTTCGCGGCATTCCGACTTCGATGCCCCGGTTGCCGAAATTCAGTTGCCTTTGAATTTCGGGTGATCCCTCTTGAGCATGTATGCTTCTGCTACTTGTTCTACATCACTTCCTTCCGCAAACGGCGAAACGCTTTGACTCGGTGAGTTTCGCGGCATTCCGACTTCGATGCCCCGGTTGCCGAAATTCAGTTGCCTTTGAATTTCGGGTGATCCCTCTTGAGCATGTATGCTTCTGCTACTTGTTCTACATCACACTTCCTTCCGCAAACGGCGAAACGCTTTGACTCGGTGAGTTTCGCGGCATTCCGACTTCGATGCCCGGTTGCCGAAATTCAGTTGCCTTTGAATTTCGGGTGATCCCTCTTGAGCATGTATGCTTCTGCTACTTGTTCTACATCACACTTCTTCCGCAAACGGCGAAACGCTTTGACTCGGTGAGTTTCGCGGCATTCCGACTTCGATGCCCCGGTTGCCGAAATTCAGTTGCCTTTGAATTTCGGGTGATCCCTCTTGAGCATGTATGCTTCTGCTACTTGTTCTACATCACACTTCTTCCGCAAACGGCGAAACGCTTTGACTCGGTGAGTTTCGCGGCATTCCGACTTCGATGCCCCGGTTGCCGAAATTCAGTTGCCTTTGAATTTCGGGTGATCCCTCTTGAGCATGTATGCTTCTGCTACTTGTTCTACATCACACTTCCTTCCGCAAACGGCGAAACGCTTTGACTCGGTGAGTTTCGCGGCATTCCGACTTCGATGCCCCGGTTGCCGAAATTCAGTTGCCTTTGAATTTCGGGTGATCCCTCTTGAGCATGTATGCTTCTGCTACTTGTTCTACATCACACTTCTTCCGCAAACGGCGAAACGCTTTGACTCGGTGAGTTTCGCGGCATTCCGACTTCGATGCCCCGGTTGCCGAAATTCAGTTGCCTTTGAATTTCGGGTGATCCCTCTTGAGCATGTATGCTTCTGCTACTTGTTCTACATCACACTTCTTCCGCAAACGGCGAAACGCTTTGACTCGGTGAGTTTCGCGGCATTCCGACTTCGATGCCCCGGTTGCCGAAATTCAGTTGCCTTTGAATTTCGGGTGATCCCTCTTGAGCATGTATGCTTCTGCTACTTGTTCTACATCACACTTCTTCCGCAAACGGCGAAACGCTTTGACTCGGTGAGTTTCGCGGCATTCCGACTTCGATGCCCCGGTTGCCGAAATTCAGTTGCCTTTGAATTTCGGGTGATCCCTCTTGAGCATGTATGCTTCTGCTACTTGTTCTACATCACACTTCCTTCCGCAAACGGCGAAACGCTTTGACTCGGTGAGTTTCGCGGCATTCCGACTTCGATGCCCCGGTTGCCGAAATTCAGTTGCCTTTGAATTTCGGGTGATCCCTCTTGAGCATGTATGCTTCTGCTACTTGTTCTACATCACACTTCTTCCGCAAACGGCGAAACGCTTTGACTCGGTGAGTTTCGCGGCATTCCGACTTCGATGCCCCGGTTGCCGAAATTCAGTTGCCTTTGAATTTCGGGTGATCCCTCTTGAGCATGTATGCTTCTGCTACTTGTTCTACATCACACTTCCTTCCGCAAACGGCGAAACGCTTTGACTCGGTGAGTTTCGCGGCATTCCGACTTCGATGCCCCGGTTGCCGAAATTCAGTTGCCTTTGAATTTCGGGTGATCCCTCTTGAGCATGTATGCTTCTGCTACTTGTTCTACATCACACTTCCTTCCGCAAACGGCGAAACGCTTTGACTCGGTGAGTTTCGCGGCATTCCGACTTCGATGCCCCGGTTGCCGAAATTCAGTTGCCTTTGAATTTCGGGTGATCCCTCTTGAGCATGTATGCTTCTGCTACTTGTTCTACATCACACTTCTTCCGCAAACGGCGAAACGCTTTGACTCGGTGAGTTTCGCGGCATTCCGACTTCGATGCCCCGGTTGCCGAAATTCAGTTGCCTTTGAATTTCGGGTGATCCCTCTTGAGCATGTATGCTTCTGCTACTTGTTCTACATCACACTTCTTCCGCAAACGGCGAAACGCTTTGACTCGGTGAGTTTCGCGGCATTCCGACTTCGATGCCCCGGTTGCCGAAATTCAGTTGCCTTTGAATTTCGGGTGATCCCTCTTGAGCATGTATGCTTCTGCTACTTGTTCTACATCACACTTCTTCCGCAAACGGCGAAACGCTTTGACTCGGTGAGTTTCGCGGCATTCCGACTTCGATGCCCCGGTTGCCGAAATTCAGTTGCCTTTGAATTTCGGGTGATCCCTCTTGAGCATGTATGCTTCTGCTACTTGTTCTACATCACACTTCCTTCCGCAAACGGCGAAACGCTTTGACTCGGTGAGTTTCGCGGCATTCCGACTTCGATGCCCCGGTTGCCGAAATTCAGTTGCCTTTGAATTTCGGGTGATCCCTCTTGAGCATGTATGCTTCTGCTACTTGTTCTACATCACACTTCTTCCGCAAACGGCGAAACGCTTTGACTCGGTGAGTTTCGCGGCATTCCGACTTCGATGCCCCGGTTGCCGAAATTCAGTTGCCTTTGAATTTCGGGTGATCCCTCTTGAGCATGTATGCTTCTGCTACTTGTTCTACATCACACTTCCTTCCGCAAACGGCGAAACGCTTTGACTCGGTGAGTTTCGCGGCATTCCGACTTCGATGCCCCGGTTGCCGAAATTCAGTTGCCTTTGAATTTCGGGTGATCCCTCTTGAGCATGTATGCTTCTGCTACTTGTTCTACATCACACTTCCTTCCGCAAACGGCGAAACGCTTTGACTCGGTGAGTTTCGCGGCATTCCGACTTCGATGCCCCGGTTGCCGAAATTCAGTTGCCTTTGAATTTCGGGTGATCCCTCTTGAGCATGTATGCTTCTGCTACTTGTTCTACATCACACTTCCTTCCGCAAACGGCGAAACGCTTTGACTCGGTGAGTTTCGCGGCATTCCGACTTCGATGCCCCGGTTGCCGAAATTCAGTTGCCTTTGAATTTCGGGTGATCCCTCTTGAGCATGTATGCTTCTGCTACTTGTTCTACATCACACTTCCTTCCGCAAACGGCGAAACGCTTTGACTCGGTGAGTTTCGCGGCATTCCGACTTCGATGCCCCGGTTGCCGAAATTCAGTTGCCTTTGAATTTCGGGTGATCCCTCTTGAGCATGTATGCTTCTGCTACTTGTTCTACATCACACTTCCTTCCGCAAACGGCGAAACGCTTTGACTCGGTGAGTTTCGCGGCATTCCGACTTCGATGCCCCGGTTGCCGAAATTCAGTTGCCTTTGAATTTCGGGTGATCCCTCTTGAGCATGTATGCTTCTGCTACTTGTTCTACATCACACTTCCTTCCGCAAACGGCGAAACGCTTTGACTCGGTGAGTTTCGCGGCATTCCGACTTCGATGCCCCGGTTGCCGAAATTCAGTTGCCTTTGAATTTCGGGTGATCCCTCTTGAGCATGTATGCTTCTGCTACTTGTTCTACATCACACTTCCTTCCGCAAACGGCGAAACGCTTTGACTCGGTGAGTTTCGCGGCATTCCGACTTCGATGCCCCGGTTGCCGAAATTCAGTTGCCTTTGAATTTCGGGTGATCCCTCTTGAGCATGTATGCTTCTGCTACTTGTTCTACATCACACTTCCTTCCGCAAACGGCGAAACGCTTTGACTCGGTGAGTTTCGCGGCATTCCGACTTCGATGCCCCGGTTGCCGAAATTCAGTTGCCTTTGAATTTCGGGTGATCCCTCTTGAGCATGTATGCTTCTGCTACTTGTTCTACATCACACTTCTTCCGCAAACGGCGAAACGCTTTGACTCGGTGAGTTTCGCGGCATTCCGACTTCGATGCCCCGGTTGCCGAAATTCAGTTGCCTTTGAATTTCGGGTGATCCCTCTTGAGCATGTATGCTTCTGCTACTTGTTCTACATCACACTTCCTTCCGCAAACGGCGAAACGCTTTGACTCGGTGAGTTTCGCGGCATTCCGACTTCGATGCCCCGGTTGCCGAAATTCAGTTGCCTTTGAATTTCGGGTGATCCCTCTTGAGCATGTATGCTTCTGCTACTTGTTCTACATCACACTTCCTTCCGCAAACGGCGAAACGCTTTGACTCGGTGAGTTTCGCGGCATTCCGACTTCGATGCCCCGGTTGCCGAAATTCAGTTGCCTTTGAATTTCGGGTGATCCCTCTTGAGCATGTATGCTTCTGCTACTTGTTCTACATCACACTTCCTTCCGCAAACGGCGAAACGCTTTGACTCGGTGAGTTTCGCGGCATTCCGACTTCGATGCCCCGGTTGCCGAAATTCAGTTGCCTTTGAATTTCGGGTGATCCCTCTTGAGCATGTATGCTTCTGCTACTTGTTCTACATCAGACTTCTTCCGCAAACGGCGAAACGCTTTGACTCGGTGAGTTTCGCGGCATTCCGACTTCGATGCCCCGGTTGCCGAAATTCAGTTGCCTTTGAATTTCGGGTGATCCCTCTTGAGCATGTATGCTTCTGCTACTTGTTCTACATCACACTTCCTTCCGCAAACGGCGAAACGCTTTGACTCGGTGAGTTTCGCGGCATTCCGACTTCGATGCCCCGGTTGCCGAAATTCAGTTGCCTTTGAATTTCGGGTGATCCCTCTTGAGCATGTATGCTTCTGCTACTTGTTCTACATCACACTTCTTCCGCAAACGGCGAAACGCTTTGACTCGGTGAGTTTCGCGGCATTCCGACTTCGATGCCCCGGTTGCCGAAATTCAGTTGCCTTTGAATTTCGGGTGATCCCTCTTGAGCATGTATGCTTCTGCTACTTGTTCTACATCACACTTCTTCCGCAAACGGCGAAACGCTTTGACTCGGTGAGTTTCGCGGCATTCCGACTTCGATGCCCCGGTTGCCGAAATTCAGTTGCCTTTGAATTTCGGGTGATCCCTCTTGAGCATGTATGCTTCTGCTACTTGTTCTACATCACACTTCCTTCCGCAAACGGCGAAACGCTTTGACTCGGTGAGTTTCGCGGCATTCCGACTTCGATGCCCCGGTTGCCGAAATTCAGTTGCCTTTGAATTTCGGGTGATCCCTCTTGAGCATGTATGCTTCTGCTACTTGTTCTACATCACACTTCTTCCGCAAACGGCGAAACGCTTTGACTCGGTGAGTTTCGCGGCATTCCGACTTCGATGCCCCGGTTGCCGAAATTCAGTTGCCTTTGAATTTCGGGTGATCCCTCTTGAGCATGTATGCTTCTGCTACTTGTTCTACATCACACTTCCTTCCGCAAACGGCGAAACGCTTTGACTCGGTGAGTTTCGCGGCATTCCGACTTCGATGCCCCGGTTGCCGAAATTCAGTTGCCTTTGAATTTCGGGTGATCCCTCTTGAGCATGTATGCTTCTGCTACTTGTTCTACATCACACTTCCTTCCGCAAACGGCGAAACGCTTTGACTCGGTGAGTTTCGCGGCATTCCGACTTCGATGCCCCGGTTGCCGAAATTCAGTTGCCTTTGAATTTCGGGTGATCCCTCTTGAGCATGTATGCTTCTGCTACTTGTTCTACATCACACTTCTTCCGCAAACGGCGAAACG
The DNA here is from genome assembly GCA_029228515.1 of Populus alba x Populus x berolinensis. Lineage (NCBI taxonomy): Eukaryota > Viridiplantae > Streptophyta > Magnoliopsida > Malpighiales > Salicaceae > Populus > Populus alba x Populus x berolinensis. The sequence continues at coordinate 907,491 of CM055362.1, read as the reverse complement.
CTTTGACTCGGTGAGTTTCGCGGCATTCCGACTTCGATGCCCCGGTTGCCGAAATTCAGTTGCCTTTGAATTTCGGGTGATCCCTCTTGAGCATGTATGCTTCTGCTACTTGTTCTACATCACACTTTCTTCCGCAAACGGCGAAACGCTTTGACTCGGTGAGTTTCGCGGCATTCCGACTTCGATGCCCCGGTTGCCGAAATTCAGTTGCCTTTGAATTTCGGGTGATCCCTCTTGAGCATGTATGCTTCTGCTACTTGTTCTACATCACACTTCTTCCGCAAACGGCGAAACGCTTTGACTCGGTGAGTTTCGCGGCATTCCGACTTCGATGCCCCGGTTGCCGAAATTCAGTTGCCTTTGAATTTCGGGTGATCCCTCTTGAGCATGTATGCTTCTGCTACTTGTTCTACATCACACTTCTTCCGCAAACGGCGAAACGCTTTGACTCGGTGAGTTTCGCGGCATTCCGACTTCGATGCCCCGGTTGCCGAAATTCAGTTGCCTTTGAATTTCGGGTGATCCCTCTTGAGCATGTATGCTTCTGCTACTTGTTCTACATCAGACTTCTTCCGCAAACGGCGAAACGCTTTGACTCGGTGAGTTTCGCGGCATTCCGACTTCGATGCCCCGGTTGCCGAAATTCAGTTGCCTTTGAATTTCGGGTGATCCCTCTTGAGCATGTATGCTTCTGCTACTTGTTCTACATCACACTTCTTCCGCAAACGGCGAAACGCTTTGACTCGGTGAGTTTCGCGGCATTCCGACTTCGATGCCCCGGTTGCCGAAATTCAGTTGCCTTTGAATTTCGGGTGATCCCTCTTGAGCATGTATGCTTCTGCTACTTGTTCTACATCAGACTTCCTTCCGCAAACGGCGAAACGCTTTGACTCGGTGAGTTTCGCGGCATTCCGACTTCGATGCCCCGGTTGCCGAAATTCAGTTGCCTTTGAATTTCGGGTGATCCCTCTTGAGCATGTATGCTTCTGCTACTTGTTCTACATCACACTTCTTCCGCAAACGGCGAAACGCTTTGACTCGGTGAGTTTCGCGGCATTCCGACTTCGATGCCCCGGTTGCCGAAATTCAGTTGCCTTTGAATTTCGGGTGATCCCTCTTGAGCATGTATGCTTCTGCTACTTGTTCTACATCACACTTCTTCCGCAAACGGCGAAACGCTTTGACTCGGTGAGTTTCGCGGCATTCCGACTTCGATGCCCCGGTTGCCGAAATTCAGTTGCCTTTGAATTTCGGGTGATCCCTCTTGAGCATGTATGCTTCTGCTACTTGTTCTACATCACACTTCTTCCGCAAACGGCGAAACGCTTTGACTCGGTGAGTTTCGCGGCATTCCGACTTCGATGCCCCGGTTGCCGAAATTCAGTTGCCTTTGAATTTCGGGTGATCCCTCTTGAGCATGTATGCTTCTGCTACTTGTTCTACATCACACTTCTTCCGCAAACGGCGAAACGCTTTGACTCGGTGAGTTTCGCGGCATTCCGACTTCGATGCCCCGGTTGCCGAAATTCAGTTGCCTTTGAATTTCGGGTGATCCCTCTTGAGCATGTATGCTTCTGCTACTTGTTCTACATCACACTTCCTTCCGCAAACGGCGAAACGCTTTGACTCGGTGAGTTTCGCGGCATTCCGACTTCGATGCCCCGGTTGCCGAAATTCAGTTGCCTTTGAATTTCGGGTGATCCCTCTTGAGCATGTATGCTTCTGCTACTTGTTCTACATCACACTTCTTCCGCAAACGGCGAAACGCTTTGACTCGGTGAGTTTCGCGGCATTCCGACTTCGATGCCCCGGTTGCCGAAATTCAGTTGCCTTTGAATTTCGGGTGATCCCTCTTGAGCATGTATGCTTCTGCTACTTGTTCTACATCACACTTTCTTCCGCAAACGGCGAAACGCTTTGACTCGGTGAGTTTCGCGGCATTCCGACTTCGATGCCCCGGTTGCCGAAATTCAGTTGCCTTTGAATTTCGGGTGATCCCTCTTGAGCATGTATGCTTCTGCTACTTGTTCTACATCACACTTCCTTCCGCAAACGGCGAAACGCTTTGACTCGGTGAGTTTCGCGGCATTCCGACTTCGATGCCCCGGTTGCCGAAATTCAGTTGCCTTTGAATTTCGGGTGATCCCTCTTGAGCATGTATGCTTCTGCTACTTGTTCTACATCACACTTCTTCCGCAAACGGCGAAACGCTTTGACTCGGTGAGTTTCGCGGCATTCCGACTTCGATGCCCCGGTTGCCGAAATTCAGTTGCCTTTGAATTTCGGGTGATCCCTCTTGAGCATGTATGCTTCTGCTACTTGTTCTACATCACACTTCCTTCCGCAAACGGCGAAACGCTTTGACTCGGTGAGTTTCGCGGCATTCCGACTTCGATGCCCCGGTTGCCGAAATTCAGTTGCCTTTGAATTTCGGGTGATCCCTCTTGAGCATGTATGCTTCTGCTACTTGTTCTACATCACACTTCCTTCCGCAAACGGCGAAACGCTTTGACTCGGTGAGTTTCGCGGCATTCCGACTTCGATGCCCCGGTTGCCGAAATTCAGTTGCCTTTGAATTTCGGGTGATCCCTCTTGAGCATGTATGCTTCTGCTACTTGTTCTACATCACACTTCTTCCGCAAACGGCGAAACGCTTTGACTCGGTGAGTTTCGCGGCATTCCGACTTCGATGCCCCGGTTGCCGAAATTCAGTTGCCTTTGAATTTCGGGTGATCCCTCTTGAGCATGTATGCTTCTGCTACTTGTTCTACATCACACTTCTTCCGCAAACGGCGAAACGCTTTGACTCGGTGAGTTTCGCGGCATTCCGACTTCGATGCCCGGTTGCCGAAATTCAGTTGCCTTTGAATTTCGGGTGATCCCTCTTGAGCATGTATGCTTCTGCTACTTGTTCTACATCACACTTCCTTCCGCAAACGGCGAAACGCTTTGACTCGGTGAGTTTCGCGGCATTCCGACTTCGATGCCCCGGTTGCCGAAATTCAGTTGCCTTTGAATTTCGGGTGATCCCTCTTGAGCATGTATGCTTCTGCTACTTGTTCTACATCACTTTCTTCCGCAAACGGCGAAACGCTTTGACTCGGTGAGTTTCGCGGCATTCCGACTTCGATGCCCCGGTTGCCGAAATTCAGTTGCCTTTGAATTTCGGGTGATCCCTCTTGAGCATGTATGCTTCTGCTACTTGTTCTACATCACACTTCTTCCGCAAACGGCGAAACGCTTTGACTCGGTGAGTTTCGCGGCATTCCGACTTCGATGCCCCGGTTGCCGAAATTCAGTTGCCTTTGAATTTCGGGTGATCCCTCTTGAGCATGTATGCTTCTGCTACTTGTTCTACATCACACTTCCTTCCGCAAACGGCGAAACGCTTTGACTCGGTGAGTTTCGCGGCATTCCGACTTCGATGCCCCGGTTGCCGAAATTCAGTTGCCTTTGAATTTCGGGTGATCCCTCTTGAGCATGTATGCTTCTGCTACTTGTTCTACATCACACTTCTTCCGCAAACGGCGAAACGCTTTGACTCGGTGAGTTTCGCGGCATTCCGACTTCGATGCCCCGGTTGCCGAAATTCAGTTGCCTTTGAATTTCGGGTGATCCCTCTTGAGCATGTATGCTTCTGCTACTTGTTCTACATCAGACTTCCTTCCGCAAACGGCGAAACGCTTTGACTCGGTGAGTTTCGCGGCATTCCGACTTCGATGCCCCGGTTGCCGAAATTCAGTTGCCTTTGAATTTCGGGTGATCCCTCTTGAGCATGTATGCTTCTGCTACTTGTTCTACATCACACTTCTTCCGCAAACGGCGAAACGCTTTGACTCGGTGAGTTTCGCGGCATTCCGACTTCGATGCCCCGGTTGCCGAAATTCAGTTGCCTTTGAATTTCGGGTGATCCCTCTTGAGCATGTATGCTTCTGCTACTTGTTCTACATCACACTTCCTTCCGCAAACGGCGAAACGCTTTGACTCGGTGAGTTTCGCGGCATTCCGACTTCGATGCCCCGGTTGCCGAAATTCAGTTGCCTTTGAATTTCGGGTGATCCCTCTTGAGCATGTATGCTTCTGCTACTTGTTCTACATCACACTTCTTCCGCAAACGGCGAAACGCTTTGACTCGGTGAGTTTCGCGGCATTCCGACTTCGATGCCCCGGTTGCCGAAATTCAGTTGCCTTTGAATTTCGGGTGATCCCTCTTGAGCATGTATGCTTCTGCTACTTGTTCTACATCACACTTCTTCCGCAAACGGCGAAACGCTTTGACTCGGTGAGTTTCGCGGCATTCCGACTTCGATGCCCCGGTTGCCGAAATTCAGTTGCCTTTGAATTTCGGGTGATCCCTCTTGAGCATGTATGCTTCTGCTACTTGTTCTACATCACACTTCTTCCGCAAACGGCGAAACGCTTTGACTCGGTGAGTTTCGCGGCATTCCGACTTCGATGCCCCGGTTGCCGAAATTCAGTTGCCTTTGAATTTCGGGTGATCCCTCTTGAGCATGTATGCTTCTGCTACTTGTTCTACATCACACTTCTTCCGCAAACGGCGAAACGCTTTGACTCGGTGAGTTTCGCGGCATTCCGACTTCGATGCCCCGGTTGCCGAAATTCAGTTGCCTTTGAATTTCGGGTGATCCCTCTTGAGCATGTATGCTTCTGCTACTTGTTCTACATCACACTTCCTTCCGCAAACGGCGAAACGCTTTGACTCGGTGAGTTTCGCGGCATTCCGACTTCGATGCCCCGGTTGCCGAAATTCAGTTGCCTTTGAATTTCGGGTGATCCCTCTTGAGCATGTATGCTTCTGCTACTTGTTCTACATCACACTTCCTTCCGCAAACGGCGAAACGCTTTGACTCGGTGAGTTTCGCGGCATTCCGACTTCGATGCCCCGGTTGCCGAAATTCAGTTGCCTTTGAATTTCGGGTGATCCCTCTTGAGCATGTATGCTTCTGCTACTTGTTCTACATCACACTTCTTCCGCAAACGGCGAAACGCTTTGACTCGGTGAGTTTCGCGGCATTCCGACTTCGATGCCCCGGTTGCCGAAATTCAGTTGCCTTTGAATTTCGGGTGATCCCTCTTGAGCATGTATGCTTCTGCTACTTGTTCTACATCAGACTTTCTTCCGCAAACGGCGAAACGCTTTGACTCGGTGAGTTTCGCGGCATTCCGACTTCGATGCCCCGGTTGCCGAAATTCAGTTGCCTTTGAATTTCGGGTGATCCCTCTTGAGCATGTATGCTTCTGCTACTTGTTCTACATCACACTTCCTTCCGCAAACGGCGAAACGCTTTGACTCGGTGAGTTTCGCGGCATTCCGACTTCGATGCCCCGGTTGCCGAAATTCAGTTGCCTTTGAATTTCGGGTGATCCCTCTTGAGCATGTATGCTTCTGCTACTTGTTCTACATCACACTTCTTCCGCAAACGGCGAAACGCTTTGACTCGGTGAGTTTCGCGGCATTCCGACTTCGATGCCCCGGTTGCCGAAATTCAGTTGCCTTTGAATTTCGGGTGATCCCTCTTGAGCATGTATGCTTCTGCTACTTGTTCTACATCACACTTCTTCCGCAAACGGCGAAACGCTTTGACTCGGTGAGTTTCGCGGCATTCCGACTTCGATGCCCCGGTTGCCGAAATTCAGTTGCCTTTGAATTTCGGGTGATCCCTCTTGAGCATGTATGCTTCTGCTACTTGTTCTACATCAGACTTCCTTCCGCAAACGGCGAAACGCTTTGACTCGGTGAGTTTCGCGGCATTCCGACTTCGATGCCCCGGTTGCCGAAATTCAGTTGCCTTTGAATTTCGGGTGATCCCTCTTGAGCATGTATGCTTCTGCTACTGTGTTACTACATCACTTTCTTCCGCAAACGGCGAAACGCTTTGACTCGGTGAGTTTCGCGGCATTCCGACTTCGATGCCCCGGTTGCCGAAATTCAGTTGCCTTTGAATTTCGGGTGATCCCTCTTGAGCATGTATGCTTCTGCTACTTGTTCTACATCACACTTCTTCCGCAAACGGCGAAACGCTTTGACTCGGTGAGTTTCGCGGCATTCCGACTTCGATGCCCCGGTTGCCGAAATTCAGTTGCCTTTGAATTTCGGGTGATCCCTCTTGAGCATGTATGCTTCTGCTACTTGTTCTACATCACACTTCTTCCGCAAACGGCGAAACGCTTTGACTCGGTGAGTTTCGCGGCATTCCGACTTCGATGCCCCGGTTGCCGAAATTCAGTTGCCTTTGAATTTCGGGTGATCCCTCTTGAGCATGTATGCTTCTGCTACTTGTTCTACATCACACTTCTTCCGCAAACGGCGAAACGCTTTGACTCGGTGAGTTTCGCGGCATTCCGACTTCGATGCCCCGGTTGCCGAAATTCAGTTGCCTTTGAATTTCGGGTGATCCCTCTTGAGCATGTATGCTTCTGCTACTTGTTCTACATCAGACTTCTTCCGCAAACGGCGAAACGCTTTGACTCGGTGAGTTTCGCGGCATTCCGACTTCGATGCCCGGTTGCCGAAATTCAGTTGCCTTTGAATTTCGGGTGATCCCTCTTGAGCATGTATGCTTCTGCTACTTGTTCTACATCACACTTCTTCCGCAAACGGCGAAACGCTTTGACTCGGTGAGTTTCGCGGCATTCCGACTTCGATGCCCCGGTTGCCGAAATTCAGTTGCCTTTGAATTTCGGGTGATCCCTCTTGAGCATGTATGCTTCTGCTACTTGTTCTACATCACACTTCTTCCGCAAACGGCGAAACGCTTTGACTCGGTGAGTTTCGCGGCATTCCGACTTCGATGCCCCGGTTGCCGAAATTCAGTTGCCTTTGAATTTCGGGTGATCCCTCTTGAGCATGTATGCTTCTGCTACTTGTTCTACATCAGACTTCTTCCGCAAACGGCGAAACGCTTTGACTCGGTGAGTTTCGCGGCATTCCGACTTCGATGCCCCGGTTGCCGAAATTCAGTTGCCTTTGAATTTCGGGTGATCCCTCTTGAGCATGTATGCTTCTGCTACTTGTTCTACATCAGACTTCTTCCGCAAACGGCGAAACGCTTTGACTCGGTGAGTTTCGCGGCATTCCGACTTCGATGCCCCGGTTGCCGAAATTCAGTTGCCTTTGAATTTCGGGTGATCCCTCTTGAGCATGTATGCTTCTGCTACTTGTTCTACATCAGACTTCTTCCGCAAACGGCGAAACGCTTTGACTCGGTGAGTTTCGCGGCATTCCGACTTCGATGCCCCGGTTGCCGAAATTCAGTTGCCTTTGAATTTCGGGTGATCCCTCTTGAGCATGTATGCTTCTGCTACTTGTTCTACATCAGACTTCTTCCGCAAACGGCGAAACGCTTTGACTCGGTGAGTTTCGCGGCATTCCGACTTCGATGCCCCGGTTGCCGAAATTCAGTTGCCTTTGAATTTCGGGTGATCCCTCTTGAGCATGTATGCTTCTGCTACTTGTTCTACATCAGACTTCTTCCGCAAACGGCGAAACGCTTTGACTCGGTGAGTTTCGCGGCATTCCGACTTCGATGCCCCGGTTGCCGAAATTCAGTTGCCTTTGAATTTCGGGTGATCCCTCTTGAGCATGTATGCTTCTGCTACTTGTTCTACATCAGACTTCTTCCGCAAACGGCGAAACGCTTTGACTCGGTGAGTTTCGCGGCATTCCGACTTCGATGCCCCGGTTGCCGAAATTCAGTTGCCTTTGAATTTCGGGTGATCCCTCTTGAGCATGTATGCTTCTGCTACTTGTTCTACATCAGACTTCTTCCGCAAACGGCGAAACGCTTTGACTCGGTGAGTTTCGCGGCATTCCGACTTCGATGCCCCGGTTGCCGAAATTCAGTTGCCTTTGAATTTCGGGTGATCCCTCTTGAGCATGTATGCTTCTGCTACTTGTTCTACATCACACTTCTTCCGCAAACGGCGAAACGCTTTGACTCGGTGAGTTTCGCGGCATTCCGACTTCGATGCCCCGGTTGCCGAAATTCAGTTGCCTTTGAATTTCGGGTGATCCCTCTTGAGCATGTATGCTTCTGCTACTTGTTCTACATCAGACTTCTTCCGCAAACGGCGAAACGCTTTGACTCGGTGAGTTTCGCGGCATTCCGACTTCGATGCCCCGGTTGCCGAAATTCAGTTGCCTTTGAATTTCGGGTGATCCCTCTTGAGCATGTATGCTTCTGCTACTTGTTCTACATCAGACTTCTTCCGCAAACGGCGAAACGCTTTGACTCGGTGAGTTTCGCGGCATTCCGACTTCGATGCCCCGGTTGCCGAAATTCAGTTGCCTTTGAATTTCGGGTGATCCCTCTTGAGCATGTATGCTTCTGCTACTTGTTCTACATCACACTTCTTCCGCAAACGGCGAAACGCTTTGACTCGGTGAGTTTCGCGGCATTCCGACTTCGATGCCCCGGTTGCCGAAATTCAGTTGCCTTTGAATTTCGGGTGATCCCTCTTGAGCATGTATGCTTCTGCTACTTGTTCTACATCAGACTTCTTCCGCAAACGGCGAAACGCTTTGACTCGGTGAGTTTCGCGGCATTCCGACTTCGATGCCCCGGTTGCCGAAATTCAGTTGCCTTTGAATTTCGGGTGATCCCTCTTGAGCATGTATGCTTCTGCTACTTGTTCTACATCAGACTTCTTCCGCAAACGGCGAAACGCTTTGACTCGGTGAGTTTCGCGGCATTCCGACTTCGATGCCCCGGTTGCCGAAATTCAGTTGCCTTTGAATTTCGGGTGATCCCTCTTGAGCATGTATGCTTCTGCTACTTGTTCTACATCACACTTCTTCCGCAAACGGCGAAACGCTTTGACTCGGTGAGTTTCGCGGCATTCCGACTTCGATGCCCCGGTTGCCGAAATTCAGTTGCCTTTGAATTTCGGGTGATCCCTCTTGAGCATGTATGCTTCTGCTACTTGTTCTACATCACACTTCTTCCGCAAACGGCGAAACGCTTTGACTCGGTGAGTTTCGCGGCATTCCGACTTCGATGCCCGGTTGCCGAAATTCAGTTGCCTTTGAATTTCGGGTGATCCCTCTTGAGCATGTATGCTTCTGCTACTTGTTCTACATCAGACTTCTTCCGCAAACGGCGAAACGCTTTGACTCGGTGAGTTTCGCGGCATTCCGACTTCGATGCCCCGGTTGCCGAAATTCAGTTGCCTTTGAATTTCGGGTGATCCCTCTTGAGCATGTATGCTTCTGCTACTTGTTCTACATCACACTTCCTTCCGCAAACGGCGAAACGCTTTGACTCGGTGAGTTTCGCGGCATTCCGACTTCGATGCCCGGTTGCCGAAATTCAGTTGCCTTTGAATTTCGGGTGATCCCTCTTGAGCATGTATGCTTCTGCTACTTGTTCTACATCAGACTTCTTCCGCAAACGGCGAAACGCTTTGACTCGGTGAGTTTCGCGGCATTCCGACTTCGATGCCCCGGTTGCCGAAATTCAGTTGCCTTTGAATTTCGGGTGATCCCTCTTGAGCATGTATGCTTCTGCTACTTGTTCTACATCAGACTTCTTCCGCAAACGGCGAAACGCTTTGACTCGGTGAGTTTCGCGGCATTCCGACTTCGATGCCCCGGTTGCCGAAATTCAGTTGCCTTTGAATTTCGGGTGATCCCTCTTGAGCATGTATGCTTCTGCTACTTGTTCTACATCAGACTTTCTTCCGCAAACGGCGAAACGCTTTGACTCGGTGAGTTTCGCGGCATTCCGACTTCGATGCCCGGTTGCCGAAATTCAGTTGCCTTTGAATTTCGGGTGATCCCTCTTGAGCATGTATGCTTCTGCTACTTGTTCTACATCACACTTCTTCCGCAAACGGCGAAACGCTTTGACTCGGTGAGTTTCGCGGCATTCCGACTTCGATGCCCCGGTTGCCGAAATTCAGTTGCCTTTGAATTTCGGGTGATCCCTCTTGAGCATGTATGCTTCTGCTACTTGTTCTACCACTTCTTCCGCAAACGGCGAAACGCTTTGACTCGGTGAGTTTCGCGGCATTCCGACTTCGATGCCCCGGTTGCCGAAATTCAGTTGCCTTTGAATTTCGGGTGATCCCTCTTGAGCATGTATGCTTCTGCTACTTGTTCTACATCAGACTTCTTCCGCAAACGGCGAAACGCTTTGACTCGGTGAGTTTCGCGGCATTCCGACTTCGATGCCCCGGTTGCCGAAATTCAGTTGCCTTTGAATTTCGGGTGATCCCTCTTGAGCATGTATGCTTCTGCTACTTGTTCTACATCAGACTTCTTCCGCAAACGGCGAAACGCTTTGACTCGGTGAGTTTCGCGGCATTCCGACTTCGATGCCCCGGTTGCCGAAATTCAGTTGCCTTTGAATTTCGGGTGATCCCTCTTGAGCATGTATGCTTCTGCTACTTGTTCTACATCACACTTCTTCCGCAAACGGCGAAACGCTTTGACTCGGTGAGTTTCGCGGCATTCCGACTTCGATGCCCGGTTGCCGAAATTCAGTTGCCTTTGAATTTCGGGTGATCCCTCTTGAGCATGTATGCTTCTGCTACTTGTTCTACATCACACTTCCTTCCGCAAAGGCGAAACGCTTTGACTCGGTGAGTTTCGCGGCATTCCGACTTCGATGCCCCGGTTGCCGAAATTCAGTTGCCTTTGAATTTCGGGTGATCCCTCTTGAGCATGTATGCTTCTGCTACTTGTTCTACATCACACTTCCTTCCGCAAACGGCGAAACGCTTTGACTCGGTGAGTTTCGCGGCATTCCGACTTCGATGCCCCGGTTGCCGAAATTCAGTTGCCTTTGAATTTCGGGTGATCCCTCTTGAGCATGTATGCTTCTGCTACTTGTTCTACATCACACTTCTTCCGCAAAGCAAACGGCGAAACGCTTTGACTCGGTGAGTTTCGCGGCATTCCGACTTCGATGCCCCGGTTGCCGAAATTCAGTTGCCTTTGAATTTCGGGTGATCCCTCTTGAGCATGTATGCTTCTGCTACTTGTTCTACATCACACTTCTTCCGCAAACGGCGAAACGCTTTGACTCGGTGAGTTTCGCGGCATTCCGACTTCGATGCCCCGGTTGCCGAAATTCAGTTGCCTTTGAATTTCGGGTGATCCCTCTTGAGCATGTATGCTTCTGCTACTTGTTCTACATCACACTTCCTTCCGCAAACGGCGAAACGCTTTGACTCGGTGAGTTTCGCGGCATTCCGACTTCGATGCCCCGGTTGCCGAAATTCAGTTGCCTTTGAATTTCGGGTGATCCCTCTTGAGCATGTATGCTTCTGCTACTTGTTCTACATCACACTTCTTCCGCAAACGGCGAAACGCTTTGACTCGGTGAGTTTCGCGGCATTCCGACTTCGATGCCCCGGTTGCCGAAATTCAGTTGCCTTTGAATTTCGGGTGATCCCTCTTGAGCATGTATGCTTCTGCTACTTGTTCTACATCAACTTCCTTCCGCAAACGGCGAAACGCTTTGACTCGGTGAGTTTCGCGGCATTCCGACTTCGATGCCCCGGTTGCCGAAATTCAGTTGCCTTTGAATTTCGGGTGATCCCTCTTGAGCATGTATGCTTCTGCTACTTGTTCTACATCAGACTTCCTTCCGCAAACGGCGAAACGCTTTGACTCGGTGAGTTTCGCGGCATTCCGACTTCGATGCCCCGGTTGCCGAAATTCAGTTGCCTTTGAATTTCGGGTGATCCCTCTTGAGCATGTATGCTTCTGCTACTTGTTCTACATCACACTTCTTCCGCAAACGGCGAAACGCTTTGACTCGGTGAGTTTCGCGGCATTCCGACTTCGATGCCCGGTTGCCGAAATTCAGTTGCCTTTGAATTTCGGGTGATCCCTCTTGAGCATGTATGCTTCTGCTACTTGTTCTACATCACACTTCTTCCGCAAAGGCGAAACGCTTTGACTCGGTGAGTTTCGCGGCATTCCGACTTCGATGCCCCGGTTGCCGAAATTCAGTTGCCTTTGAATTTCGGGTGATCCCTCTTGAGCATGTATGCTTCTGCTACTTGTTCTACATCACACTTCTTCCGCAAACGGCGAAACGCTTTGACTCGGTGAGTTTCGCGGCATTCCGACTTCGATGCCCCGGTTGCCGAAATTCAGTTGCCTTTGAATTTCGGGTGATCCCTCTTGAGCATGTATGCTTCTGCTACTTGTTCTACATCACACTTCCTTCCGCAAACGGCGAAACGCTTTGACTCGGTGAGTTTCGCGGCATTCCGACTTCGATGCCCCGGTTGCCGAAATTCAGTTGCCTTTGAATTTCGGGTGATCCCTCTTGAGCATGTATGCTTCTGCTACTTGTTCTACATCACACTTCTTCCGCAAACGGCGAAACGCTTTGACTCGGTGAGTTTCGCGGCATTCCGACTTCGATGCCCCGGTTGCCGAAATTCAGTTGCCTTTGAATTTCGGGTGATCCCTCTTGAGCATGTATGCTTCTGCTACTTGTTCTACATCACACTTCCTTCCGCAAACGGCGAAACGCTTTGACTCGGTGAGTTTCGCGGCATTCCGACTTCGATGCCCCGGTTGCCGAAATTCAGTTGCCTTTGAATTTCGGGTGATCCCTCTTGAGCATGTATGCTTCTGCTACTTGTTCTACATCAGACTTCTTCCGCAAACGGCGAAACGCTTTGACTCGGTGAGTTTCGCGGCATTCCGACTTCGATGCCCCGGTTGCCGAAATTCAGTTGCCTTTGAATTTCGGGTGATCCCTCTTGAGCATGTATGCTTCTGCTACTTGTTCTACATCACACTTCCTTCCGCAAACGGCGAAACGCTTTGACTCGGTGAGTTTCGCGGCATTCCGACTTCGATGCCCGGTTGCCGAAATTCAGTTGCCTTTGAATTTCGGGTGATCCCTCTTGAGCATGTATGCTTCTGCTACTTGTTCTACATCACACTTCCTTCCGCAAACGGCAACGCTTTGACTCGGTGAGTTTCGCGGCATTCCGACTTCGATGCCCCGGTTGCCGAAATTCAGTTGCCTTTGAATTTCGGGTGATCCCTCTTGAGCATGTATGCTTCTGCTACTTGTTCTACATCACACTTCCTTCCGCAAACGGCGAAACGCTTTGACTCGGTGAGTTTCGCGGCATTCCGACTTCGATGCCCCGGTTGCCGAAATTCAGTTGCCTTTGAATTTCGGGTGATCCCTCTTGAGCATGTATGCTTCTGCTACTTGTTCTACATCACACTTTCTTCCGCAAACGGCGAAACGCTTTGACTCGGTGAGTTTCGCGGCATTCCGACTTCGATGCCCGGTTGCCGAAATTCAGTTGCCTTTGAATTTCGGGTGATCCCTCTTGAGCATGTATGCTTCTGCTACTTGTTCTACATCACACTTCTTCCGCAAACGGCGAAACGCTTTGACTCGGTGAGTTTCGCGGCATTCCGACTTCGATGCCCCGGTTGCCGAAATTCAGTTGCCTTTGAATTTCGGGTGATCCCTCTTGAGCATGTATGCTTCTGCTACTTGTTCTACATCAGACTTCCTTCCGCAAACGGCGAAACGCTTTGACTCGGTGAGTTTCGCGGCATTCCGACTTCGATGCCCCGGTTGCCGAAATTCAGTTGCCTTTGAATTTCGGGTGATCCCTCTTGAGCATGTATGCTTCTGCTACTTGTTCTACATCACACTTCCTTCCGCAAACGGCGAAACGCTTTGACTCGGTGAGTTTCGCGGCATTCCGACTTCGATGCCCCGGTTGCCGAAATTCAGTTGCCTTTGAATTTCGGGTGATCCCTCTTGAGCATGTATGCTTCTGCTACTTGTTCTACATCACACTTCCTTCCGCAAACGGCGAAACGCTTTGACTCGGTGAGTTTCGCGGCATTCCGACTTCGATGCCCGGTTGCCGAAATTCAGTTGCCTTTGAATTTCGGGTGATCCCTCTTGAGCATGTATGCTTCTGCTACTTGTTCTACATCACACTTCCTTCCGCAAACGGCGAAACGCTTTGACTCGGTGAGTTTCGCGGCATTCCGACTTCGATGCCCCGGTTGCCGAAATTCAGTTGCCTTTGAATTTCGGGTGATCCCTCTTGAGCATGTATGCTTCTGCTACTTGTTCTACATCACACTTCCTTCCGCAAACGGCGAAACGCTTTGACTCGGTGAGTTTCGCGGCATTCCGACTTCGATGCCCCGGTTGCCGAAATTCAGTTGCCTTTGAATTTCGGGTGATCCCTCTTGAGCATGTATGCTTCTGCTACTTGTTCTACATCACACTTCCTTCCGCAAACGGCGAAACGCTTTGACTCGGTGAGTTTCGCGGCATTCCGACTTCGATGCCCCGGTTGCCGAAATTCAGTTGCCTTTGAATTTCGGGTGATCCCTCTTGAGCATGTATGCTTCTGCTACTTGTTCTACATCACACTTCTTCCGCAAACGGCGAAACGCTTTGACTCGGTGAGTTTCGCGGCATTCCGACTTCGATGCCCCGGTTGCCGAAATTCAGTTGCCTTTGAATTTCGGGTGATCCCTCTTGAGCATGTATGCTTCTGCTACTTGTTCTACATCACACTTCTTCCGCAAACGGCGAAACGCTTTGACTCGGTGAGTTTCGCGGCATTCCGACTTCGATGCCCCGGTTGCCGAAATTCAGTTGCCTTTGAATTTCGGGTGATCCCTCTTGAGCATGTATGCTTCTGCTACTTGTTCTACATCACACTTCTTCCGCAAACGGCGAAACGCTTTGACTCGGTGAGTTTCGCGGCATTCCGACTTCGATGCCCCGGTTGCCGAAATTCAGTTGCCTTTGAATTTCGGGTGATCCCTCTTGAGCATGTATGCTTCTGCTACTTGTTCTACATCACACTTCTTCCGCAAACGCGAAACGCTTTGACTCGGTGAGTTTCGCGGCATTCCGACTTCGATGCCCCGGTTGCCGAAATTCAGTTGCCTTTGAATTTCGGGTGATCCCTCTTGAGCATGTATGCTTCTGCTACTTGTTCTACATCACATCTCTTCCGCAAACGGCGAAACGCTTTGACTCGGTGAGTTTCGCGGCATTCCGACTTCGATGCCCCGGTTGCCGAAATTCAGTTGCCTTTGAATTTCGGGTGATCCCTCTTGAGCATGTATGCTTCTGCTACTTGTTCTACATCACTTCCTTCCGCAAACGGCGAAACGCTTTGACTCGGTGAGTTTCGCGGCATTCCGACTTCGATGCCCGGTTGCCGAAATTCAGTTGCCTTTGAATTTCGGGTGATCCCTCTTGAGCATGTATGCTTCTGCTACTTGTTCTACATCACACTTCCTTCCGCAAACGGCGAAACGCTTTGACTCGGTGAGTTTCGCGGCATTCCGACTTCGATGCCCCGGTTGCCGAAATTCAGTTGCCTTTGAATTTCGGGTGATCCCTCTTGAGCATGTATGCTTCTGCTACTTGTTCTACATCAGACTTCTTCCGCAAACGGCGAAACGCTTTGACTCGGTGAGTTTCGCGGCATTCCGACTTCGATGCCCCGGTTGCCGAAATTCAGTTGCCTTTGAATTTCGGGTGATCCCTCTTGAGCATGTATGCTTCTGCTACTTGTTCTACATCACACTTCCTTCCGCAAACGGCGAAACGCTTTGACTCGGTGAGTTTCGCGGCATTCCGACTTCGATGCCCCGGTTGCCGAAATTCAGTTGCCTTTGAATTTCGGGTGATCCCTCTTGAGCATGTATGCTTCTGCTACTTGTTCTACATCACACTTCTTCCGCAAACGGCGAAACGCTTTGACTCGGTGAGTTTCGCGGCATTCCGACTTCGATGCCCCGGTTGCCGAAATTCAGTTGCCTTTGAATTTCGGGTGATCCCTCTTGAGCATGTATGCTTCTGCTACTTGTTCTACATCACACTTCCTTCCGCAAACGGCGAAACGCTTTGACTCGGTGAGTTTCGCGGCATTCCGACTTCGATGCCCCGGTTGCCGAAATTCAGTTGCCTTTGAATTTCGGGTGATCCCTCTTGAGCATGTATGCTTCTGCTACTTGTTCTACATCAGACTTCTTCGCAAAGGCGAAACGCTTTGACTCGGTGAGTTTCGCGGCATTCCGACTTCGATGCCCGGTTGCCGAAATTCAGTTGCCTTTGAATTTCGGGTGATCCCTCTTGAGCATGTATGCTTCTGCTACTTGTTCTACATCAGACTTCTTCCGCAAACGGCGAAACGCTTTGACTCGGTGAGTTTCGCGGCATTCCGACTTCGATGCCCGGTTGCCGAAATTCAGTTGCGTTTGAATTTCGGGTGATCCCTCTTGAGCATGTATGCTTCTGCTACTTGTTCTACATCAGACTTCTTCCGCAAAGGGCGAAACGCTTTGACTCGGTGAGTGTCGCGGCATTCCGGCTTCGATGCCCCGGTTGCCGAAATTTAGTTGCCTTTGAATTTCGGGTGATCCCGCTTGAGCCTGTATGCTTCTGCTACTTGTTCTACATCACACTTCCTTCTGTAAACGGCGAAACGCTTTGACTCGGTGAGTTTCGCGGCATACCGACTTCGATGCCCCGGTTGCCGAAATTCAGTTGCCTTTGAATTTCGGGTGATCCCTCTTGAGGATGTATGCTTCTGCTACTTGTTCTACTTCAGACTTCTTCCGCAAAAGGCGAAACGCTTTGACTCGGTGAGTTTCGCGGCATTCCGACTTCGATGCCCGGTTGCCGAAATTCAGTTGCCTTTGAATTTGGGTGATCCCTCTT